>CM040122.1:114461741-114965050 GCA_022559845.1 Amorphophallus konjac | reverse complement strand
AGGCATGCATGCATGATGCTCATGACAACATTAAGCATAGTCGCAGAGTTGCAAAGATGAACAATGATCAATCAAGTTTAATAGACTCCGCTAAGGGGATGAAAGTGGCAACGTAAGCATGATGACGAAAGTAAAATGCTAACCAACATGATATTAACAGCATGATAATAAGATTGTCCGTGCTTGAATAGCCTCTTCCCTATTTAGTTTATTATCAATTAGAGTTACTAATCTCGACCACGGGAGGTGAGGATTGCTCCGAGGGCGAGCAAGTGATCAGAATAGCGCAACGATTCAAAATCGGCGCGATCGCGCGTAGGGATAGGTTTCCCGACGCGGTCACACGTAGATAAAGGGGCTTAATCCGATGCGCCCATGGTCATTGTTAAAACGGCGCGGTAGGCATGGGGCGCGCCGGTTTAAGGCGCGCCGGGAATGAGCCATTTGAAAGATAAAGAAAATGAGTCTAACATTAATACGGCGCAGGGGGGTACCGCACCGTATTAGGGCGCGCCGGATTAGGACCGCGCCGGCCTAACTGATTTTTCCTGAGAATTTTGAAACCATTTAGGCTTATTAAGATGTTTTAAAGGTTTAGAAGTTTAATTGGGTTTATTGCATGTTGAATTAGAGCCCAGGGCTCTCCAGGAGTGAAGTCATGAGCTAGTGCGAGGTTCATACTCGAGCACTAGGGTTCTTTGACTCAGAACGAGTGTCTTATTGCAGTCAATCCACGGAAGTGATATTATCTGTCTGAAACTCTGCCCCCCCAAAAAAAATGGGCAGCATCTCCCCCGTCCCTGAAGGGTTGCAGGAGAGGAACGTGGTCGTACCCACTTATGGAGTAAGCCCCTAAACTACAGGTCTGCATGGTAGCAGCCAGCCAATTCCCCACCAGATAGGATACCCCGAGCACAAGCCTGCGAGGGGCACCAATGCTCTGTGGGTGAAGACAGAGGGATGAGGCAGCTGATGACGGAAACAACACCCCGAGGACTAGCCTGCGAGGGGTGGGCCACCTACAGCTGGCACTATATCCCTTAGAGGGACAGACCGTTAGGGAGAGAAACTCCGAGGACTAGCCTGCTAGGAGCACGCATCCCTTAGTCACCACATGATCCCAAATTATTGGGTTTAGAATTGTTGGGCTGAAGCCCCTATTACTATCCGCTCTGTGGCCTCTGGGGAGCATCTACCATTGAGAGGTAGAGTCCCTCGACCAATTAGCAGCTCTGTGAACAATGGGGAATATCCCCCTCCCCGTATGACTGAGGTGAAATCGACGAGACGCGAGTGACTCAATGGCTACGAGAAGAATGAGGATATTCGATATTGGAAAATCACCACCCATAAAGTCGAGGTGTTAAAGCCCGCGAGACTGGGTTACCATTCATAGAGGAGAAGGCAAGCCACAATCACGGAGAGATGTAACTAATATACAGATAGGGTGGTGTACTTATACATACATATGCTCGAGCGGCTAGGGTGCGTGATCACAAGACAAGTCTTACCGCTCTTGAGGTGACTTCCAACTCCTCTGGGCAATAGAATAGTGCGAAGGGGAGGGAATGGCAAGACCTCGTATCAAGGAGAGAAGAGACACGTGCACAAGCATGACTCTGCCCACCCAGTATATAGAAATCATCGGACGAAGCACGGCCACGACCTCGACATGAAAGACCCGGGGAGGGGTCATCTCTGTAGCCCATGGCGGCCCAGGGCGTGTTTGCAATCGAAGCAACGAGAATCAGAAATCACGCACGAGGGAGACCGATGTACACCAACTAAAATAGAAGAGGGGAGGTGAGGGAGAGAAGGTGTCGAGCATTCAACACATCATCACATCCATATATTCACCGACATCCCCTCAACGGGGAAGGCTAAGGCATATATTGCAGATTCGGCGCCGGTGCCGTGCTCTAATTACAACAAGGCTTACAGAAGACCAAATCATAAGATGGCGAAGGGGGGGATGAGATTGGCTCCTATCATCGCCATCTCCCCCCCCCCCCCTCTCGCTTACATTTTTATTAAAAAAGACAAATAGCAGGACGGTCGGAAACACACAGATAACCCACCTGTCCTAAAATAGAGGAAGGAAGGCTGCGGTGAAGAGTGCTCAGCGAAAACCCTACTTCTTACCCGAGGAAAAACCCCTTTCTCTAGGATTCGAACGGCTTTCAGGCTCTCCCCCTCTCTTCAGCAGTTGCCCGTAGAAAACCCCTTCTCCCTCCTTTTTCTTTTCTGGTCGAGCAGCCCCATATATAGGAGCGGGCTTGAAACTTGATCCGGCGCGAGAAATGGCGCGCAGGAAAAAGGCTTCATAATCTTTAGCGCGCCGGGATAAAGGGGCGCCGGTTTAAAGGGGCGCGCTGGATAAGGGCGCGCCGTATTAACATCCTCCGCACGTTGCGGGTCATCCGGTGAGTCCGGAGATGGTTCTGGAAGTCGCCGTGAACATTCATCTTGCCTCCGTTCCTCGAAACCTTTGACAAGAAGTTTCATCGAAGCTTTCAGGATGATGTATGGCCCTTCTTAGAACCTTGAGTGCCTTTTGTTTGAGCACGCGGGTCTTTCATTGACACAGCTTTCCGAGCTACGACCCATGTTGCTGGCTCGGTCCGGCTTGTACTTAATGCTTCTTGGAGGGTGGGGTGACACCCGGGATAGTTTCGCCCAGGCCGGGTGATCATTTGGCCACTAATGGACCCAACTTGGAGAGAAGCCGTACTCGTGCTGGGTAGCCGGGATCTTCCGCCGATAGAGTCCCCGGTCTTCTGTTCTGAAGAGCCAAGGGAGCTTTTCATCTCAGGAGAGTCTTCATTTAGGTGGCGAGTCACCGGGTAGACCGTCGTCCTTGATCGGCGACGGGTGCAGGGTAGCGGCACGACGGAGTCGATGCCGGATCATTAGGCAGGCTTGGTCGCACTTCCGGTTGGTTGTGGATTCATCTCGACTTTTCCTGAGGCGAAGTGCCCAATGTTCGTCCCAGGTGACTAGGGGCTCTGGCAGCTTGAGAAGTCTTCAGTAAGTTGATCTTTATCAGCTTCTGTGCTTCAGCGGGCCGTATCATTCGTCTTTGCGGCTTGGTCGCCAATGATCATATTTTGAGTGCCAACAGCGGATGAAATGAAGCTATCCAATGTCCGAGCAGGAAGTCGTGTAGTTAAATTTTTGAAAAAGCTCCCGGCGAGATTCACTGTTTGGGAAATTCTCTCTTTGAGTGAAGAGACCCGATAGATGATTATCACTGCTTTGCAGACGCCTTCTCAATATGAAACATGCTTGGCTGAAGCACTGCTAGAGGCCAGCATGACCTTCACTCAGGAGGACATGTTGCCCCCCACTATCAGCCACAACATGCCGCTCTACATGAGGGGGCACCTAAATGGATAGGAGCTGAACAGGATCCTGGTCGACCCTGGCGCAGCTGTCAACATTCTGCCATACATAATATACCAGAGGCACCACTTTAATGTACGCCTTGATAAAGCCAGAGAGATGTGTATCGCCGGCTTCAACCAAAAGTGTGAAGTATCGCTGGGGGTAGCAGAATTCACACTCACTCTGGCAGATCTCACTACGAAGGTGCAGTTTCATGTCATCGACTCCCGCACCTCGTACAAGGCGTTGCTTGGCCGTCCCTGGCTGCATGAAAATATGGTGGTGCCATCCACGCTCCACCAATGCATCAAATACAGCCTTGAAGGGAAGGAGGAGAGGATATTTGCTGACCTCCATCCATTCGAAGTGTCCGAGTGTCACCTGGCAGACGCTCATCTGTATACAGATCGGTCTCAAAAGACCTCTGAAGCCAAGATCCCTATGAGGTCACCGAAAAGCACCTCTGGCGACGACTGGTTTTCACCACCGCCGTGTGGATATATCAAGCCCAAGGCGGTCTCTCACATCACCGTCACCTGGGACGTGGGCAGGATAGCACTTCCCGCCATTTACCCCGAAGCCAATGAAGTCAAGGTCGATCAGCAGCACGACCACATAAGGGTTCCGAAAGGCCTCATCAAGCCAATCCCTGGCCTCGATAACCCCACTATTGAACCTTTCAAAGCTTGGGAGGTAGTGCAGATAGACGGCCCTAGCAGCTTGTTTTATACAACTGAGGAGCGCCCTACCTGGGAAGACACCGATTGTTACTTACCCGAAGACATAGAGAACCCGTTGGCTCCCGTTCAGGGTTTGGCGTTCACAACAAGTCGGATGGCCAGGATGTTCCAGAAATAGCACATTGCCTCCAACCAGCCACGCAAAGATAAAGAAGCATTCCAGAAGATGTGGTATCCCGCAAGTCTGGACAAAGAAATGAGACGTGTTTCTCAGCATCCAGGGTTGGGCTTCACCCTTGAAGAATATTACTACAGTGGGCGCTATGAGGTGGACACCATCACTGCTTTCTATCCTGCTGAAAACAACCCACTGGGGGCAACTTTCGATGAATACCCAACAGAAGCTGAATATGCCGAACCGGCTCGACCAAGAGAATCGAAACAGAGACCACGGCTCCTTGTTGATGTTGAGAGTAAGTCTATCCTGAAGAGGCGGCCCTTCAAGCCAAATTTGATACGGCCAGCAGCAGCGAAGCCGAAGACATTGAAGAAACAGGGACATCTCCCTCCGGTGGGTCTCCGCTAATGATGATTCCAGCACCTCTCGTGTGACGACCCGAATCCCGGATACCAGATATACCTTATACGACTATCGAATACACATGATACCACTTGGAACCCGTGAGGCCTCCCAAGAGCGGTAAAGCTCCGAAGGGAAAAAGGATTGTCGTGTAGTACATTGAAGCCACAGAGATATAACAGGAAGCAATAATATTTCATTAATCAGGTTTGCTAAAGTAGCAGAAATAAAATTACTTTTTAATTAACAGTTTAAACTTAACAATTATATACCCAGAGTCAAGTCCAAAGGAAAGACAGCAAGTCTACCAAGTACAGTCGACAGAAAAGGGAGACGTACTGAAGAGTCAGGGGAAGCCCGACGAAGGTACCAGCTGGCCACAACAACACGCTACGAGCACGCGTACCAGGAACCACACGCAAGTAGAACGAACCACGTCACCCCACCTGAAAAGCAGGGGTGAGCCTCGTGTCACTGGCTCAGAAGGGGTCACGCGGATCCCCACTGAAAAACACGCAGTAACACGCTAAAACAGCAGGTAACCAACAGCCGTAACAGCAGGTGTAGTACAGCAGGAAAACTACACTACAAAGATGTAAACTACTCTAGAACGTAGTAAAGGAACAGACGGGTAGCAAGAGTAGGGAACAAGCTGTAGAAGAGGGGAGGAAGCCGTACCAAACAACTGGCTGTGGAACTAACCTCGGCACCCCAACTACTCCAAGCAACGACAGGAGGGCAGACTCTGATCTGAGGAAGTTAGGAGTCGCCGATCCGCCGATAAGACGCCAGGCCTAGAGCAAAGACCTGCGAAGACAACAAGAAAGCCTAGGAAAACCTAGACCCACAACCGACAACACGACATGACTAGAATGTCGTGCACACTGCCCCACACACGACCTGAACTTTGCGCAGGCGACAGAACACTAACCTCGAGTACAGCCATGGAAGGCTAACCCGAAAGGGTCACGACGCACCAGAACATCGATAATCACGTGCCACGTGACGGGAGTGCCTCACCACCAGAAGAACAGCCAGCTGCGTCCACTGACGTCTTATGCTACGCCACGAGTGTCTCGTCTACTGTGCCCAACGTCAGGCAGAGACTAAGACCCAAGTTACGAGTAACTAGACAGGGGAACCCCCGTCGGCGTCACGTCCAAAGCCCCTGACCACGTGTGCACACACTGGCTCTTGCCTAAGCCAAGCCTCTAGCTAATATTCTCCCCCCGTAGGATGCTACAGTCGAAGGCCACGCTGCCGAGCCGGGAGCCCACGGAAACTAGCTTAGGAACCGTTTAACGGAAACTCTCCCCTCCACCTTTGTCGATGCGGGTCGACACCGAAAGTCTAAGGCGACAACAAGTGGAGGCTCACGAAATGCAGAGACGCAAAACACAAGTGCTAAAGTACTAACAGCTTAATCATGCACTGTCTGATGGGAATCGACGCCGAGCATGTACATTTTCTTTTGCATTTATGTCCTTTTAGTTTGTGTTCATATCCTTGGGAAAGTATGTACACAAATGTACGGCTTTGTAAGCCAATGCGTCATTCCCTTGGTTTATGTGAGTTTTTGTGCAATTTTGTAGTAGGCCCAGCTAGGGGGCCCTCAGCCCTTTCCCATTGGTCCATGTCACCTTGTGGGGCTGGTCAACCATCCTAGGTGGACATCTAGAAGGTTGGACTAGTCATATGGACACATGGGTGACAAATGGGTCAATATTCCAATGGTTGGCCACCTACCCATTCAACCCTTACATATGGTCAAGGGGGCGCCCCATTCCACTAGGATTAGTTTATATTTTTTGTGTGTTTATTACACTTAATCCCAGCCTTTCATCCCCCATCCCTAGATCCAAGGGTGTACAATTGATTAGATACATAGCATATAAAATGTTGTATTTTCCATTTGTTAGCATTAATGAAGAGAAAAATTGTTGGAAAAGCCAAGAGCTTCTTGTGCCCTCTCCCTCCCCTGGTGTTCATCTCCTCCAACCCCAAATTCTAGAGTGGTTCTATCTTCAATCCCCTTCCCTCTATCTCCGGTGATCATCTGTGCCGCCGCCGTTCGTGCTGCCTACGAGCCGCCGCGGAGCCATCTTCAAGGTTCTGTCCTGCTGGACAGAGGTGACTTCCACGAAATTCTGTAGTCAGCCACGACGTTCTCTTGATCTGAAATTTTCAGAGATTGTTCCTATCTCGTATCCACATATTCACAAAAACATTCACATCCAAAATCCTTCATTTGGTAATTTCCCATTTTTGTTCTTCTTTCACTCCCAGGTCTGTCTTGTCTCTGTCTATAGTGACAGTAGCTCTGAGTTTTCCCTCTCCGACCATTATTTTGATTTTTGTTAGAGATCCAAATTTTACTGGGAGTTCTGTCCATCAACCCCTCCATCCCCACATTTTCTTGATTTTTGATCAGCCCTCTATCCATTTTTCAAAAATCATGTTCTACCTCATCTACAGTGTTGTCAGCCAGATTCCAGATCCGACCACATCCAAGTGAAAAAATCATAACAATTCGTAGCCAGCTCCAATCCTCTCCCAAAAAATATTTCCGTCTTTCTGGTTCAATTTCCTACAACTTTGATGAAGACCGCAGGCGCTGGATCGGACATCTTCCTAACGGTCAATGGCAGTTCTCAGACAAGTTCCCTGCTAATCTGAGATTTCAGCTACTGTACAATAGGAACTTGTAAAATCACTCAAGCCCAGATCCGTGAAGATCCAGGCCCGAGCTCCCATCCTAGATTGAAGTATTTGAAGTTAGCTTTCCAACGGCGCCAGTTTCGTTTCGATCCGAAATCGGGGATGATCGCAGCGTCCGTTCTCGCCGGAGCGCGCGTCGGAAAACAGAACCGGCAGATCCGTGGCCGGTTATTCCGACCGGTGGGGAACGGAGCCGCCCGGCCTCCGGTCATCGTTCCAGCGTGCCGCCATCCCGGGGAGCGCTTCCCCAAGTGTCCCCACTACAGCGGTGCTACCGGGTCCCACACGGCCCCTCCGGACAGCACGTGGGCCCCATAGTCACAAGTTCGGGTGCTGCCGAAGAGACGCGAGAAGCCGCCCGTCAACCCAAATTCGGTCCTCCCGGACCCCATTGTGTCACCCTTTACCTCCCTGCGTGGAGTGGACAGTGCCTCATTGCTGTAATCTTCATGTATTAATTGTTCCGGGAGCACGGTTTTCGGCCGGGTCCGTCTTCCCCACGCCGAGCGCGTGGATGTATCGCATTCGCTCCCTTACTTGGCATCTTGCTTTATCTCATATATGATTTATATGCCGCTGCTAGAGAGCATGTTTTAGGACCTAGCTCGCTATATTTTTATATCACCGCTACTGCGAGAGAGAGCGTTACCATCCCGTGACTCGATCCGGGCACGAAAGTGCGAATTGACCACCCTAGCTCTTGCCGGTTTCTCAACCGTGCACGTCCGACGCTTCCCTCGTTAAGGGACAATCACGAGCTCACCTAGCATCCGAGGACTGTTGTCGTGTCCATGGTCTCGTCCCGCATCACTGTCACCCGTACTTCAAAGCACCAAAGGCAGTACAGCCACTGCCGAAAGACTCAGGACAAGGCAACTAGACCTACAAGCGCAACGATCTCTGAGTCGGACGACTCGGAGGCAAGATCATCACAAGCAGCGGAACACGCCGCCGATCGGTCTAATCCTAAGCCAGAGAGAAACGACACACGGAGACCCGAGGGAAAAACCAAACACCCTCAGCACGCCTGGACACACGGACCAAGGTAGGACGATACCTCGAGGCATCCAGAACCAATGTCTCGGGCTGGACAGAACCGCCGAGACACGCAAGGTCACCTGTCAACCCCTGGGTAGCCCCTGTGTCGACCGGAACCCGACACGACACTCATAGACATACACATAAACAGGTGCACACAGGCACCACAGCGAGCACAAGCGCTCCTGGCCGTCCCATCATGGTCACAGTCCTCATAGGATGTCAACAGACATCCACGGGTCATGGGCAAACCACGAGATCCAGCCAAGACAAGCAGAAATAGGAGCGGTGGACACAGGAACATCCTGGGCAAGCGAACCATCACTCAACCGCTAGGCACACCCGGTAGTCAAGGAACAGCTGCCACGCAACCAAAGACAAGGACACCGACAGGTTCCAGATTGAGTCGTTAGGGAACTATCGCAGTCAGAAAGAAGACCGCACCCAGTCACCTAAACCGACTGATCCGGACAACCGCCGACACATAGACACCGCCCTAGAACACAACCTAAAGCAGACCGACACACGAACACGGAATCGAACTGGCCATCACGACCAACAGGACTGTAACGCACCACCATAGGCACGCTACACCAGCCTAACGCACCAGGACAGGTGCGTCAGGGCCAACGGACCAGAACCACAAACACAAACAAACAGAACGTAATGGATCAGCTGAGTCTGTCACAGCCACCTGGCGCATGGGGTTAGGTGCATTACACCAACCACCAGGTCCAGCCAACCATCGGTCAAACGCAACATAATGGACCTGCACAGGTGCGTTACCTGACCCTAACGTACAGGGAGGAGTCTGTTACATCGAACTAATTGACACGGTCTTCGAGGAAGGCACGGTCAACGAGGGACTGATAGCCACAGTCCTCGAGATCCACCCGAGCGTAACGCACCTCCCATGGCGCGTTACAGCCAGGTGACGGTCCAGCACTGGTCCGTCACACCCCACTCACCTCGAAAGACCAGAAACGACCAATGGCATGTAACGGTCTATCGGGGGACCGTCACAGCAAGTGACGGTCTCTGGAACGACCGTTACACCGACCTGACAAGCAAAATAGGGGAACGGTCGAATCAGCCCGTTCCCCGCCCCATGCACGTCGAAGCACAGAGGAAACAACGCCACACGATGGGAAACAACCCATGGAGGCTAAAAACACCACATGCAAGCACCGAAACGCACGAACGGCGTGATTCCCTCAAATCGACACAAAATGAGTCGCCGGGGTTCTCAGACTCCTACCGGCCCCAAATGACGAACGATCGACACGAAACTTACGTGAATGGGATCCAGACATCCCCGCAGTCATTTTGACATTAACTAGATCAATAATGGTTGCCATTTTCCGGCGAACCCTACAGACCCCAAAAACCATGATTTTCACTAAACTGGCCCGATCTCCCCCGATCGAGCACCAAACCGCGCACAGGAGTAGGGAAAACGTGCAGAACGAAGTGGCGGTCCATCTCCCTACTTCAACTGAAGAAACCGAGAGCCGAGACGACTAAACCGCGCCGAAAACCACAACGCGAATCGGACCGTCGACTTTGAATCCACCGTTCGAGATCACGCCCAAACCGCACCGATCCTCGCTCCATCATGCGCCTCAGCAACTCCCCGGCGTCGCTACCTCGCCCACGGTCGCCTCCGTCTACAGTCAGAGCCGAGAGGGTAAGAGAACGAGAGAGAACGGGAGAGAGAGGGAGTGAGGGCGTGAGTGAGAAGAGAGAGAGGGCGGGTGGGTTTAATATAAAAAAGAAATTAGATATTTTATCTAATTTCCAAAAATTCATAAAATGCGCCAAAAATGTACTAATTCAAAAAAATATGCAAAAATAGCCAAAACGATTCTCGCGAAGATTACATCGCAACTGTATCATCCACGAGTCGAGGAACTGAGAACTAAACTCACCGTAGGGTTCCGTAGATTATACGGGAGAAAAACTCACACGGATCGTAAAACTCAACTCGGGAGCTACAAAAGTGATCCGAAACTTTCCAAAAGGATCCGAAAGACCTATAAAAGATCTGACAAAGATCCACTAAGGATCTAGGGCATTACATCCTCCCCTCCTTCAAGAAAATTCATCCTTGAAATTAAAGGACTAGCAAGAAGGAAGAAGCAGGGAAGAACAACCCGACAACACAACCGCAAAATGACACAAATCTCGAGAAGCACTTCTCAGAGGGACACAGTCAGACCACAATCATAGCACACGCTCTGGGCCGAGCACGACGCAAGTAAACACAAGTCCGACACCTCCGAAACACGGCAACGTCGCTTACGTCTCACTAGAAAAGGAGACACGACTGCCACAACAACAGACAACCGAGAAACAAAACAACAGACACATCAAGCATCAGCTTAGACAAGAAGACACAGTCCTTACAACTGACCGCTCGGCCACATCATCGGCTCCAGTGCCAAAGGTAACAGGGAATATCTGGCACCCAAGACGCCAATGACAACAACACCGCTGGACCACAGGCACAAGCAAGCAGTCCTCACTCAGACATTACATCTGATCGAGTCGCAAGCTACTCCACCAAAAAAGAAGAGTACGGCATGCTACTGACAAGAAAATGGTCCAAGACAGAGACACAAAATCGTACAGAAACAAGCCTTACAAAAACAACACAACAGCAGCACCTGCAGGATTCTGGCTCCGCACAGCACACAGAACCACGGAACGCCACTGCAAGTAGGGTCACATCAAGGCACAACAGCAGCTAAACACAGGGCTACGGGGAACGAGTCATGCATCAAGCATGTAATACCCCGATTTCTTTTAGAAATTAATTAGAAATTAATTAGAATAATTCCTTAATAAATAGAATAAGTTATATTTCGACCATTTTGTAAAAATCCAGAAAAATTATATTCTTGTAGAGGATAACACGTTTAACAAACTTATCTTCTGTGGTCAACCCAAATAAAATCTGTATGTAGGCCGAATTAGTGGATTAAGCCCAAATTGAACACTTAGTTAACCATACCTTGAAACGTCAAATTCGAGCCCAATACTCCATCAAATGAGCCCAAACCGGTGGCAAATGAAAGGCCAGGATGAGAGGATCGTTTCCCCTCCCTTAATCTCTCGAAACCCTAACCCTAGGAGATGCATTCGGTGGAGTTTGGATCAAGTCAACTATTGCGGCGGCGTTCACATCAACCCGACTTGCGTGGACGAATACTCCGCGCATAGAACCCTCCAGAAGGCGTGTGACCTATTAAAATGAAGCTCTCTAACCATAGAATCGTTTAGAACCAGTGGCGACTGTAGAGGAGTTGAATCGAGGGAGATCTCCAGTGATTAGTGGCTGCATGTACCGGCGTCTTTGATTTTCTTTCTCCTTCCCTCTTCATCCGATTCAAGTAGGTGATAGCAAGTCAAACCCTAAAAATAATATATGGTTGGAAGCATCATCGTGTCAGCTTTTCATTGATATAGAAAGCCCTAACTTTTATCAAGTGTTCTGCGAGAATTTTAGGTTTTTGTAGAAGCATGTCAAAACAAGGGTTATAATTGTTCCCTTTTGATTAAGTATTAATTTCAGGCTATAAACATAAAATTGATTCATGCATCTTGTATAGTTTTTCGTGCTCTTTCTTTTGGTAGTAAAAGCCCCAAATTCCATGCTTTATATCGTGCGAATTTCATGTTTTAGTTCTGACCCTAGAAACCTCGCCGGAGTCGGGCAAGGTGAAGGGGCAGCGACCTGTCTGGACTTGTGCGGCCACACGATAGACCGCACATCCGAGACAGGCGGCCTGTGTTTTGACCGTTTAAAGCTTTCTATCTCTCATCGTTTCCCTGGTACGTGCGGCCGGATACCAACCGCATGTCTGTCCTGCGGCCAGTTCCAGACCGCACATCCCTTCCAGCGGCACCCTACCGACCGTCCATCTCTAGCAGGCCTTTGGACCTAAAGGGGCATGTGCGGCCTGTCTGTGACCGTATATGGCGATGTAAGGTCCAGAACTGACCGCACATCTGTAACAGAACAGATTAATTATCATTTCTGCATGTTATGTTAGTAGATTAGTGGTTAATGGCATGTTAGCAACACACCTAATAAACTGTAATTCATGACAGTAAATAATTCTTGCTGATTTATTTAATTTGAGCTTGATCTTGATTCATCTTTCCAATGAATGTCAATTTTAATTGTGCATCCTTTATAATTGAAATGGCTATTAGGTTTACACTTGCTATAACTGTTAATCTTGAACCATATTATCCCCTAGAATTGAATTGGACTCAATCAAACCGATGTGATTTGAGTTAGTCCGAATTGGACTAACAGAGACTTGAGCGGCCATTTGTGAACCACATATACCCCTGAACGGCCCAATAGAGACCGTTCATTCCTGGCTAATGCCAATTTATCTTGGCCGATTATCCTTGATCCAACTTCGGCCAAATCTTGATTTGATCAGCCCAGTAGACCCTAGGCCGACCAGCAGACAGTGGGCTGGACTCTGGTTCAGTTCCACCCTGTCTATGGCAGCCCGGGAGCCCACTTGGGTGAATTTCTATATTATTGGTAGGCCATGTGTTGTGCGGCCAGATATGGCCTGTACATCTGACAGGCGGCCCATGATGAACCGTTCAACTAATGAGCAGCTCTGTCAGGACCATATATCATGTCCTCGATTTTGTAAACTTCTGGCATTGTGCGGCCCAATACTTACCGTGCATATAGAAGAGCGACCCTTTATCAGCCGTTCAACCTTGACCCCCGAGGGCTAAACTTCAGCCCAGTTGCTGTTAGTGCGGCCAAGTGTCGACCGCACAAGTCTTGTGCGGTCCAGTAGGAACCGCATATCATCTAGAGACTAGTTTCTCCGTGTTTTATGGTTTTGAATCCAAGAACATGTTGGTTCTTGATGATTTGAACTTCTGGATAGAAATTCTGGACATTATCTCTTCAACTTAGCCTTGGGATGTTCCGAGGTAAGTTTGTACTTGATTATAATTGGCAATTTTAACTTGATTAAAGTCTAGACGGAACTTGGGATCTTGGATCCAATAAATCAATGCCAACGCATCATAGGGGCCTGGTCTGGTCCTGGGGAGAGCGCCCGAAAAGTACTTGTGCCCATGGGAGTTTGTAATGACATGGTGAGACATTGCACCAAGTGCATGACTAACGTGATGTCTATGACAATGATCTCTTACTTGAATCGTGTTCTACTTGGTTATATTCTTGCTTGTTGGCCAATTTCTTACAATTTCCTGTTATATATATTATTCTTAACTTGCAATTCTTGTAGTTATATCATTCTGCCATATTGTTATTCCATTCCATTCTTTAGCACTTTCTTTTATTATGATTGTTTCATTCGATCGTTATTTCTTTTCTTCCATTTCATACATGTAATTAATTGGTTAATCACTTATACTTGCCTGTTGTTATTTACTGAGCGTTCGCTCATATAGTTATTTTCCCCCCTTTCCAGGCAGCTCAGATGAAGATTCACAGATGGATGGGAATGGGCAAGAGTGATGACTTGGAGTGTATCAACTAGTCGTTATGTTGAGATTGTTATAGTTGTTTTACATCTAGCTATGCCTTAGAACTTGTGTTAGTTATTGTAACGGAGTCGAGTAGAGATTATGCTTGATTATGTTTAAGTCAGTTTGATGGTATTTGTAATAGACTTGGAGTTATTCTGTTCATGACGTTATGTTAATTCTAAGCTTAGCTTGTTATCTTTACTAGCGTTTTCTACTGTCGGTCCCGATATTCCGCGTCGGGGCGTGACAAAGCAGCCCACCAAGAAGGGACCCATAACCACGACAAAGCGACCAGAAAAGCAACAGTCCCGAGGAACGCATCTCAAGGACCACGAATACGCCTCGAGAACACAACACCTACAAGGAGAAACGCAGAGTAGAGGGTACTCAATCAGCAGGAAAGCCGACAAATTCCCCAACACTCGCAAATGCCAATGCCAACACCAGAAAATGACCAGCAACAGCACGGTAAAAGATGACATCGAGGCACAAGAAGCCAAGACGAAGTCATGTCGAGAAGAAACAAGATCCTCGACCAGTGGGTAGCCAACCCACACGCTTCCGCTGCGCACTCGAACAACACACACAGGCATCAGAAAAGACCTCGGTATCCGCATCTCAGCACACACTAAGCGCCATCGCAATCTATGCAAATCGCAACGTAGCACGCCACGAGTAGAGATCCAATGAATAACCGATCAGAAGGAGCCTAAGTGCAACGGAGGAGAGTACCAGCTTCAGCACAAAGCCCAAGGAAAAGCTCTAATCTCAGCCTACCTTCACGTCCTGAAACGTCAAATGAGCCTTTACAACACATCGGCCGTTGGACACGACATGACGAAATACGGCATGCAACAGCTCTGGACACAGAGATTTGGTCCAAAGCCAAGCAGCTGTACAGTAAGGAGCAGATCAGGCTCAGAATAAAGCCGCCCACACTTAAGCAGACACAGGACATGGGCATCACTAAGACAGCAGTTCCAAGGTCAACCTCGAAAAGACTCCACCAGAAGGGACGAGAAGCAATAAGCTCAACCAACAGAAGCTCACCAGGAAAGGGAAAATCCTAGCTTGCCTGAGCAACTTCTCAAACACAGAATCTAATCAAGTACTTCAATAGAATCAAAACACATCAATAGCTGAACAGACTTAAGCCGGGACGACCTAAACAACGTAAGAACGTGTACGGTCATCAGACCACCGGTAAAGAGTCAACAGCAACCTGAGCAACTCACAAGAAAACCATGAACAACGCACTATAGATTTGAGCCTTTCGGCGAACATTACCAAGTACGACATGATCGAGACAGCCATCACGACGAAAAAGAAACACATCGAACATCCTGACAAGAGCAGGACCATCTCGTACAGTGCCAACACAGCACGCACAAGACGACACGCAGAAAACAAAGCGATGCAGAATCGCGAAACCTAACGCCAGCAAATTCATCCAGCTAACGGCTGGGCGACTGTACATGACTTTAACGACTCTAGTAACTGTATATCTCATATTCCCATGTACTTCACACAACAACGCTCTGATACCAACTGTGACGACCCGAATCCCAGATACCAGATACACCCGATAGGACTATCGAATACACCTGATACCACTTGGAACCCGCAAAGCCTCCCAAGAGTGGTAAAGCTCCGAAGGGAAAAAGGATTGTCGTGTAGTACATTGAAGCCACAGAGATATAACAGGAAGCAATAATATTTCATTAATCAGGTTTGCTAAAGTAGCAGAAATAAAATTACTTTTTAATTAATAGTTTAAACTTAACAATTATATACCCAGAGTTAAGTCCAAAGGAAAGACAGCAAGTCTACCAAGTACAGTCGACAGAAAAGGGAGACGTATCGAAGAGTCGGGGGAAGCTCGACGAAGGTACCAGTTGGCCACTGTTGTACCCCTGTGGTTTTGATGATGGTTTTGATGATTGGTTGTTGATGTGAGTTAATCAAATGTTCAGTCATCTTGCTGCTCAGTTTAGATTAACATATTTGATGTTCAGTCATGCTACATGTTAAACTGATGCATAAAGCATTCATTGTTGTGGTTTTGATGATTGGTGTTTGATGTTAATCACTGTGAGTCATTTTGTTGTGTAAGTCATTGCATTTTAAGTTCAGACTGTTTATCTGCTGCATAAAGCTTTCATATGCATTTACAGAGTTTATACATTGATTGGCAGTAAGTTTGTACATTGAGCGTCTCATAGAAGTCCATACAGTGCATTGCATTGGCTAAGTGTATACACTGTCAGTCTCATTTAGCGTCTGAAGACAAAGTCTGTACAACGCATCACTCACGTTGGAAGTCTATACATTGGCGTTGGTCATCCAAGTCTGTACATCACTTGGTGGTCACAAAGTCTGCACATCCTGTTCAGTGAAGTGTGTACATTGCATAGCATGTTGCGTCAACGCGTGAAGTCTGTACATCCACAGTTAAACTTGAAGTCTGCACACTAGTCTTCACTGTCAAGTCTGCACATTGGTCTTCGATTTCAAAGTCCATACATTGGACTGTTCTTCAAAGTCTGTACATCAGACTGCACATCATCTTCGTGTTGTTTCTGTATTTGAGTCTTCGTGTTGTTTCCCCTCACTAACACGAAAAGATCTCGTGTCGTCTGAGCTTACAACACTTTGTGTTGAGTTCTATGCCTAACAGGAAATCTGCTATGAGGTAGTACATTGTATGTCCGTACTGTTTGTGTCATACTTCGTGTTGTTTATGTTTACTGTCCTTTAGGTCGTGTGTCCGTGTTGTTTCCACTATATTTCATGTCGTTTCCTTTGTTTTTTAGTTGCTCATCTCGTTTCGATTTCGTTTGTTTTGAAACCACACCTCGTGTCGGTTTCTGTGTTGATCTTCGTGATGTGTCCGTGTCTTTCGTATTATTTCAGTAGTTATGTCTTCGTGTTGAGTTTATGAACTTCGTGTCGTTTTCGCTATCTTCGTGCTATTTTTCTCTTTAGACTCAGTGTCCTTTTCGCCTTAACCACACTTCGTGTCGGTTTCTATTTTTCATCCTTGAGTTGCTGTCAGCTCGTGTCGTTTTCACCTCGTGCTGTTCTCACTTAACTTCGTGTCGTGTTTCTGAAACAGCTCGAATAGTTCTGATGAACTTCGAGTCGTTTCCCTGTAGACCTCGTGTCGTTCCTGTTTAGTAACCACACTTCGTGTCGGTTACTGTTGTTTCTGTGTCCTCGTGTCGTTTTTGTTCCACTGCGTGCAGAACATTGCAGCACCTCGTGTTGCTTTCTGTGCCACTTCGTGTTGGTTTCTGTTTGTGTCTTCGTGTCTCCGTGTTGTTTTTGTCTTCGTGTCTTCGTGTTGTTTTCTTTCTACCTCGTGTCGTTTTCTTCTCACCTCGTGCCGTTCTTATCTGACCTCGTGTCATCTTCCTTGTTGTATTAGCCTTGGTACCTCGTATCGTTCTATTTTCTATCTCGTGCTGTTTTCTGTACCACCCCGTGTTACCCTTAGGTCTTTGTTTTCATTTGTATTCATGTCTTCGTGTTTCTCTTGTGTTTATGTCCACGTGTTGTTTCCTTCTAACTTCGTACTGTTCTCATATGAACCTCGTGTTGTTCTCTTGTAATGTTTACTTTTGTCACCGCTGTATTTCGTGTCGTTCTCTTCGTTGTGTCTGTTCTGTCACAGTGTATCTCGTGTTGTTCTTTCCTTGTTTCGTGTTGTAGTCACCGTATCTATCTCGTGTCATTCCCAGTACAGTCCATACCTCATGCAGCTTTAGTTCCTGTAGCCCTCAGTTTTAATGGGTTGTAATCTCATTACAGGTCCGAGGAAGAACATTCCACACTCCTGGGCTGCACGTGATCCGAGACAAGAGGAACCAATCTGTTAAGGACACGTGGCAGGAAGATTCCGGATCGAGCGTGGGAGGCACACGCATTTTGTGCCATATCCACCTGCTGTTGCTGCTATAAATAGAACCCTTCGTCCTCAGATGAAGGTGATCGAGTTGGCAAGAAGAAAAGCTCATACAGAGAGCCCCGATCCAGAAAAGGAAGAGAAGAAAGAAAAGAAGAGAGCAGAGAAGAGAGTGAGAGTGAGAGCAGAAGAAGAAAAAGAGAGAGAGATAGTGCTCGTGTGAAAAGAGAAGAAAGAGTGAAGAAGAAGAAGAGCAGAAGGAGAAGAAGAGAAAGAGAGAGATAGAAGTGTGAGCCGAAGAGAATAGGGGAGCAGAGATCGAGAGAGTGAAAGAGAAGAAGAAGGAGAGAAGAGAAGAGGAAGAAAAACTTACCTGAAGATCTGTCTACTGGACCGTGGATCAAATCCAGGCCAGCCAGCTCCTGCGAGAGCCACATTTGGTTTTATCTTTTCAGCTTTCTGTTGCTGGTTTCATTTTTCTTTTGATCTATTTACTTGCTGTTTTTCGATACTCTGTAGAGAGGTCGGGTTTCCTCCTGTTTGTTCAGGAGAAGGGAGATTGATATCTCCGGTTGCAAATAGCTGGGTGCTACTTGTGGGTTCCCTCCGGTTTGGAGGAAGGGAGATCTGATCTCCGGTTCTGGGCTTGTGGATTGCAAGTCCAGGGGTCCCTCCTGGTCTGGAGGAAGAGAGGTCTTCGACCTCTGGTTTGCTGGTGACTGGAAGTCACCAGTTGGTTCCCTCCGGTTTTGGAGGAAGGGAGGATTGGTCCTCCGGTTCTAGTCTTGTGGGTTGCAAGACTAGGTGTTCCCTCCGGTCTGGAGGAAGAGAGACTTGCGTCTCTGGTTTGCTAGTGACTGGTGTCACTAGTGGTTCCCTCCGGTTGGGAGGAAGAGGGGAGGTTGTTCCCCTGGTCAAGCTGTGTGGCAGCACCTGTTGCAGACTGAGTCTGCGGTTTCTAGCGTGAGCTAGTGGAAGCCACACTCGGGTTGAGTGTGGGGTGGATGTAGGTCTGCTGGACCGAACCACCTAAAAATCTATTGTGCAGTGGTGTGATTGTCTTTTTGTGCTTCCGCTAGGTGATTGCATAGGGGCGCTCCTTGTGTTTGCCTTCTGGTTGAGCAGAAGAGTTAATTAGTTTTCAGATTGACTAAATCTGTCTGGTTAGCCCCCTAGTGACCTCACTCTGTGTTTGGTTGTTTCACTACTGCCATTTTGCCTTCAAGTATATTTGGTTTGCGAACGAGCATTTTTAGTGAGCGAAATTTTAACTAGGCGAAAAAGTTTTTAAGAGGAAATATTCATTCACCCCCCCCTCTGAATACTTGCACCGATCCTAATAGTTGGTATCAGAGCAGTTCCCTAGCTCAACAGATCCAACGATCTGAAGGGGATCCTGCCATCTTGTGAGGTGTTCTTCTGCTCGACTGTTGCTTGGATTTTTAATCGAACGCTTACTGATCGCTTGATCAAATGGCTCCATCTGTGATATTTGATGGTTCTAATTTCTGTGATTGGCTAGGCGGCCTTGTTGTCTACTTAGATTCCGTTGATCCAAATCTATGGAATCTTGTGTCTAGAGGCCCACATAAATTGTCTCACGATCAGACTAAATGGTCCAAGAAGGACAGACTGAAGAACCGTGAGAATCTCATGGCTCTTAATATTTTGACAGCGGCAGTCGATACTGACCTATTTCCATTTGTCTTCGAGTGCACATCTGGAGAGGAAATTTTTAACAAAGTGGCTGCCGTTCATGAAGAGCAAAATGATCAGTGTTTGATGGCCAACCGAAGCAATCACAGTGAAGATCAAAGGGATGACTCATCATCTCAGGTAAGCTCCGAACCTGAAGATTTATCTTATGATGAGCTATCAGATTCTTATGATGTCTGCATGATAGACGTTAACAATGTTAAAGAACAAAATGTTGCTTTAAAAGTTGAGAATCAAAACTGTCTAAACAAGATTATTGAATTAAAAGACAATCTGAATGAGAAAGATATTGATCTCCTTAAGAGCATGCAAGATGTAACTGTGCTTAAATCCATGATGGATAATCTGAAACGTGACAGTGCTGAATGTCGAAAAGAAAATGGAAGATTAAAAGATGAAAATAAAAAACTGATGGTCTTGAACACAGTGATGGGACAGCAATGGTTAACCATTGAAAAAGAAAAAGGCATTCAGAAGGAAGACTCATGCAATCAATGTACAATCTTAGAGGATCTGGTTAAGGAAATCAAATTTGATGATAATTTTCAAAAGAATACAATCAGATCCTTAAGAGAAACGAATGAGTCATTAAAAAATTTGAATGATGCCCTACAAAAACAGATTGTCATATGTGAGGAAGAGTTAACAAAATCTGAATTGAAAATATCCTCCATACAATCTGAAATAGCCTCTCTATCAAAAACTGTGAAAGGGAAAGAGAAAATGAATGTCACCCTGAATGATAAAAAATCAAATCAGAATTATGTGTGTTCATGCTCAACTTCATCCATGAATATCTCTGCTGAAACTGTGCATGACAATCATAGCCTTCATTCATATTCACATGCACATATCTTTAAAGGATTGCTTGCTGAAAATTCTCAGGTCAAGAATTTTTCTGATAAAAGGAAAAGTGTTAAATGCTTTTACTGTCATAGAATTGGTCATGTTATGCATAAATGTGATTTAATGAGACAAGATGACATAAAAGCCAAAAATTCTCATGCTAACAATCATGCTCATCTGAATAAAAGAACTAATTGCCTTGAATGTGGTAAAGTAGGTCATACTGCTGCACAATGCTGGTGTGCTAGAAGTAAGAAAACATCACAGTCTTATCATGTTGATTTGAATGCTAAAATAAGAAATTCAATTGTCTGCTCTCACTGCTGGAGGCATGGCCATACAGTAGGAAACTGTTGGCATGTAAAGGGAAAGGATTTTCATTCCAAATCTGTAAAATTCCCTGCTCCCCATGTTGCTGCTAGAAATGACTATGGCTTTAAAAGAAAAACACTTCCATGTCTTAACTATGGAAAGCCAGGTCATAAAGCTAATCAAGGTTGGTTGGCTGGAAATAAAAGACAAAATGTTCATATGGATAACAAAAACCTTCATGTGAATAGAATTCATGATCATATTAACATGCATGCTCAAAGGAACAAAAACTCTGTTGTCTCTTGCTATTATTGTGGTCAGTATGGACATTCCATGTCCAACTGTAAATTAATGACATCTGATGACCTTCATGCACAAAGTTTGTTTAGAACACATGTTGGGGGTAATACAGGACCCGAGGCCGCTTGGGTTCCTGCTGGATCAAAATAACCCAGTTAATGCAGGTGTGCCTTGGAAAGAAATAAACAAGAAGGGGTAAATAAACCAAGGCACTCAAGTGAGAAGACCCCGGGTTACTACTTTGAAGGTCAGTTCTGAAAATTGTAATTAAAGTCTGCTCTATAATTTGCACTGCTATTATGATTGGATATCATGTTTAAATCTGATCAATTAGGAGCTTGTATCAGATTCTGTCACTTGCACTGTTAAACCTGTCTTTTGAGCTGCTCATGCACACACTGCCATAATGAATATCAATTGCATTCTCCTGCTCACTCATAAAAGTTCAATTGCTGAAATTGTATGGGTGCTACACTGTCATGCATGATCACCATGGATTAATTTGCCAAGTGTACATGGAACTGGTTAAGGGGGAGCTGAACAAACTGTCTGAAGATCTTGGAACTGTTAGTACTGAATTGATCTGTTCAGTCCTAATCAACCTGATGTTAGGTCTGCTCTTGAAAATCTGAAATGCACTCTGAAATTCCTGAAAATCTGAACTGAATGTGAATGCTGTTTGAAAACTGTCTGTTGCATAATTCATTGAAAACCTGAATTGCATATAGGACTGTTGAGTTTACCTTGTTATTCATGACCTCGATGGTATATCAAATGGTAAGCTACCAAAAGGCAGGAAATCTGTCCGAGGTCCTTACTATGTGAGAGCTGGTCTTTTAGACCAAGTGCTCCGCCTAGTACCATGGGTCATGTTGCTTGATAGGGCAGTCTGAATGTGCATGTATCATTTGGAATCATATGTTCAGTTTTCAGTGCAAGCATTGCATGTTTTCAGGGGGAGTCACTTGCATATCCTTGCATAACAATTCAATGTTGAGTCTTTGCATGTCCCTGCATGCATATAGTGCATTGCATCTCCCTGTATTGAAAATGCCAAAAAGAGAGTTTGAATGCATATTATGAGGGGGAGTCATTGCAATTGCATAAAGGTTGTCAAATGCATACATGGGTCAGAACTCATTGCATATCCTCTCTTACTGATTTTGTTGACAAGCCTTGATCATAATTTGAAAACACTAAGCTTCAAAATCTCTCCTATCAATTGGTAACAATTGGTATCGCTTGGCTTCAGAATTCTATCAGTCTTTCATAAAGATTTCAATGGGCTATCTCGATCATAAATCTGAAAATTTTGAACTAGAAATCTTCTATTATACATTTTTATGAATGACTAAAATAACTCATGCGGTTTAAGTTCAATGTATTCAATGAGTTTGACTTTAAAATTTCTTAAAAAATATCTGAAGCATGTTTAATAAACCTTAACCATCTGTTTCATGCTGTATCTTGAAAACTTCTGAAATCTGCATTATTGAATTCATGGCTTCAATTGGTTAAGTACATGAAATTATTATTGACTTGAAGCAAAGGAATTTGTCTGTTTTGTCTAAAGGGTAATTGTTGGCAGAGCAATGGCATGCACACTGAGAAATACAACTCACTCATCAAGAAATGATTTGGAGTGCATCATGATGTGTAAATGCTATCTCTGTTCATATATAGCATGACAGTTAGTCACACTAAGTGCTTAGGGATATTGGCCTCCAATCAAGGTATATCCTCTAGCTACAAGGTGTGAACTGAACTAGAGTGCTCGTAAAATTGTAGCAAGAAAATTATTCAAAAGATTGAAATATCTGAATATTGATGCTAAAATTAAATTGCTACAACCCTAGACAAAATAATATGACTTCATAATTACTTGATTTCAATACTAGTGCATGTAATTCTGAAAGAAGTCAATAGATTTGATTGTGTAAGACAAAGGGAGGATAATCAAGATAAATATGAGGGCTTGGTTCATTTTTATTAAAACATGGCTTTAGATATCAATACAGAATTTTATTGATAAACTCTGCATACATCATGTTTAAACCATGCTGTTCAAATAAATGTCATTCATAAGCCCTTATGATAGAAGACTTTGAAAACTTATGCTTTAGATTTATGAGATTGATATCTCTTTGAAAATCTGACTAAATTTCTTGTGTTTGGAGCATCCTTGAAAAATCTGTCTGGCTGAATTTCTTCTGCTCATGTTATTGGTTCACTGAACTGAACTTCTCCTTGTTTGCCCCTGTGGTCTCCTTCTCATTCATCTCATAAGATTCCACTTATTGAGGGGGAGATTCCATGTCTTGCATCAATTTCATATCAATTGGCATCTATTCAGGGGGAGCATTCCTTGTCACACTGAATCATGTTCATATCATTTGTGACCTTGCACTCATATACTCAGGGGAAAGTATTGCATTTCTTGCTGCATCTGCATCTACCATGGTTTATCTTGATTATACCAAAGGGGGAGATTGTTTGCCAAAAAGGCAGAATCATGTTCTTGCAAGGGGGAGGAATTGACTGAACTTTTACACCTGCTTTAATTTCTCAAATTATTTTCTTTTTGATGAAGTCAAAGGGGGAGAATAATTTGAGTCTTCAGATTGCCTCACATCATCAGAATGACTCAATGTATTGAAAGTGTTGCCATCATCAAAAAGGGGGAGATTGTTGTGCCCCTGTGGTTTTGATGATGGTTTTGATGATTGGTTGTTGATGTGAGTTAATCAAATGTTCAGTCATCTTGCTGCTCAGTTTAGATGAACATATTTGATGTTCAGTCATGCTACATGTTAAACTGATGCATAAAGCATTCATTGCTGTGGTTTTGATGATTGGTGTTTGTTGTTAATCACTGTGAGTCATTTTGTTGTGTAAGTCATTGCATTTGAAGTTCAGACTGTTATCTGCTGCATAAAGCATTCATATGCATTTACAGAGTCTATACATTGATTGGCAGTAAGTCTGTACATTGAGCGTCTCTTAGAAGTCCATACAGTGCATTGCATTGGCTAAGTGTATACACTGTCAGTCTCATTTAGCGTCTGAAGACAAAGTCTGTACAGCGCATCACTCACGTTGGAAGTCTATACATTGGCGTTGGTCATCCAAGTCTGTACATCACTTGGCGCTCACAAAGTCTGCACATCCTGTTCAGTGAAGTGTGTACATTGCATAGCATGTTGCGTCAACGCGTGAAGTCTGTACATCCACAGTTAAACTTGAAGTCTGCACACTAGTCTTCACTGTCAAGTCTGCACATTGGTCTTCGATTTCAAAGTCCATACATTGGACTGTTCTTCAAAGTCTGTACATCAGACTGCACATCATCTTCGTGTTGTTTCTGTATTTGAGTCTTCGTGTTGTTTCCCCTCACTAACACGAAAAGATCTCGTGTCGTCTGAGCTTACAACACTTCGTGTTGAGTTCTATGCCTAACAGGAAATCTGCTATGAGGTAGTACATTGTATGTCCGTACTGTTTCTGTCATACTTCGTGTTGTTTATGTTTACTGTCCTTCAGGTCGTGTGTCCGTGTTGTTTCCACTATATTTCGTGTCGTTTCCTTTGTTTTTTAGTTGTTCATCTCGTGTCGATTTCGTTTGTTTTGAAACCACACCTCGTGTCGGTTTCTGTGTTGATCTTCGTGATGTGTCCGTGTCTTTCGTATTATTTCAGTAGTTATGTCTTCGTGTTGAGTTTATGAACTTCGTGTCGTTTTCGCTGTCTTCGTGCTGTTTTTCTCTTTAGACTCAGTGTCCTTTTCGCCTTAACCACACTTCGTGTCGGTTTCTATTTTTCGTCCTTGAGTTGCTGTCAGCTCGTGTCGTTTTCACCTCGTGCTGTTCTCACTTAACTTCGTGTCGTGTTTCTGAAACAGCTCGAATAGTTCTGATGAACTTCGAGTCGTTTCCCTGTAGACCTCGTGTCGTTCCTGTTTAGTAACCACACTTCGTGTCGGTTACTGTTGTTTCTGTGTCCTCGTGTCGTTTTTGTTCCACTGCGTGCAGAACATTGCAGCACCTCGTGTTGCTTTCTGTGCCACTTCGTGTTGGTTTCTGTTTGTGTCTTCGTGTCTCCGTGTTGTTTTTGTCTTCGTGTCTTCGTGTTGTTTTCTTTCTACCTCGTGTCATTTTCTTCTCACCTCGTGCCGTTCTTATCTGACCTCGTGTCATCTTCCTTGTTGTATTAGCCTTGGTACCTCGTATCGTTCTATTTTCTATCTCGTGCTGTTTTCTGTACCACCCCGTGTTACCCTTAGGTCTTTGTTTTCATTTGTATTCATGTCTTCGTGTTTCTCTTGTGTTTATGTCCGCGTGTTGTTTCCTTCTAACTTCGTACTGTTCTCATATGAACCTCGTGTTGTTCTCTTGTAATGTTTACTTTTGTCACCGCTGTATTTCGTGTCGTTCTCTTCGTTGTGTCTGTTCTGTCACAGTGTATCTCGTGTTGTTCTTTCCTTGTTTCGTGTTGTAGTCACCGTATCTATCTCGTGTCATTCCCAGTACAGTCCATACCTCATGCAGCTTTAGTTCCTGTAGCCCTCAGTTTTAATGGGTTGTAATCTCATTACAGGTCCGAGGAAGAACATTCCACACTCCTGGGCTGCACGTGATCCGAGACAAGAGGAACCAATCTGATAAGGACACGTGGCAGGAAGATTCTGGAAATGTGGGAGGCACACGCGTTTTGTGCCCTATCCACCTGCTGTTGCTGCTATAAATAGAACCCTTCGTCCTCAGATGAAGGTGATCGAGTTGGCAAGAAGAAAAGCTCATACAGAGAGCCCCGATCCAGAAAAGGAAGAGAAGAAAGAAAAGAAGAGAGCAGAGAAGAGAGTGAGAGCAGAAGAAGAAAAAGAGAGAGAGATAGTGCTCGTGTGAAAAGAGAAGAAAGAGTGAAGAAGAAGAAGAGCAGAAGGAGAAGAAGAGAAAGAGAGAGATAGAAGTGTGAGCCGAAGAGAATAGGGGAGCAGAGATCGAGAGAGTGAAAGAGAAGAAGAAGGAGAGAAGAGAAGAGGAAGAAAAACTTACCTGAAGATCTGTCTACTGGACCGTGGATCAAATCCAGGCCAGCCAGCTCCTGCGAGAGCCACATTTGGTTTTATCTTTTCAGCTTTCTGTTGCTGGTTTCATTTTTCTTTTGATCTATTTACTTGCTATTTTTCCGATACTCTGTAGAGAGGTCGGGGTTCCTCCTGTTTGTTCAGGAGAAGGGAGATTGATATCTCCGGTTGCAAATAGCTGGGTGCTACTTGTGGGTTCCCTCCGGTTTGGAGAAAGGGAGATCTGATCTCCGGTTCTGGGCTTGTGGATTGCAAGTCCAGGGGTCCCTCCTGGTCTGGAGGAAGAGAGGTCTTCGACCTCTGGTTTGCTGGTGACTGGAAGTCACCGGTTGGTTCCCTCCGGTTTTGGAGGAAGGGAGGATTGGTCCTCCGGTTCTAGTCTTGTGGGTTGCAAGACTAGGTGTTCCCTCCGGTCTGGAGGAAGAGAGACTTGCGTCTCTGGTTTGCTAGTGACTGGTGTCACTAGTGGTTCCCTCCGGTTGGGAGGAAGAGGGGAGGTTGTTCCCCTGGTCAAGCTGTGTGGCAGCACCTGTTGCAGACTGAGTCTGCGGTTTCTAGCGTGAGCTAGTGGAAGCCACACTCGGGTTGAGTGTGGGGTGGATGTAGGTCTACTGGACCGAACCACCTAAAAATCTATTGTGCAATGGTGTGATTGTCTTTTTATGCTTCCGCTAGGTGATTGTATAGGGGCGCTCCTTGTGTTTGCCTTCTGGTTGAGCAAAAGAGTTAATTAGTTTTCAGATTGACTAAATCTGTCTGGTTAGCCCCCTAGTGACCTCACTCTGTGTTTGGTTGTTTCACTACTGCCATTTTGCCTTCAAGTATATTTGGTTTGCGAACGAGCATTTTTAGTAAGCGAAATTTTAACTGGGCGAAAAGGTTTTTAAGAGGAAATATTCATTCACCCCCCCCTCTGAATACTTGCACCGATCCTAACAGCCACAACAACACGCTACGAGCACGCGTACCAGGGACCACACGGAAGCAGAACGAACAACGTCACCCCACCTGAAAAGTAGGGGTGAGCCTCGTGTCACTGGTTCAGTAGGGGTCACGCGGATCCCCACTGAAAAACACAGTAACACGCTAAAACAGCAGGTAACCAACAGCAGTAACAGCAGGTGTAGTACAGTAGAAAAACTACACTACAAAGCTGTAAACTACTCTAGAACGTAGTAAAGGAACAGACGGGTAGCAAAAGTAGGGAACAAGCTGTAGAAGAGGGCGAGGAAGTCGTACCAAACAACTGGCTGTGGAACTAACCTCGGCACCCCAACTACTCCAAGCAACGACAGGAGGGCAGACTCTGATCTGAGGAAGTTAGGAGTCACCGATCCGCCGACAAGACGCCAGGCCTAGAGCAAAGACCTGCGAAGACAACAAGAAAGCCTAAGAAAACCTAGACCCACAACCGACAACACGACATGACTAGAACGTCGTGCACACTGCCCCACACACGACCTGAACTTTGCGCAGGCGACAGAACACTGACCTCGAGTAAAGCCATGGAAGGCTAACCCGAAAGGGTCACGACGCACCAGAACGTCGATAATCACGTGCCACGTGACGGGAGTGCCTCACCACTAGAAGAACAGCCAGCTGCATCCACTGACGTCTTATGCTGCGCCACGAGTGTCTCGTCTACTGTGCCCACTGTCAGGCAGAGACTAAGACCCAAGTTACGAGTAACTAGACAGGAGAACACCCGTCGGTGTCACGTCCAAAGCCCCTAACCACGTGTGCACACACTTGCTCTTGCCTAAGCCAGGCCTCTAGCTAGTATTCTCCCCCCGTAGGACGCTACGGTCGAGGGCCATGCTGTCGAGCCGGGAGCCCATGGAAACTAGCTTAGGAACCGTTTAACGGGAACTCACCCCTCCACCTCTGTTGAGGTGGGTCGACATCGAAAGTCTAGGGCGACAACAAGTGGAGGCTCACGAAATGCAGAGATGCAAAACACAAGTGTTGAAGTATCGATAGCTTAATCATGCACTATCACCCGTACTTCAAAGCACCAAAGGCAGTACAACCACTACCGACAGACTCAAGACAAGGCAACTAGACCTACAAGCGCAACGATCCCTGAGTCGGATGACTTGGAGGCAAGATCGTCACAAGCAGCGGAACACGCCGCCGATCGGTCTAATCCTAAGCCAGAGAGAAATGACACACAGAGACCCGAGAGAAAAACCAAACACCCTCAGCACGCCTGGACACACGGACCGAGGTAGGACGATACCTCGAGGCATCCAGAACCAATGTCTTAGGCTGGACAGAACCGCCGAGACACGCAAGGTCACCTGTCAACCCCTGGGTAGCCCCGGGGCGACCGGAACCCGACACGACACTCACAGACACACACATAAACAGGCGCACACTGGCACCACAGTGAGCACAAGCATTCCTGACCGTCCCATCATGGTCACAGTCCTCATAGGATGTCAACAGACATCCACGGGTCATGGGCAAACCACGAGATCCAGCCAAGACACGCAGAAACAGGAGCGGTGGACACAGCAACATCCTCGGCAAGCGAACCATCACTCAACCGCTAGGCAGACCCAGCAGTCAAGGAACAGTCGCCACGCAACCAAAGACAAGGACACCGACAGGTTCCAGATTGAGTCGTTAGGGAACTGTCACAGTCAGAAAAAAGACCGCACCCAATCACCTAAACCGACCGATCCGGACAACCGCCGACACACAGACACCGCCCTGGAACACAACCTAAGACAGACCGACACACGAACAAGGAACCGAACTGGCCATCACGACCAACAGGACTGTAACGCACCACCATAGGCGCGCTACACCAGCCTAACGCACCAGGACAGGTGCGTCAGGGCCAACGGACCGGAACCACAAACACAAACAAATAGAACGTAACGGATCAGCTGAGTCTGTCACAGCCACCTGGCGCATGGGGTTAGGTGCATTACACCAACCACCAGGGCCAGCCAACCATCGGTCAAATGCAACATAACGGACCGTACAGGTGCGTTACCTGACCCTAACGCACAGGGAGGAGTCCGTTACATCGAACCGATCGACACAATCTTCGAGGAAGGCATGGTCAACGAGGGACTGACAGCCACAGTCCTCGAGATCCACCCGAGCATAACGCACCTCCCATGGCGCGTTACAGCCAGGTGACGGTCCAGCACTGGTCCGTCACACCCCACTCACCTCGAAAGACCAGAAACGACCAAAGGCATGTAACGGTCTATCGGGGGACCGTCACAGCAAGTGATGGTCTCTGGAACGACCGTTACACCGACCCGACGAGTAAAACAGGGGAACGGCTGAATCGGGCCGTTCCACGCCCCATGCACGCCGAAGCACAGGGGAAACAACGCCACACGATGGGAAACAACCCCTGGAGGCTAAAAACACCACATGCAAGCACCGAAACGCACGAACGGGGCGATTCCCTCAAATCGACCCAAAATGAGTCACCGGGGTTCCTGGACTCCTACCGACCCCAAATGACGATCGATCGACACGAAACTTATGTGAATGGGATCCAGACATCCCCGCAGTCATTTTGACATTAACTAGACCGAGAATGGTTGCCATTTTCCGGCGAACCCTATAAACCCCAAAAATGATGGTTTTCACTAAACTGGCCCGATCTCCTCCCATCGAGCACCAAACTGCGCGCAAGAGTAGGGAAAACGTGCAGAACGAAGTGGCGGTCCATCTCCCTACCTCCACCGAAGAAACTGAGCGCCGAGGTGACTAAACCACGCCGAAAACCACAATGCGAACCGGACCGTCGGCTTTGAATCCACCGTTCGGGATCGTGCCCAAACCGCACCGATCCTCGCTCCATCACGCGCCTCAGCAACTCCCCGGCGTCGCTACCTCACCCACGGTCACCTCCGTCTACAGCCGGAGCCGAGAGGGTGAGAGAACGAGAGAGAACGCGAGAGAGAGGGAGTGAGGGCGTGAGTGAGAAGAGAGAGAGGGGGTGGGTTTAATATAAAAAAGAAATTAGATATTTTGTCTAATTTCTAAAAATCCGTAAAATGCGCCGAAAATGTACTAATTCAAAAAAATACACAAAAATAGCCAAAATGATCCTCACGAAGAGTACATCGCAACTATATCGTCCACGAGTCGAGGAACTGAGAACTAAACTCACCGTAGGGTTTCATAGATTATACGGGAGAAAAACCCACACGGTTCGTAAAACTCAACTCGGGAGCTACAAAAGCAATCCGAAACTTTCCAAAAAGGATCCGAAAGACCTATAAAAGATCGGAAAAAGATTATGTCGACCTTCAGCCAGCGCCCCCGGAAATAGAAGACGTAGGCCAAGCCACAGTCGATGAACTAATAGAAGTTAATCTGGGAGACGAGAACGACCACAGGCCGACCTTCCTCAGCGCCCAGCTATCTGCTGAAGAACAGAATGTGTACATCCAGCTACTGCAAGAATATCGGGATTGCTTTACCTGGACCTACAAGAAAATGCCAGGACTAAGCCCTGCAGTCTCACAACATGAGTTAGTAATAAGCCTAGAAGCCGAACCGGTGAAGCAACCGCCGCGACGCATGAGGCCAGAGCTCATCACTCAAATCTGCAAAGAAGTTGACAAGCTCATTGATGTGGGCTTCGTCGAAGAAAATCAATATACCACGTGGCTGGCTAACATTGTGCTCGTGAAAAAGAAGAATGGACAGATCCGGATATGTGTTGACTTCCAAGATCTGAATAAAGCCTGCCCCAAGGATGATTTTTTGGTGTCAATAACAGAGGTCATGATAGATGCAACAACCTGCCATGAGGCCCTATCATTCATGGATGGGTCATCCGGCTACAACCAAATATGGATCGCGGAACATGACCGGGTCCACACTGCCTTCCGAACTCCCAAAGGGATTTATCACTACAAGAGGATGTCATTTGGATTGAAGAACGTCGGTGCAACTTATCAGTGGGCGATGACTAGAATCTTTGATGAGCTGCTCTACCATAAGGTCGAGTGCTACATATATGACCTGGTAGTCAAAACCAGAAAGAAAGAAGACCATCTGCAGGACCTCCGAGTCATCTTTCAGAGGATGAGGCAGTATGAATTGGAGATGAACCCTATGAAGTATGCGTTCGGAGTATCGAGTGGAAAGTTCTTGGGTTTCATTGTCGGATACCAAAGGATTGAAATAGACTCCGCAAAGATCAGAGCAATTCAGGAGTTGCCCTCACCAAGGAACCTCTCCAAACTGAGATCTCTACAAGGCTGCCTGGCCTACATCCGGCGGTTCATATCCAACTTGTCGGGGCGATGCCAGCCCTTTCACAAGCTGATGATGAAAGATGTTCCCTTTTATTGGGACGAAGATTGCCAGACAGCCTTCGATAAGCTCAAAGACTATCTGAAGACTCCTCCAGTGCTGGGCGCACTGGTGAAAGGTCGGCCGCTGGTTTTGTACATAGCAGCCACATATAACTCCCTGGGGGCAATGCTAGCCCGGAACAATGAAGAAGGGAAAGAACAAGCCCTCTATTACCTCAGTCGAAGAATGGTCAGAACTGAGGAGAGGTACACCTATATCGAGAAGATTTGCCTGGCATTGGTCTTCGCGGTCAAGAAGCTTCGACACTATATGCTGTCACATGAAGTTAAGCTAATCTCTAAGGAAGATCTGCTTAAATATATCATGTCCCAACTGGCACTCAAAGGCCGCTTGGGCAAATGGGCGGTGATCCTTATGGAGTTTGATATCTCCTACATACCGCAAAAGGCCGTTAAGGGCCAGGCCATTGCAGACTTCTTTGCTGAGCATCTAGTGCCTGAAGACTGCCCGCTGGAACTAGAGCTTCCTGAAGATGAAACCCTAGAGGTCGGCCAAGTGCAGCCCTCTCTATGGCAGATGTATTTTGACGGCGCATCCAGAATTGATACCTCAGCTACTGGGTCAGCCAGAGTCAGAGCGGGGGCAGGCATAGTCCTGAAATCTTTTGAAGGAGAAGTCATATATACATCTTGTTCAATAAACAAGCCATGCACAAACAATGAAGCAGAATGTGAAGCCCTCATAATCGGGTTGCAGATCGCTCTATCCATGGAGATCCAGATGTTTGAAGTATTCGGGGATTCCATGCTAGTCATAAAATAGTTGGAGGGAGAGTTTGATGTGCGGAACCAAGAACTCCACCCTTACTATCAGCTGGCCCTCCGCTTGATGGCGCGATTCTATTTCATCAAAATCAAGCATATCAACCGAGGACAGAATGCTCAGGCGGATGCCCTCGCAAAGTTGGCTAGTTCTTTGGCAATCCCGCCAGACACAAGCCTGAATATAGTAATTAACCATCGAAAGGTCCCCAGTGTAACGGAGGTTCTGGTAGATGAACAAGAAAATGAAGCCGCAGCTGTCGAAGAAGTTCAGCAGCCCGATTGGCGGGAACACCTTCTGCGTTGGTTTCAGCACCAACAGCTTCCGAAAGAAAAAGAACAAAGAATGAAGCTCCTAAGAGTCAAAGACTCTTACGAGATGAGAAGCGGAACTTTGTTCCGAATAATGGCTGATGCCCGAAAAAAAGTTTTGCTCCGTTGTTTATCTTCGGTGGAAGCTGGGCAGGTAATGCAAGAAGTCCATGCCGGGTCAGCTGGAGCACACCAGGCCGGGCTAAAAATGAAAATTGAAATAAAGAAATTGGGCTATTATTGGCCCTTCATGTTCGATGATTGCTGCAAGTTTGCTAAAGCTTGCCAAAAATGTCAAGAGCATGCCAACGTGTCCAGGAGACCACCGGTGCCGCTACATCCCACCATACCAAGTTGGCCATTCGCCCAATGGGGCACGAACGTGGTGCGGCCACTGCCATCATCTTCGTCAGGATACAAGTACATCTTAGCAGCCACAGATTACTTCTCCAGATGGGCGGAAGCAGTTGCGCTAAGAGATGTGACGGGAGAATTGGTCGCAATATTCTTCCGACATAATATAATATTCCAGTTCGGGGTTCCTTGTCGGATTATCTCTGATAATATCAGCCATTTCAGAAACCAGAAGGTTTATCGGCTGGCTGATAAATACAAGATTGATTGGAAGACCTCGTCCCCCTACAACCCTCAAGCCAATGGACTTGCAGAAGCCTTCAATAAAACACTATGCATGTTGCGAGCAAAGACTGTCAAGTCTAATAAAAAGGACTGGGAAGAAAAGATGTACGAAGTGCTTTGGACCTATCGTACGGTCTATAAAATCCCAACCGGCTGTTCACCATTCTCCCTTGTATATGGGTCGAAGGCTGCGGTGCCGATTGAATTAGAGGTCCCGTCGCTGCGAGTTGCCATCCAGCATAGTTTGGCTAGCGGCGAACAAACCAACATAGAAAGAAGATTGGAAGAGCTTGCCAAGCTCGAAGGAAAGCGCCTCCGCGCACAACAGAATATCCAACTCTACCAAGCTCGTATGGCCCGTGCTTTCGACAAGCTGGTCAAAAGCCGAGAGTTCAAGAAGGGTGATCTAGTAATGGTCAAAAGAAGAGAAGTATTGGCCTCCAACCCCAAAGGGAAGTTGGTTGAAAACTGGGTCGGATCCTATATCGTCTGTCGAGTATATGAAAGGGGTGCCTATGTCCTTGTAGATCACAAAGGATTCATCCAGTTCTCGCCCCTGAATGGAAAACATATGAAGCTGTATCACACAGCTCAACCGGCATTCTCGGAATGACCGAGACCCACCTTGGTCTAGCGGCACTCTACCCTGGCCGAGCTCTACCCACCTTGATCTAGTGGCACTCCGCCCTGGCCGAGCCCTACCCACCTTCGTCTAGTGGCACTCAGCCCTGATCGAGCTCTACCCGCCTTGGTCTAGCAGCACTCCGCCCTGACCGAGCTCTACCCACCTTGGTCTAGTGGCACTTCGCCCTGACCGAGCTCTACCCACCTTGGTCTAGTGGCACTCCGCCCTGGCCGAGCCCTACCCACCTTGGTCTAGTGGCACTCCGCCCTGACCGAGCTCTACCCACCTTGGTCTAGTGGCACTCCGCCCTGGCCGAGCTCTACCCACCTTGGTCTAGTGGCACTCCACCCTGGCCGAGCCCTACCTACCTTGGTCTAGTGGCACTCCGCCATGGCTGAGCTCCCAATATATATATATATATATATATATATATATATATATATATATATATATATATATATATATATATATATATATATATATATCCTTAGCGCTAGCATTACCTTCTTGCTAACGAATAAATCTCTTTTCCGGCGCAAGACTTCGTGTCCTAGCCGACTCTTCTACAACATCGCCATTGTGGGCCTTACGCCCGAATCGGCATAAAGTCCATCCTTTGCGTTAGCATTACCTTCTTGTTAACAAATAAACCCCTTTTTCGACGCAAGACTTCGTGTCCTAGCCGACTCTCATACAAAATCGCCATCATGGGCCTTACGCTCGAATCGGCACAAAATCTATCCTTTACGTTGGCATTACCTTCTTGCCAACGAATAAACCCCTGTTGTCGGCAAAAGACTCTGCGTCTTAGCTGGCCCTCATATAATATCACCATTACGGGTCTTACGCCCGGAAAGCTCCTCCTTTGCGCTGGCATTATTCCTCTGACAATGAATAGACTGCCCTTACTGGCGTAAGACCCTATGTCCCAGTCAGTAGCTGTCTGCCATCACCGAGGGTCTAACGTCACATGTTGACCCATCAGCATATTCCTGTCAGATGAACTAAACAAAAAAGAAATAGGAAAGATAGGGGCTTAAAATAGAGGTGCCCTGCCAGCCTTGCTCCTACACCAGGATAAGGGCAAAAATGGCTATAGCCCGGCTGTGGCAAAAACCCGAAAGGGCGTCGCATGCAAAATCGGGTACCCCGCCACGTGAAAACCTGAAAGGGCGCGTGGACAAAAGTAAGAGGGGGCTGGCTTCGGTGAAAACCCGAAAGGGCGCTTAAGCCAGTAATGTGGTAATTTAAAGTTCCTCTTTACCCTCATCCCAATGAAACTCTAGAAGGGACGATCACCATAAGTCCCACCAGAGACCCTTTTCCTCAACACCCTTCGGCCCTTGTCATCATCGACAAGATCGGTCCCCATCCTTGTGACCCTTGCCATCATTGGCAAGACTGGTCGACATTTTCCTTTAACTTGGACCTTCTGTCCTCATTAATGAATAAACCTATCTCTTGCTTTGGCATTTAACCAATGTCGATGAATAAACTTGTGTTTGACCCTTGCCATCACCGGCAAGATCGGTCAACCTTTTTTCCTTAACTTGGACCTTCCCTCCTTGTTGATGAATCTATTCTTGCTTCGGCATTTAACCAATGTCGATGAATAAACTTGTGTTCAACCCTTGCCATCATCGGCAAGACCGGTCAACATTTTTCCCTTAACTTGGACCTTACGCCCTCGTTAATAAACCTATCCTTTGCTATGGCATTCGTCCAATGCCAATGAACGAGCCACTCTCGGCCCTTGCCATCATCGGCAAGACCATTCGGTATTCCCTTAACTTGGACCTTCCGTCCTTGTTGATGAATCTATTCTTGCTTCGGCATTCAACCAGTGTCGACGAACAAACCTGTGCTCGACCCTCGCCATCATCGGCAAGGCTAGTCGACATCTCGTTAGCCCGGACCTCCTCATCCGTTGCTAACAAACGAGCCCACGTTCTTCTTGGATTCGTCCCGTGGATCAAAAAAAAGAAAAAAAAAGAGAGAAAAGAAAAATGATGCTTAAAATAGAGGTGCCTTGCCGGACTTGTTCCTACATCAGGACGAGGGCAAAAATGGCCATAACCCGGCTGCAGCGAAAACCCGAAAGGGCGCCGCGGGTAAAATCGGGTATCCCGCCACGTGAAAACCTGAAAGGGCGCGTGGGTAAAAGTAAGAGGGGGCTGGCTTTGGCAAAAATCTGAAAGGTCGCTTAAGTCATTAAAGTGACGATTTAAAGTTCCCAACATCCTTGCAACCCTTATCACCATCGACAAGATCGGTCAACCTACTTCTATCGACCCTCGTCACCATCGGTGAGATCGGTCGACCTCCTTGTGTCCCTTGTCACCATCGACAAGATCGGTCAACCTCCTTGCGACCCTTGTTACCATCGGCAAGATCAGTCGACCTACTTCTATCGACCCTCATCACCATCGGCAAGATCGGTCAACCTCCGTGTGACCCTTGTCACCATCGGCAAAATCGGTCAACCTCCTTGCGACCCTTGTCATCATCGGCAAGATCGGTCGACCTACTTCTGACCCTTGTCACCATCGGTAGGATCGATCAACCTCCTTGCGACCCTCGTCACCATCGGTGAGATCGGTGGACCTCCTTGTGACCCTTGTCACCATCGGCAAGATCGGTCAACCTCCTTGCGACCCTTATCATCATCGGCAAGATCGGTCGACCTACTTCTGACCCTTGTCACCATCAGTAGGATCGGTCAACCTCCTTGCGACCCTCATCACCATCGGCGAGATCGGTCGACCTATTTTTGACCCTTGTCATCATCGGCGAGATCGGTCAACCTCCTTGCGACCCCTGTCACCATCGGGAAGATCGGTCATGTTGGTTTATGCCAGCGTCTCCTTGGATTTGGTGTGTACCACGTGAAGTATGGGACCCACGTGGGACCATCGGTGCTTGGCAGCCCAACCCATCGCATGGATTATGGGGTCCATGTGCGAAGCCCCCATGCCCGCCCACAGCACGTCATAGACATGGGGCTCTACGCTGCCATAAGGAAATACGGTCTAACCTTCGCTACCAGCTCGAGCTTTTAGCGCAACGGTAGGGGCTTGATCCTGTAAACTGGTATCAGAGCGAGGTCATGGGTTCAAATCCCAAGTGCCGCTGGGGAGGAGATTGTTGGTTTATGCCAGTGTCTCCTTGGATTTGGCGTGTACCACGTCGGGTATGGGACCCACGTGGGACCATCGGTGCTTGGCAGCCCAACCCGCCGCATGGATTATGGGTCCATGTGCGAAGCCCCTCATGCCCACCCACAGCACGTCATAGACGTGGGGCTCTGCGCTGCCATAAGGAAATACGGTCTAACCTTCGCTACCAGCTCGAGCTTTTAGCGCAACGGTAGGGGCTTGATCCTGTAAACTGGTATCAGAGCTTGAAGCTATCAAATAGAGTAGAGATCCAATCATACCTCGGTAGAGCTTGGTATCTACTTCTTTACCTGTCTCATATGCATCCAATGAGGTATTGGTACCCATTGGTGTTGTAATGTGCTTCAAGTTGTTCATGCCAAACCTCTTGAGAATGTCCAATGTGTACTTGGTCTGGTTGATGAAGAATCCTTCCTCCAACTGTTGTATCTGCAGGCCAAGAAAGTACTTCAGTTCACCTACCAAACTCATTTGAAATTCTACTGACATCAATTTTGAAAATTCATTACATAGATCAGTACTTGTTGAGCCGAAGATAATGTCATCTACGTATACCTGGACTATGATGAGATCTTCATTAAAGCCTTTTGTAAAAAGAGTTTGATCTACCTTACCTCTTTGGTAGCCTTTGCTGATCAGAAATTTCGTTAATCTCTCATACCAGGCTCGAGGGGCCTGCTTTAAACCATACATGGCTTTATTCAATCTAAAAACTTGGTCAGGTTTAGTGGAGAATAGGAAATCGGGGGCTGTTCAACAAAAACTTCTTCCTTGATAATTCCATTTAAGAATGCACTCTTCACATCCATTTGTTGGAGTTTTATATTTTTGGAGTATGCAAATGCTAACAATAATCTTATAGCTTCCATCCTAGCAACAGGTGCGTATGACTCATCGAAGTCAACTCCAAATTCCTGACAGTAGCCCTTGGCTACTAATCTGGCTTTATTTCTAGAAATAATTTCATCTTCATTCATTTTATTCTTGAACACCCATTTGGTTCCTATCACATTAGTGTTCTCAGGTCTTGGAACAAGTTCCCAGACATTGTTTCTATCAAATTGACATAACTTTTCAGACATGGTATTGACCCAAGATGCATCATTTAAGGCTTCATCTACTGATTTTGGTTCAATTTGAGAAACTAAAGCAATTAAATCTTGATTTTGAACACTTTTGAAATGAGACCTGGTCCTAGGGGGATCCCTTAAATTTCCTATGATATTATTCTCAGGGTGGTCTTTCAAGAATCTAACATTGGTTGAGGACTCACCTGGTTCGGTTGAGCTTACTTGATTCTGATCGGTTTGTCCTTCGGGTTGCTCATTTTCATCCTTCAATTTCTCCTCAAGAAATTCTCCATCATGCTTTGAAGACCCGTCAGCATCATCAAAGTTGTTAGCATCTGTTGATTCACCAATTATCACATGAGGAGTTTCCTCTACAGTTTGGTCTGTTACATTGAAAACCTTATAGGCCCTAGTTGTTTCAGAGTATCCCAGAAAGATTCCTGGAGTACTTCTAGCATCAAATTTATCTAGGTCCCTTTTATTATTGTTATGGATGAAACATTTTGAACCAAAAATTCTGAAATATGAGACATTTGGCTTTTTACCTTTAAGGAGTTCATAGGGAGTTTTCTTATGAGACATTTGGTTAATTGTGTAGCAGGCTGTGTTGGCTGCCTCTGCCCAAAATCTCCTCGGAAGCTGACTTTCGACAAGCATAGTTCTGGCCATTTCGATGATTGTCCGATTTCTTCTCTCAACAATTCCGTTCTGCTCTGGAGTCCTGGGAGAAGAGAATTTATGAGTCAGACCCTCTTTATTGCAGAAGTCAGAAAATAAAGAATTCGCAAACTCACCTCCATGGTCAGTTTGAATTATTGAAATACAGTGAGAACCTCCTTGTTTGATTTTATTGAAGAAATGTTCAAACTTCTAAAATGCATCATTTTTATTTGTCAAGAAAAATAGCCATGAAAACCTAGTGTAATCATCTACAATGACGAACCCAAACCTCTTCCCATTCAAGCTCAAAGTTCTAGTTGGACCAAAAAGGTCCATATACAAGAGTTCCATTGGTTTGGTTGATAAAGGCTCAGATCTGAGCTTAAATGACTTACCTAGCGCACAGGCATCACAGATTTTTGAGATTGAATTAAACTTGATTTTAGGCATGCCTCTAACTAAATCATGCTTGATCAATTTATTCAAAGTAGAAAAACTAGCATGGCCTAAACGTCTATGCCAATCAAAAGCATTATTTTCAGAATTAGCAGATAAGCAGAGATTAGATTCAGACTCAACATCTAAGTCTACCATGTAGACATTATTGGTCCTGTTGGCTATAAATTTAACAAGATCAGAATTTATTTCGAAGATTTTGCATGAGTTATTATCAAACACAACCCTGTGACCCTTGTCGCATAATTGACTGATGATAATCAGATTGTGTTGAAGACCTTCCACAAGTAAAACTTTCTCAATTGAGTTAGTGGAGGACTTACCAACTGTGCCAACCCCAATGATCTTACCTCTGTTGTTTCCTCCGAATTTGACCAGACCCCCTACCTTCATTTCTAGCTTGCTGAACTTGGATCGGTCTCCTGTCATGTGCCTAGAGCAGCCACTGTCAAGATACCATTTGTTGTTCTCAGCTGCCAGGCAAACCTACACAAAAGAAATCAAGCAAGGTGGTTTGGAACCCAAGATAAGTTGGGTCCAAGGACATCATTTAAATCTTTAAGCAGGTGTTTGGGAATCTAAAATTGTTTCAGCTTATTTTTCTCTTGCATCTTATTTTCAGGTCTATTGAAACTGTCACCAGAATTATGTCCAGCTGGTCTGGAGAAATGGAATCTATTCCAGTTATTAGACCTTTCATCCCTGGGGTATCTTCTGTACACATGTTGATTATCGAATTTTTGAGGGTGTATGTTATTTCCCCAATAACTTCTGTTCGGGCCCATTCTTTTATAGTAATTCCAGCTTCTATTCTGATACATTTGCCTGGTCCAGCTACCATTTCTGTTCTGGTGAATGGGCTTAGTGAAGTTCTTCCCTATTTTAAGATGTTGTTCAGCATGGTTTGTTGCTTTCTCCTTTGGATGCTGAATATTTTGATTACTGTTGGAGCTGGATGGTGTGTCCGACTTTTTTTTCCCTTCTCTGGGCAGAAGGTAGTGGTCTTGAACTCAAAGGGTCTCTTATTTGTCGGGTTATAGCCTAAACCCTCTTTGTTGAAATTTACCCTTATTCCTAGGATAGAGTCCAGATTTGTTTTCCCTTGAACAAATTTTTCTAAGATTTTTTGTTTATCTTCCAGCTCTCTTTGCATAGACTCACAATTTTTTAGAAGCTCAGTGTTCACTTTCTTAACAGCTTCATACTTCTCAGTGATCACGCTGTTTCCATTCAGACTTTCTTCAAGTTTTATTTTGAGTTCATTGAGCTGTGTGTGAACTTCCTGGTTCTCTGATTTGTGCTTTTCATTTTCCTTCTTCAGAGAAGTCATTTCTTCTAATTGTTCCTTTAATTTCTGATTTTCCTTACTGATTTGAGTTTGTTCTTCAATATTAGCATTAAATTTTATTTTCATAACCCTATGCTCTTTACTCAGTGAATTGAACTTATCTAACAGTTCAGCATAGGCGTTTTCCCAATCATCAATAGAAAAATTCTCGAAAATGTTGGTTACCTCCTCATCGCTATTTGCCATCAGGCAAATTCCTTCTTCGTCCTCCTCTGAGAAGTTGACTTCTGGATCTTCTTCCTCATCGCTCCACGTGCATACCATTGCTTGTGGTTTCTTCTTCTGCACCTTGGAGCTCTTCTTTTGAAAGTCGGGACCCTTCTTCTGAAGATCAGGGCAATCCCCTTTCATGTGTCCAGGTTTCCTGCAATGAAAACATGTGATTTTCTTGGCATTTCTATTCTTATCATTGCTGGAATCAAAGTTCTTACCAGAGGGATATGACCTCTTTCTTCTAAAGGTCTTTCCCTTAGTCCTCAAGAATTTCCTAAATTGACGAGTGAGCATTGCTTGCTCCTCCTGGTCGAGGTCTGACAGCCCGTCAGACTCGCAACTACTACTCCCGCTACTGCTACTGCCTTTGCTGTGGGACACCTTGAGCTAATATTCTTGCCCTTCTTATCGCTTCCTTCACCATTCCTCTTGAAATTCATCTCATACGTCATTAGGGATCCTATAAGTTTGGTGACTGTCATTCTCGACAGATCCCTAGACTCCTCTATCACAATGGCCTTAGTGTGCCATGTAGGGGTTAGAGATCTAAGTATCTTCCTGACTATATCTCCCTCAGATATCTCTTTCCCAAACCCCTTAAGACTATTCGTAATCAATGACAGTCTGGCATACATCTCAGTTATGGTCTCCTCTGATTTCATCTTAAACAGTTCATATTCAGAGGTGAGGAGATTTACCTTCGTTGCTTTCACTTGGGATGTACCTTCATAGATTAACTCCAACTCATCCCACATTTTCTTGGCCATTTTGCATGCTGAGATGCGGGCGTATTCATCTGGATGAACTGTACATTGGATGATGTTCAGGGTCGTCCAGTTGAGCGACGAAAGCTTGATTTGATCATCTGTCCAGAACAACTTGAAATCTAGACTTCAAGATTCATTTCAAAGAAACAGTTCTTCTGGTATTGTCTTCAAACACTTGATCTCAACAATATAAGGGATCAACCAAATGAACAAAGGTCTATGGTTTGATCACTGAGAAACTGGGAGCTTCATCAATGAAATAAAGTCTTTCCTATGTCATGAGGTGTCAAATTCAAAAAAAAAATTACAAAATAAACTTAATGTTTCTGACCATCACAGAGCAATGGTGACAAGGTGGTGAGTAACTAGAGACTCTTGCCTCTGATCAAGGTGTTTCCTCACGTAAAAAGCCATAGTTACTAACTCTGTTCTCTAAAAAGGAGAGGTAATGAGGTTCTCACATTGAGTAACTGGGGATTCCGGCCTCTGTTCAAGGTGTCTCCCTAATGTCAAAGATGTGATTTACCAACTTACTTACTAGTCTTCTTGAAAATCTCTATAATATCCTTTAGATTTGTGCAAATTACTGGAATGCTTGTCCTCAATACCTTGAGCACACCTTCTCTGCTTTTGTCTCTTGTCGTATACTTAGTATAGTTATTTGATCAGCTATGTCTTGTCATACTTGTTCATCCCTGCTCTACATCATATACCCTGTATGTGGATAAACTTCTCTCTCATTCTAATTCTCTATTGCTTATCAGAGTTAAAGAATCTTCTCTTGCGTTTAGCACCGCACTTATTCTCTTAAGATATGCTCATGAGTCTTTCTACACTAAGAAGCCATTGTACTTCTTCCTCATGTCTCCAGCAACTGCATATATCTTTCCTTTCCTTTTATGATGTCAAAGGGGGAGAGATGTCATCTGAGAGGTTCAGGCGGTAAGAGGTCATCTGAGAGGTTCAGGGCATCTAAGGCATCTGAGAGCGAGTTGTAGGGGAGCGGATTTGGAGAGAGAAGAGGTTCAGAAGATGGTGTCTCTGGGAGAGGCTTTCTAGTTTGTCAATATGCACATTTTGGTTTGCTCTTGATTATTTTTGATCTCCTTTTATTGCCCTGACATTGCTTGATTCATAGTGTTGCTATCATCAAAAAGGGGGAGATTGTTGCATCCCTACGGTTTTGATGATGTCTCACACTATAACTCAATTTGTTTTATCGTAGTCTTGCAATAAAGGTCCGTGCATTTTTCTATTCATATGAATTCAATAGATCAGTGCATGCTTTACTCTAGACGTGGTAAGTCCTTGCCTCGGTGTAAGTTTCTTTTAATAAGCTCAACACCTGTGCTCGTCTCAGTAGAGCTCGGTGCATCTTGCATAAAGTCCGTGCATATTTTGCCGCGGTGCATTTCTTTGTTTCTAAGCATGAAGGAGGTCTGTGCTTGTTGCATGATTTAGGTCCGTGCATTATTTGTCATTCGTCTTTTTGCTTAATGCATATTAAGTCAGTGCATGCATTGTCTCGTTCATAAGCTTGCTTCGTGCAAGTTTCTCCAAGTTATGCATTTCTCGCATAAAGTACTTGCCTCAGTGCAAGTCCTTGTTCATGCACAGGTTCTGTCATTCATATTCTATCTCAGTGCATTTCACTAGGTCATGTGCACCAAGGTCCGTGCATATCATGTCTCTGCATCTCACCTCTTGAGGTCGGTGCAATATCTGGGTCGGTGCTATTCTTGACTAGAATGCATTGTTTAGTCTGCTCATTTCTTTTATCTCAGTGTAAATCCAACTCGGTGCAAGTCTGTCTTGCATCTCTCTTTGTTCTGCGCATTTCTCTCTGCCATCTCGGTGCAGCTCTTGCTTGGACTGCATATCCCGACTCGGTGCATTCTTTCTCTTTCTGAATAACATGAAGTCGGTGCATCTTTTATTGCATTAACTTACTCGGTGCAAGGTTTGGTCTGCACCTAGTCGGCGCAACTTTTGGTTAGACGTAGGTATAGGAACTCGACTCGGTGTAAACTTTCCTTTCTGGCAAAAATAAAGTCAGTGCATCTTTGTGCTTTATGGATTCTTGTCGGTGCATATCTGTTGCACGATTGGACTCTATGGTCCGTGCTTATGACGTCATGCGTTTTCACAAGTCAGTGCATCTCATGTTTTTGCTCACTTCAACTCGGTGCAAACTTTCCTTTCTGGCAAAAATAAAGTCAGTGCATCTTTGTGCTTTATGGATTCTTGTCGGTGCATATCTGTTGCATGATTGGACTCTATGGTCCGTGCTTATGACGTCATGCGTTTTCACAAGTCAGTGCATCTCACGTTTTTGCTCACTTCAACTCGGTGCAACCTCTTGTTCACCTTGTAGTAAGTCAGTGCATTGGTTGACTTGGAAATTTCTACTCAGTGCAGTTTTTGTTTACTTACTCGCTACGTCGGTACGACTTGTGCTAAGTGTGTGACAAAATGTTTATTCCTTTTCTGATAGTCTATCTGTGCATTCACCAGGTGGATGGCACGTGATCCGAGGAAGATAGAGGTCCATAACATTCCGACACGTGCCCCAACCTTTCAGGCGAGAAAGGTGGTATCCATACGCCCAAGTTTCTGGAATATACATATATATACTGAGGAAAAGGGTTCGTAAAGTAGTGGATGGAATAGTGAAAAAGGAGATAAGAGTGAGAGCAGTGATGTGGATCAAGAGAGAAAACCAGAGATAAACCACTCCATCAAGAGCAGAGAGAATATTCTGAGAGAGAGTTATCTGTGAATCTGAAGATCTGCTTCTACGGAAGCTATATTGTTTTGATTTAGAGATAATTGTTAATTGTTTTCCATTGATCTTTTATTTTTGAGTTTCCTTCATTTTCCATTCCATTTTTGTCACCCTCCAAGCTTGCTCGGAGGAAGGGAGAAGTTCTCCGGTTTCCCTCCATTGTTCTTGGACGAAGAGAGGTTTGATCCTTTAGTTTTGTGAGTTGCTTGGGAGAAATTTCACAGGGTTCCCTTTGCTGCGTGCAAAGGAAGGGAGATTTGTTCTCCAGTGCTTCTTCTGGTTGATCAAAAGGCTGAGGAGGGTGTTCTCAGGGCAAGCTGTTTGGCAGCGGTTGTCGCAGACTGAGTCTGCTGTGTGCGATTGATCATTGCAAGGAAACCTTACTCTTCTGAGTGAGGGGTGGACGTAGATTGCGGGTAGCAATCGAACCACCTAAAAAATTCTGTCTCTCTTGTGGGTTTGCCTGTCTACTTTGTGCTTGCTCTCCATCTACTTGATATATTGCTTCATCGTGAATTTCTTTCTCGATCTCAATCCATAGTCTAGATATCTTTATTACATATCTCTGAAGTTTTTTATCACTGCGTTTTGAGGGGTTGAGTAATTGTTTCTGAGCTAAACGAATTTGGGAGTGATCTATTCATCCCCCCCTTCTAACTCACTTTCTGCTGTGCGTATCAAGTCAACCTCCTTGCGACCCTTGTCATCATCGGCAAGATCGGTCGACCTACTTCTATCAACCCTCATCACCATCGGCGAGATCGGTCGACCTCCTTGTGACCCTTGTCACCATCGGCAAGATCGGTCGACCTCCTTGCGACCCTTGTCACCATCGGCAAGATCGGTCGACCTACTTCTATCGACCCTCGTCACCATCAGCGAGATCGGTCGACCTCCTTGTGACCCTTGTCACCATCGGCAAGATCGGTCAACCTCCTTGAGACCCTTGTCATCATCGGCAAGATCGGTCGACCTACTTCTATCGATCCTCGTCACCATCGGCGAGATCGGTCGACCTCCTTGTGACCCTTGTCACCATCGGCAAGATCGGTCAACCTCCTTGCGACCCTTGTCATCATCAGCAAGATCGGTCGACCTACTTCTATCGACCCTCGTCACCATTGGCGAGATCAGTCGACCTCCTTGTGACCCTTGTCACCATCGGCAAGATCGGTCAACCTCCTTGCGACCCTTGTCACCATCGGCAAGATCGGTCGACCTACTTCTATCGACCCTCGTCACCATCGGCGAGATCGGTCGACCTCCTTGTGACCCTTGTCACCATCGGCAAGATCGGTCAACCTCCTTATGACCCTTGTCACCATCGACAAGATCGGTCGACCTACTTCTATCGACCCTCGTCACCATCAGCGAGATCGGTCGACCTCCTTGTGACCCTTGTCACCATCGGCAAGATCGGTCAACCTCCTTGCGACCCTTGTCATCATCGGCATGATCGGTCGACCTACTTCTATCGACCCTCATCACCATCGGCGAGATTGGTCGACCTCCTTGTGACCCTTGTCACCATCGGCAAGATCGGTCAACCTCCTTGCGACCCTTGTCATCTTCGGTAAGATCAGTCGACCTACTTCTATCGACCCTCGTCACCATCGGCGTGATCGGTCGACCTCCTTGTGACCCTTGCCACCATCGGCAAGATCGGTCAACCTCCTTGCGACCCGTGTCATCATCGGCAAGATCGGTCAACCTCCTTGCAACCCTTGTCACCATCGGCAAGATCGGTCGACCTACTTCTGACCCTTGTCACCATCGGCAAGATCGGTCAACCTCCTTGCGATCCTTGTCATCATCGACAAGACCGGTCGGCCTACTTTTGACTCTTGCCATCATCGGCAAGACCGGTCGACATCCCCTTAACCTGGACTTTTTATCCTCGTCAACCAATAAGCCACCTTTGCTTCGACATGTAACCCATGCCGATGAATAAACCCTACCCGCAGTTTTCGTCACCATCGACGAGTCTGGCTGATAAGCCTTTTGACTATATTTCTCGGTCCTAGGAGGCCTCTACACCCTCGTCCTTCAAACCTTTCGGCCTACTTTAGCCACAGTTTGGCCCCGAGAATAGTTACGATGCGGTGGAGCGAACACCTACCCCTTTGCTGAAGGCGTGAGCGCTCTCCTGTCCTAGTAATTTACACATTCGGACTAAGCCAACTGGCGAAGAAAAGAAGACAAGATAAAAGAATGAAGTCGTGATTCAGCGGCAAAGGAAGATAGTTCATTTCTATGGGACAGCAAGATACATGTTACTCGGGGCATACCCCGGGGTACAGAAAGTCCACCAAAACAAAAGGACAAACAGAAGAGACTATTACAGCGGGCGTCGGAAGATGTCCTCCAGCTCCAAGATACCCAAGGAAGGGTGGTGGGTCAGCTCCTACAGTCAAAATTCGGCAGCCTCCAGCTGTGATAATTTCTTTTCAGAAGAAGCGGCTTGTCCTTCAGCCATTTCCGCTTCCTCTACACTCTGGACTTCCAAACGCTCAACCTCTTGGAGTTCGGTCTCGGCCCTGGAAAGTTCAGCACGCAGCTCTGCTATCCGGGCTACAAGGAAGGTTCGGCACTGTGAAGAAGTACTGGCTGCATCTCTCATCTGCCCCATAGTCCCTCTTAAAGAGGCAAGAGCAGTTCGGCATTCAGCCCGCTCCAATGTTATGGCCGTCAGTTGATTAGCTACTTCCCGGCCTAGAAATTCCCTTCTATTTACATACTTCAACAGCAATATCACCCGTGGCGTCTAGTCATCCATGGGGCAGCCAAATGCCAGCAGTGAGCGGGACAGGTGCTCCACCAAGCCCCTCAGCTGTACATAAGTCAAATCTCGGCTGGCTGTTATGGTCTGCTGAAGGGTTCCCAAGAATTGCCACACTAGGTCGCTTGATGATTGAAGACCAAGTGGTGACGTTTCGGGAAGCTGGAAATCCACCCTGCTATCCATGGCAGCCCAGATATCGTCGCTCGTCCCAGAAGACGCCGATGGCATGATTTGCAAGACACTTGCACTGGAACCAACTCCAGCAGCTGATGCAACGGGCAAAGTCTCGACAATGGCAACCTCCTTGCCAGCCTCTCGGAGTGGAGCCACACTGGGAGCATCAATAGCCGAGGACAATTGCTCCTCGCATTCAGCCTGGCTAACCTCCACAAGGCTAGTTTCAGTAACAAGAGCCAAGGCCCTGGAGGCCCCAGTCTCTCCTTCAACGATCTCTCCTACCTCTATCTCGGGAGGGCCACCATTCTCTGGGGACAACTTTTGTTCGGCTCCAAGTGGTTGAGGTTCCACAACTGCTGTCGATTCATCAGTCCCCGCAATTACCCCGGGTCCTTCTAGACCTGCTGCTGCCGCATAGTCTTTGGGATATCGTAGAGCGATAGGCCGCAAGACTGGCGGGAATGTTGGGTGACCCGCACCTAGAGCCGGGAGAGGTATCTGCACCGTTATGGTTGGCAGTACCACCTCAGTCTGCACCATAAATATATGTATCAGGCAGCTGATATGAAAAGAAGGGAAGAGTAGTAAAGTGAAAATGATAGAGGGCTTCTCACCTCAACCGGCACTAAGCTCAAATTTTCAAGGGCGGCCTCCGTGGCTCCAGCCCCTTCACTTACAAGTGAGCCCAACGGCCCAGGGCCACTCCACGCCAGCCGGGGTGGGCTGAAGGTTGTATAATCACTTTCATAAGCCGAAGATGCCCCGGCATCCTCGGTCTCCGTATCAACTGATGGGAACTCCTCGTCACTGGAGCCGCCACCATAATCGACTTGCTCGGAAGAGGAAGAGTCATCTGCCCGTTCTGGACGCTCCACCATCGGAGCGGATGTCTTGCTAATAGGAACATCACCCTCAGCAAGGACTTCCTCAGTCGGCTCTATACTAGGAGCTTCGGCCGAATGGATCTCGGGGGCAGGCTCGCCTCCTGAAATGGCTTGCTCCCCCGCAATAGCTTCCTCCATGGCCCCGACTTCAGGAAGTAATGTCAGTTATATTTCAACTGAAATTTGAAGCAAGAAGTAATCAAGCCAACTGAAGACATGATTGTTGATTTTATTTTGCATGTCTAGCTTTTCTTTGGGGTTTTGATGATAAAACGACAAGCAAGTAATCAAAGATCCGCTCTTAACCTATGAACATGTGATCATGAACCTAGGCAATCAAAGCTAGCTCTAGCATGGGCATGCTATCTCACTCAAACTACGCTAAAGGAAAGGGAAAACACACGCCGGGGCGTGGAGCAAGAGAGTAAATAAAAACACACCACAAGGGGTGGAGCAAGTAAGAAAATAAAAGAGATATGTGATGAACGAGAAAGCTAATGCCCAAGACTAAGGAAAGATGTGATCGCCACCAAAGTAAAAACAAGCCAAAGACCTGTAAATACCTTGGAAATAGGTGGATGAAACACCCGCCCACGGGAGAGACAACCGAAGAGAACCTGCATGTCAGCTAGAAATAACGGCCAGGACCCTGTGCGTTACTTGGAAAGTAACGGCCACCCGCTAGACCGCCAGAAGAAGATGACGCGCCTGCACCAGACCGTCAGATAACCTGCAGTAGCAAAGTGTAGATTCTTTTAACTCCAACTCTTCCAGCCGGCTAGAAGACTTGGGCCTCGTACTGGTGAACCTGTAAACCTGCCAAAGATGTAGAAGACAAGAACAAAGCAACCCAAATTAGCCCTTTTAACAATATAGCATCAATTCTCAAAAGAACTTAAAGACATCAAAAGGAAAGGGGATTACCGGGGAGTTTTTGGTTTTTTAACCCCTATGGGCATTTTTAAAAGATTAGGAGGATGTTTGGATGCTTAGAGAACAGTGAGAAATCGTGGAGAAAGAGGAGGGACAATACTTTGATTGAGGAAAAACCAGGGAAGAACTTAAACATGCGATGATGAACTTGAAAGACTAAAACCAAAGTACTCCCTTGACTATGAGATGGATGAACGTGGGAAGCAGTTCCTCTTGGATGAAGATGACTCCTGAGTTCGGCAGCACTTCATCGTGAATTTCAAAATCCTCCTCTTTGGGCCATGAAGTCAAGGGTTCTATTTATAGACCCTCAAACTCTCAGGTCGAGCAGAAGATAATCCAGCAAGATAAAGGTATAATTCTTGGCAAATCCTCGAAGATAATATCACCAAGAGTCCATAGAAACAAACAGAAGGTCCTGAGGATCAGATTTGAAAGAGATATCGTCAATCCAAACCCTTATCTCGACCATGGAGTAGCAGAGAAAAGGCCTGAATTGTCAGGACTCTCTGAAGGAAGTAACGGCTGCACGACAAACCGCCACTTGAAAATAACGCACCAAGGAACATCCGTCACTATCAACCTTATCCCTAAAAGATAAGATCAACGGGAAGAAGACCCAACAAGCTGGACTCTTCAAGGAAGCAACGGCCAAGACATAGGGCGTCAGAATGAAACAACGGTTGCACGACAAACCGTTATTATCAACGTGTAAGCAAAAAGGATAAGCTTAAAAATAAGGCCTTAAGCCTTAGGACTCTTCAAAGAGTAACGGTCCAGGACCCATCCGTCAGAATGAAACAACGCGCCTAGGACCGACCGTTATTATCATTGAGGTTCAGAAATGAAATGAAGGGGCTTGCTAAGATTCATCCAATGAAACGTCTACCAGGAGCCATATCCGATCAAAGAGTTAAGACCCAAGAAATAGGCTTCAACCAATCAAGAGACTCAATGAAGAGTGAACAACTCAGAGCACCATATAGAATGAATAAGGAGATGACCCGACTTATTGGGTATAAAACGGGTGTCAACAGATGCCCCTCCTTAACGTCCTCTTTGCAGGGGAACAAGCGGAGGTGAAGCGAAAGCGAAATGGAATATGGAGATGAAGCGAAAGTGAAGCGGAGTGGATCAAAAAAAGGGCGTTAAGGTAAACGACACCCGTCCTCATCCAACAAGCGGTAGGAATTTTCTGGAAAGCTTCAAAACTGATCACAAGGAAATAGCCAACCAAAGGATGCAAGTCTGGAGGAGCTAATAACTAAGGAAAGGAAACACGGCTAGTCGCCGAAGGCAACGGAAAGGAAAAGAGACTAAACTCCAGACAGGAATCTTCAGCCAACCAAATCGAGCGAGCAGATCGAAGGAAACCCTTCTAATTCAGAGTGGAATGATTCTCCTTATCCGAGATCAAGAACACAGTTATTCACCATCACTGAGATACCTTGAACAGATGAAGCTTCATGAATGCTCAAAGAATGCGCATGATGCATGCTGGGCTAAAGGAAAAGAAATCTTCAAAACAAATGCAAAGAAAAGATAAAATATCAAATACTCGAGAATAGTATTGCTAGACTAGAGAAATTAGGGTCAGGACACCATCTGCAACCACGGCGTGCAAGACAGAACCATCGTCCCCAAACTTATTCCAATCTAACGGCCTATCCAACGACTAAACATGTGAACTTAGATCATCATCATTTTTGTTTAAGGGGAACATCAGATCCTGGAGCACATGAATAACCAGCCGGTTCTCGAGATAATATCGTAGATAACATATAGTAATGCATTAAGGGATAAGGGACGAGATACAAATACCTGACTCACCTTCCGGATGGACAGTAAAGCGTGATTTCGTTCATAAATTCCTTCATAAAAGATAGGTTAGCCAAAAAATAAATATGATCATGAATCAAGGCATAACCATTTGTACATACGAGAGGCATCAACAATGAACAACATGGAAGAAAATGGAACCCTTTTGACATCCAATAGACCATTTAATTCATCAAGAAACTTGCAAGTTTGTAACGGTCTGATGAAAGGGCGTTATATCAAGTAACGGACCATCCCTAGTCCGTCATAAACCAGGCGGTTCACATTCTTCAATAAAACAGTCCAATCATATGTAACGGTCGAAAACAGACGTGTCAGAAGGATGTGACGGCCAGTCGATGGACCGTCACATTTCCTGAGCATTTAAAAAAATAACAACCGAACGGTCATAACCCATTCAACACTCAACAACCCAAAAACCCAACCGAGAGAAAAAAAACACCGGCGACCACCGCCCCACTACTACCATGGCCGGCGACAAGGCTCCCCAGCCACCACCACAGAGGAGGGAAAGAGGGAAACGGATGGCCATACGGCGGTTCCACCGCCGTCTCGAACGGGAGGTGATCCCACCGGTCACGGAAGATGAACTGAGGAGAAGAGAGCCAAGAGAGGAAGATGAAGTTCCCACGGTCGTGGAGGACCAAGGGGAAGCCCCATTGGGTGAAAGGGAGCCCAAGGAACTAGATAAGAAGAGGAAGAGAGGCATGGACCGAGAGGTAGGTCCTTCCGCCCTGACTTCAAATTTTAATTCTTTTGTGTTTTTATTATGAATGCATGTGGGAATGGGGGGTAGAAAATGGGTCTACGAACCCATTAAGAATGATTGTAGGCCTTTTGGCCAAAGTGAGCAACCACGGGAGTGCAAACGAAAAATGCCCTCTAGCAGGGAATGTGACGGTCCTTCCAGTGACCGTCACAAGCCTGACGCACCACCCCAGATGCGTTAGAGCCATGTGACGCCCCATCCCAGGGCCGTTACATGCACCAGAGGCTAGAACTATTTTTTTAGGTTTTCACTTTACAATGCTTATGCAATGTTTTATGATACAATTAACTAACTTATGATCTAAATAATATGCAGGGAAAACGAAGATCAAGGATCTCCTGGCTGCAGGTCCGGGTGGTGTACCAGGCACTGCCCGACTACCAGAGGGAGCGAGTAGCCAGCATGGGATTCACCGAGGTGCTCAGCATCGAGGTGATCCGGATGGACACGCCCTTGCTGTACGCGCTGCACGAGAGATGGGACCCGATTAGCAGAGCTTTCATCTTCCCGTGGGGCCACATGATCCCCACGCTGGAAGACGTAGCGAGGATTATAGGACTGAGAGTCCACGGAGCCGCAGTGACCGGATGGACATATGGTGATTACCGGGAGATGGCGCAGCAGCTGCTCGGGCTAGATTTGATCATGCCGGGACAGTCTTCCTCCCAGCTCTCGAGATCAGCACTGCAGGAGAGCCTGGGACTGAGAGGAGCGGCGATAGCCGTAGGAGAGCTACCCGAGGAGCATCTGGGCAGAGTGATAGACCCGGTGCGCCCTCGCGTGGCGGCGGAGGCAGGACCTGAGGGAGACAGAGTGCTCAGACGCTTCCTGATGCTGCTATTCGGGAAGCTCCTCTTCGCGACTCGAGCAGACGTCATCAGCTGCAGACTACTACCGATGATAGAGAATTTGCACAGAGTTGGGAGATACGCTTGGGGAGCAGCAGTGCTCGCATTCCTGTTCGAGTCCCTGAGCACTACGGACCGGCAGACGATGCTGGGCTGCTTCTCGCCTTTCTTACTGGTAAATGCACTTTAAATGCTTTCTTTTATGCCAAAAATGTTTATGATATGCCATGTGACTAACTTGATTCCTAAAAATGCAGATCTGGAGCTATATGTACCTCCCGGGCATCGGGAGAGGCTCGCTACTCCATCCCGACCGCATACCGATCGCGAGGCGTTGGTCGGTGGCGAGGGACACAGGGTCGATCATCAGACTGACCCGGACGATCCAGGATGACCTAGACTCCTTCCCACATACGTCGGTGAGTCCAGAACTCAAAATGATTTCTATATGCTTCTATATGCTTCTAAATGCTTTTTAAATGCTCATGCTTTTAATGCTTCTATATGCTAATGCTGATGAATGAACTAAATGCTCTCAGGTGAGATGGACCCCATACCGCGGCGAGAGTTACACGGGACAGCCGTGGGTAGAGGTGGCCTTGTCGTACCGGGGACGAGACATCTGGCTGCATTGCATCCACATCATCGAGCCTCGGCACTGCAGGCTGATCCTGCGGACCCGGGGACTACATCAGCCCGAGGTGTCCTTTCCAAGCCACAGCGATGACCACCCCGGCAAGTCAGCAAGGGGAATCAGTGGTAATGTGGATTGGTGCGCCCGGAAGGCGAAGTACGTCCATGACTGGAACAGGCGGGGCCGAGCGGTGAAGGAACGAGATGAGAGCGACGAGGCATATCTGAAGGCCTTTGCTCGACTCTACGGCGACCGGGTGTACCGAGGTACCCGACGACCGGTATGCAATTCTGAACCCTTTCTATATGCAAAAAAATGCAATGTGATAGATGTACTGACTCACATGCTTTCTAAATGCATCTAGACCTTGAGGGACGGATAGCTGAGCTGGAGGGATTACTCCACTCCACCATCCAGCAGCGAGACGGGTACCGGACCGCTCTGGAGCTCCTGGTGAGACTATAAAACCTAGACTTAAAAATGCTTATGATTATGACAATTGATGCTTATGATGCACATGCTGATTAACCATGGTTCCTAACCCTGTCTTCTAAATGCAGCGGGCCGAGAGAGCCCAACGAGCCGGACCGGATGCCCCATTGTCTTCCTCACAGCCTGCGGGAGGCAGGGCTGAGCAGGAGGCTGATTTTGCTCGGGCGGTTGCCCGGGCCGAGGAGGCGGAGGCCACCCTCGCGGAGCGGGTAAGATGCTAAAAATGCTCATGCTTATGATCTTGCCTAAAAATGCCTTATGATTAACTATATGAAATGCAATCTACAGGCGAGAGAGCTAGCAGCAGTAGTGGCCGAGGCCAGGCAGGCGAGGATAGAGGCAGAAAGAAGCCGGGCTGAGACTGATCGAGCCCGAGCGGAGACAGAGCTTGTACGGGCAGAGATGGCCTGGCTGAGAGCGGAGACCCCGCGACGCTTGGATGAGGCAGAGGGGGAGCGACTACGGACGGAGTTAGCTCGGGCTCAAGCTGAGGTGGAGAGGCTCCGAATTGAGATGGCAGACTTGGATCGCTACCGGACCGAGGCACGGGAGACGCGGCGTCAGATCTTCACGCTGAAGATCGAGCTGCGGAATCTAGAGCGAACGGTCCGGATGATGGGCCGGGGACCAGAGCGGAGTGCTTCCCAGAGTGGGGCACGGAGGAGTGCTACCCCGAGCGGTTCGGTAGGGGATTTTCTTGTTAGCTCCTCCGGCCAACGGAGGAATGAGAGGGCGGAGCGGGGATAGCAGGAGGAGAGTGCTTCGATAGCGCCGCCACCCGCGAGGAGACCCAAGGATGGAGAGGATGAGGGCGGTCCGGCGGATAAGCCGACCGAATGATGTATTTTTATGTTTTCTTATCACTTGTATGTAACTTTATGGAAAATGGAATAAGATCTTTTTTGGGTTTTCTGTTCATTTAGTGAATGAATGGATGTGTGTTTGAGTGTGCAGGGACGGATGAAATGAATGAATGGATGGTTTTGGCAGGTGACTGTATGTTGGAAAATGCATGCGCGGATGAGGTGTGTATGAATGAATGTATGAGACATAGGCAGAAATGTGTGCATGAGTCATTTGCAGGAATGTATGTGTGTGAAAATGCAGAGAGAATGAGGTGTACAATGCGAGAGACCGCCAGGTCTAGGCAAGAGCAGAAGGAATAGCCTGAATTCAGCAGCAGAGAAAGCAACGGTCCAGGTTCAGACCATCATAATCAAACGACGCGCTAGCCAAAGGCCGTTAATCATAACGGAGGCCCATCCTGTAGCTGAGTGTTACAGGATAAATGACGGCCAACTGAAGGTGCGTCGAAGGTAAATAACGGCCTAAAGCTGGACCGTTAATCATGGCAGAACGATAGTTTGCAGGGCGACTAACAGAAAATGCGACGGCCTCAAGTAGATGCGTCAGAATGAAACAACGGCCACAACCAGGACCGTTAGGTAGTGCTTAGCCCAGAGTAGAAAGAATTGAGTGGTTGAGAGTGTAACGGCTCAGGGTTCGCGCGTTACAAGAAACGACGGTCAGCCCTTAGACCGTTAATCTTCACAGAACATGATCGGGGAATTAAACCCACAGAAAAATGCGACGGCCTAAGGTTGGCGCGTCGGAGTGAAATAACGGCCGTACGATAGACCGTTAGATTCTGGGTTGTATTCCGAGACGGATTGAGCCGTGAGAACCTAAACCCGAGGTTTAGCCACCTAATCCCTTACTAGAACTTATCTAGATTGAAGATAAAGCCTTCCAACTCAAGTCTTATCCTTTCAAAGCCAAAATTAAACCTTTAAAACTTGGATACTCAACCAAAATCATATCTTTCCTGAAAACCTCTGCTTTAGAGTTGAAGAACCTCTCCTAAGGGCAAAAATCAAGATGAAGAGAAGCTTCGAGGTGATGGCTATGGAGGAGAAGGTCTACACCGGACCTAAAGCTGCCAGAAAAGAACATGGAGAGCTCCAACGGTTGACATCAATTCCCAAGCACTTAAGCTCTAATGTTCAAAGGGTGGTAAGTCCCTCAACAACACATCCAAGTTCAAAAAATTCGGCACTTCAATCTGTTTTATGACTTCTTTTTCTCCTTCTTTCTTCAAGCCTCTTCCTGGCCCAAGATGCTACTCTAATCTGAAGTGGGTGGCTCCCATGGTAAAGGCCCTCCCTATAGAGGTCACATCAATCCTTAAAGCTTGGCACCTTCAACCACTCTTGGTTTTGGGCAAAAAATTCCAGAAATTATCCTTAGATTGGCCAAGTATTTCAGCACTTGTGGAATTATGGCATCCACAAACTCATACCTTTATCTTCCCTTCCTTCGAAGCAACAATCTTATTAGAAGAGGTAGAGACCTACCTAGCCCTTCCTAAGACTAAGTTGGGGGATGAAGACCGGGTTTGCTATACAATAGAGCCTATTGACCCGTCCTTGATTTTGAGTGATTTCATCCATAACCCAAAGGACGTGAGAACCATGATCAGCCCACACCACATTCACTTGATACCCTTGGCGCAATGGATAGTGTCTCATTGTAAAAATAAGTGGGAGAAACATGAGGCAATAGCCAAGGCGGTGGCCGTTTGCTTGTGCGGGGTCTTCCTCTTTACCACGACCGACCACCTCTTAGACATCCAAAATCTTAGCATTATTAGCGGGCTGTGGAGGGGAATGTCCATCTCTCAAGCTGTCCTTTCATACCTCTATGAAGGACTTAGCTCGGCTTGCCTAGGAGGACTTTTGTTCGGCTCCATGATACTCCTTGAGTGCTGGATGGGAGTGAGAATCAAATTCCAACAAAAGGGAGACATAACTTCCGCTAGCCGAATCTTCGGGAGCCACCCTCTCTTCTTCATTAGAGGGGCATTTGGATACTCTTCTCAGGTTGAATGCAAGACGGCGGACAAGAAAACGCGGGATGAATGGCACCTCTTCTTTAACACTCTGCCAATGGACAAGTTCATCATGCGGCCAAGAATCCTTCGAAGCACTCTTCTTAAAATACCGCGGCGTCAAGGCTTGGACCTCCAGCTAGTGGGGAATACCACCATGGCGATCTACAACCCGCACCGGTGCCACCTTCAGATCGGTCTTCCAAGAACCGAAGCTCCTGCACTATCACATTACCCTCCCCTTCTACCTAGGAAGATGGGGACAGAGGAAGATGAAAGAGCAGTACGGACCGCGCTGACCATGTGGTAGATCAGCAAGGTGCGCCCGTGGCGAGAAGAAGTTGAAGAGGACGACGCAGCATGCCGTGATTACGTGAAAGAGTTGAGGAAAATCTGCCCTCTCGCGGATAAGAAATTGAATGTGCCTTGATTTTATTTTGTTCATGAGAGAAGTTGTTTGTTATTAACAATCAAAGTTGGAATCTTTAATCTTGCATGAATGAGGTGATATTGCTTTAACTAGACGGATGTGAGTTTTGTGGTTTGAATGGCCAGAGTGATGTGAAGAGGTAGAGCCTCTGGAGGATGTGACGGATGGGCGGTGGGCCGCTGTAAAGAAACGACGGCCTGACGATGGGCCGTCAGAACGAAAGCATTATCAATCCTGCTCTCTGAAGCAAGTAACGGATGGGAGATGGGCCGTTATATATAAACGACGGTATAGGCCAGGCCGTCAGAGGGACGATGTTTGATGAAATAAAAGCCCCATGCCTGAAGGAAGTGACGGCCGAAGGGAGACCGTTATATTTATGTGGCGGTCTGGAATTGATGCGTTACTGCCTTTGACCTGCATTTTTATGAATTATCACTTTGAACTTGTCTTGCTGCCTGTACACACTCAAATATGAAACAAGTTAGATCTGTTCTTAGACTCAACCCCTTGCCTTGAAGCAAGTTAGATAATGACCGTTTCTTGATATTTGGTCAAGGGGTGGAGCCTTATTAAATAGGCGGAAAGCATAATGAAAATGCAATGCATGCTATGCACATGATGAAGTTTTGGAAAACATCTAATTTTTTCGTGGGATTTTCGCAGATATTTGGTTTTTTTTATGGATTTTGGAAATATTTGGTGTTTTTGGATTTTTGAAAATATTTGATGTTTTTGGATTTTGAACATTATTTTTTTTGGGTTTTGAAAATATTTGATGTTTTTGGATTTTGAAAATATTTGATGTTTTTAGATTTTGAACATATTTGATGTTTTTGAATTTTGAAAACCAGTGCCTCCCTAGTGACACGACCTCTTCCTTGTTCAGAATCAGAAGTCCCGAGGTTGGTGTGTAATACGGGTGACAATCCCTGGCCAAGGCCCACTTCTCATGACGGTGTTTTTAACAAGGCCATACCCAAAGTACTAATCTTGGTCCTGAAAGAAAAAAGGAACATGGGGGTAAGCTTAGGCCAGATATGGAAGTTTTTAGGACTTGATTTCTTCACCGTACAACCCTGTTAGAGATTTGGTCTGTTGCGCCGAGGCTTTGTGTCCGTCATCGAACCTCCGTCCACTCTAGGCACGCATTCGACCGGGCTCATGACGTCCCGCGGGGAACTATGCTGCCACTCTTATCATGCCTAGTTTTTCTGTTTTTGCATTCTTGGAGTTTTGGAATAGTAAACTTTTGAGATGATGCTTTTGATTTTGTCGCGGAGATTACCCTTTTTCTTTTCCTTTCGTTTCTTATGGCGTCAGGTCATAACGGACTTGCCCTTATTTGAGACCTCCTCTCGTTAGGGTGTTTGGATTAGTTGTCGCCTCCTTATTCACTTCTTGCCCCTGGATTTAGCCGAAGAATGAAGCGGACAGGGACTTCGATTTTCCCTTAAAGCATGGTCGAGGAGAAACGATGTCTTTTAGAATCGGAAAACCTGACCAGGGATGTCGTGTAGTGTGTGATTGCCTTACTCGGGACCCTTCTTAGTGAAACAGGAAGGAGCATCCTGCTGCCGGGAAAGCACGTGGCTTTAGACTCTAAGGAAAGAAACGCTTAAGATACAACCCATTCCACGGGTGAGAGAGCTCCTCACCTTCCGCATTTATTAAACGATAAGCATTCCCTGGATAAGCTTCTTTTACGACAAACGGCCCTTCCCAATTAGGTTGTAATTTAGACCTTGGACCTGTAGACCGAATGAATTTGCGTTTCAAAACCATATCACCCTTTTGAAATTTACGTTCGATTACCTTCTTTTGAAAATAACGTGAAATCCTCTTTTGATAAACGGATACGTGATCGGCCGCGTTCATCCTCTTCTCATCTAAGAGTTCCAACTGAACCAGCAACGCTTCTCGACGTTCATCGAGATTAAGTTCCTTATCAAGCTGCACTCTAAGTGAAGGGATCAAGATCTCATATGGGAGCACCGCCTCCATCCCGTAGGTAAGAGAATAGGGAGTTTGTCCCGTAGGGGTACGGACGGAGGTGCGGTAAGCCCACAGAGCTTCCACTAATCTTTCTGGCCAATCGGAGAACTTATGAGCTTCGCATGTTTTCTTGATGATTTTAAGAAGGGTTTTGTTAGTGGCCTCGGCTTGACCGTTGCCTTGAGGATAATATAGAGATGAATCATGCAATGCAATATTGAACTTCTTACAGAGGTCCTTAAGCTCTTGAGAGACGAACTGGGGTCCATTGTCGGTGATGATGCTGCTTGGCACTCCGAATCGCAAGATAATATTCTTCATGATAAAGCGGCACACCGTTGTAGCTTTGATTTCTGCGTACGCCTCGGCTTCGGCCCATTTGGTGAAGTACTCAGTGGCGGTAAGGATAAAGTACTTCTGCTTGATCTGAGAATTAGGATCACCGAGCGGGCCGACCACGTCGAAAGCCCACATAGAGAATGGCCAAGGAGTAGTCATAGGATGGAGAGATGAAGCAGGAGCATGAATTTTATCAGCATGGAGTTGGCATTTAAGACACCTCCGGACATAGAGGGAGTAATCTTTCTCTAGAGTGGGCCAGTAGTAGCCCTGCCTAAGGATCTTCTTTGCTAGAGCCTGGCCATTGACATGGCCCCCACACTCACTAGAATGGGCTGCTTCAGCCACCTTCCAAGCTTCTACATCATCTAAGCATCTCATGAGCATTCCATTAGTAGCGCGCCTGTACAGTTCTCCTGCAACAATGGTGTACCTTGCGGCGGCTCTTCTGATTGACTTGCGTTGCTCAGCTGTTGCCCCTTCTGGGAACGACCCCTCTTTGCAAAACAACTCGATTTCATGATACCAAGGTAATTCCTCTTCATCCAGAATCTCCTCTAGTTCTGCTAGCGAAACTTCTTTGAGATCTTCCTTCTCAGCCTTCACCTCTACAGATTTCCTAAGGTTAAGGTACCAAGGATCCTGAAGAGAGGGTGTGTCCAATCTCTGGACGACGATAGTCTCAGTATTCCGACTGAGAGGGAAGGATAGGGAGGAAGCAAGAGATGCCAGAGCATCTGCTAGAATGTTCTGAGAACGGGGAGTGTGAATATAGATCAGCTTACGGAATTGCCTAGCGAGAAGCGTGACCAAATCTTGATAAGGCTTGAGCTTGGGGTCACGAGTACGGTAAGTGGACAGAACTTGCCGTAGGATGAGCTGAGAGTCTCCTACGATGTTCAAATAACGCGCACCTAAGAGGTAGGCGTGTTTCAAGTCGGCCAGGAGAGCGTCATACTTAGCGATGTTGTTGGTAGCAGGAAACCGAAGTTGATAAGCAAAGGGAATGGTTACCCCCTCCAGGGTAAGTAGAACAGCACCGATCCCTCGGCCTTGAGAGTTGAGCGCACCGTCGAAGTGCAGAGACCAGAAGGGGTGATGAGAGATAACAGAAAGATGCTCATCAGGGAAATCGTCCTAAATAGAATCGGTGTGAGGGATAGGGAGATGGGCGAGATGCTCAGCAATAGCATATCATTTAACTGCCTTCTGAACAACAAAGGTGATGTTGAACTGAGAGAGGAAGCTCTGCCAGCGAGCTAACCTACTAGAAAGGACAGGCTTTTCTAAGAGATAACGGATCGGGTCCATTCTAGAGATCAACCTAACTGGGTGGGCAAGGAAGTAGTGTTTAAGCTTCTGAGCTACCCACACTAAGGCGGCACAAGTCTTCTCCATAGCGGTGTACTTGGATTCAGCTAGATTAAACAACCGAGAAAGGTAGTATGCAGCCCGCTCTTTCCCTTCATCATCTACTTGTGCTAAAACCGCCCCTAGGGAGTCCTCAATAACCGAGATGTATAGGATTAGGGGTTTCCCGGGGACAAGAGGTTGCAGAACCGGGGGATTGGATAGATATTCCTTGAGGTCCTCATAGGCCTTCCGACAATCTTCATTCCATTCAAACTTGACCCCCGCCTTAAGCAATTCATAAAACGGGCGGCACCTTTGAGAATGCTGGGATATGAACCTTCTGATGAATTGCAATCTACTAATCAATCCTCGAAGTTCCGTAATGTTCTTTGGCGGAGGCATGTCCATGACGGCCTGTGCTTTATTAGGATCAATCTGGATCCCCCGTTTGCTTACTATGAACCCTAGCAGCTTCCCTGAGGAGACTCCGAATATGCACTTCTTCGGATTCATCTTGAGCTTGTACTCCCTGGCTCTCTGCAGCACCTTAGCTAGGATAGAGGGGTGTTCTTCCTTAGTTCTTGACTTCACCAGGATGTCATCCACGTAAGCTTCCATATAGATGTGCATCATGTCATGGAAGATGGCCATCATCGCCCTTTGATAGGTGGCACCTGCGTTCTTTAGACTGAATGGCATAACCACATAACAATACGTGCCCCAGGGCGTGGTGAAGGAAGTTTTCTCTTGATCTTCCGGAGCAAGACGAATCTCATTGTAGCCCGAGTATCCATCCATGAATGATAGAGCTTCATACCCGGCTGTATTATCCACTAGGACGTCTATATGGGGTAGCGAGAAATCATCTTTGGGACATGCTTTGTTAAGATCCCTGAAGTCAATGCATATGCGCACTTTTCCATCTTTCTTAAGAACAGGGACTATATTTGCCACCCACTGAGGATATAAAACTACTCTGATGAATCTGGCTTTGTATAGTTTGTCGACCTCTTCTTTGATCCTCAAGGCCATGTGGGGGTGAAATCTTCTTGACCTTTGTTTCACAGGTGTTGCCCCTGGTTTAAGCACGAGTCGATGTTCCACTAAAGAGGGGTCAAGACCTGGCATGTTCTCGTAAGACCAGGCGAAGGAATCGCTATACTCCCTTAGAACCTTAATCAATTCCTCTTCTACTTGTGAAGGGAGATTAGCAGTAATCATGATGGGCCTTGGGTCTTCTTCGGTTCCTAGATTTATTTCCTTTGTAGGTTCGTCCGCCGACGACGATGGCTCGTCGAATCTTTTCAATCCTTGTGCGTATAAGTCGGCGGTGTCATCTACATCACTGTCCTCATCAATTGGATCCTTTTCATCCAAGATCTCATAGACGCCTAATCCGTCATCGCTCCACACCCCTTCTATTTCCTCTTCATCTTCAATTACGATTGCCGTAGCAACAAATTCTGGGCACTTCAAAAGAGCATGGCAACGCTGAGCTAAATCTTGCAAGAATCTATCAGGAACAGACCGGGAAGGATGCGCCAGCGAGCGCGGCTCAGCAGAGGAAGGGTTAGACGACCTGGAACAAGACCCTACTTCTCTAGACCTGACTGACTCTACTTTCCTAGACTCGACGGACCCTAATCCTAACCTAGGGGACAGAAGACCTAGTGGAAGGGAAGGCGCAGGGAACTCGTGCCCCTGGGAGGAAGATGGCGACAGGATAGCGTAATCTTCCACTGAAATCTCCGTTTCAAATTTGACATTTTTTTTTGGAGATCAGCGGAGACTACACAGCAAGATGGAGGAGGTGGGAGCTGCATAGGGAATAGCTCGGGGAAAATGCAGTCAAAGAAAGGATCGGAAGAAGAGAACCACATCTCGTGGAGTTGGGCGTTGGGAGGAGGAGGAGTGAAGAGAGTGGATAGATCAATGGGTGGGCACCTCCCGCAACCACAAGGAACAAATAGAATTTCTGGCGGATCAATAAAAGATGGATTAATTATGATGGGAGGAAGGCGGGGTATGAAGTCCCCTTGCTGGAAAATAGATTGGAGGCGTGAGGGAGACCAAGAAAAGACAATTGGAGAGCTCCCCTCCTTCTGTAAATCAACAATAGGCTGCTTCTTCGGTCTCCATTGCACCAGCCGAACCTCTTGCTTCTTCTGACATTCTTCCTCATGAAAGAGCCCCTACAAGGCCTGACCATAGTCGAGCATATCATCATCTGACCCTCCTGGCAATGGGGGCGGGTTGGTAATCGGACAGACTGCATCTTTTTCTGGCTGGACTTGTTTTGAAGCTAATGTGCCGGGCTGGAGAGGCCCCTTGACAAAATGTTGACGATAATCCCAGGTGAGTGGCCCAGAATCACCCATCATTGATAATGTTGTCTCCTTGTAGCCGAGACCTCTCCTGCCCATTTTTCTTCCCTTGGGTATGGGCTTGGTCATTCCTTGTAATTGCACACCGAGGCCTCTCCCCGGTTGATAGCCCAGTTTCAGTATGATGTTCCAGCCCTTGGAATCTCGAATCTGCGGCTTCACTTTGATGTTGACCGGAGTAGTGGCGGGCTTAGGAGATGCATACGCCCAGGGGAAGTTCAAGTCCAGCACTGATATAACAGGCCGGCTGCTTGGCCAAAGTGTGGGAAGAACCTGCTCTGATATGGCCTTAACTGTCTGCACCGCGGACAAGCTTTTAACTTTGACGACCCTCCCTTGGAAGGGGAATTTGACGCACTGATGTGCAGTGGAAGGCACGGCACTGAGTGTGTCAATCCACGGACGACCCAGGATAGCCTTGAACATAGGGTCGATATCGAGCACATAGAATTCCACGGCCATTGTAAGGGGCCCGAGCTCTGCCTGAATGGTGACCACCCCGTGACACGCTCGCCTCGAGTTGTCATACGCTGCTATAGTGGTGGGGGTAGGCCGTAATAACTCTTCAGATATGTTGCATGCTTGGAGGGTGCTAAGTGGACAAACATTAATTGAAGCCCCTGTGTCAACCAGCGTTGCTTCAATGCTGACCTTGTTCAGAGTGATTGTAATGCAGAGCGGCATTTGCCGAGCTTCCGGAGGTGCTAGCTCAGTTTCTGAAAATGTAATTGCCGGCCCTTTGGAGATGGTTGCTAGTGCGGTCGGTAAGCTGTCGACTGCCATATCTTCACTGACCATTACCTTCTGTAAAAAGTCTCTTAGTGCATCCTGATGAAGGGTAGACCTTTTGATCAGCTCTAGCACAGATATTTTAGCGGGCACCCGGTCTAGATGATGTAACAAGTCATATTGAGTACCTGGCAGCGGTTCGGTTTCTTCTTGCTCGACCGTTGGCTGGGAGGACTGGGGATTAGAAGTAGTGGGGTAATTCCGATGGAACATCTTCCCGCTCCTCAGAGCACAATTTGCTGCAGCATCTGAAGATAGTATGATGGGCCCTGCGGGGTGGATGAATGGAACAGGTGGTGCGGGGGAGACGGTTTGGTGGAGCGTAAGGTTGGTGGTGGTAGTGGGCGGTGAGCGGATGATGGGCGAAGGGCTGGTGGAAGGCAGGGTGGTGATGAGTGTCGACGCGGGTGGAGGAAAGGCTAGCGGAAGGGTAAGGATGGATGAAGAGTTGGATGGTGGTGTGATGACGGTGACGGGGTTAAGTGGTGGAGGGTATGATGGAACGGTGGGTGGTAAGGAATCTGCTAAAGCGGGTGTAATCGGGAGGATGAATGGAGGGGATGCTAGGTGTGCAGGAAGGACGAAGGAGGGAGTGAGGGGATTGCGGTGGTTATGGTGGAGGGCCATGACTTGGGGTGCGGCACTGTCATCATAAAAGACCACCCGGTATTGTGGGCCGGTGGTTGGACCACGTTTACTTGTGCTGGTGCTGGTGGCTGCTGCTGAGGAGCGGGTGGGTGATTCGGCATCGGGTTCTGGTGGATGCCCAGGTCCTATACTTGCTGTGGTTGCTGTTGCGGTGGCTGCTGCGGCTACAGTGCATGTTGCTACTGCACTTGCGGCCTCGGCTGCTGCCCTCTTTTCTCCTTGATCTCAACAATGGCCCGATGCATTGCGGCCCAGTCTATCCTTTTCCCTTCATGGAGATCATATACCAGATCCCGAAACTGAAAACATCCTTCCATGGTATGGCCTGGCTGCCTATGGAACATACAATACTTAGTCTGATCCACGGCTGGGTTCCAAGTAGGCCGTTCTGGAGGAAGTTGGATAGCATTCACTGACATGAGGGCGGAGAAGATATCTGTAAGTGTCTCCGGCAATGGAGGGTACTGGGCTCTCCTGGGAGTCGGACGCTTGCTATTGGGGTTGTTGTTATAGCCGTTAGGTGGAGGGACATTGTGGTATTGCGGAGGTGGTGGTTGTTGTGGATTGGGGAAGGCATTTTGTGGAGTGACAAAGGTAGGCGGAGGGTTTTGTGGGGTCGCCTGGAAGTTTGGTGGAGCGGGGTTTTGGGAATTGCGGGGGTTCTGGGGGAAGCAGAATGGTGTGGCCTGAAATGGGAAGGCAACGGCTTGCACTTGTTCATTTGTTTGGACCCCCTCGGTAACCGGCCCTTGTGGCTTCTTGTGGTACTTGGGCTTTTGGTTTTCAAATAAAGAGTGGATGGGGGAATCCTTAAACTGGGTCTGGATGACGCGCGCCCGGCTGTAGAGCTGATGCATGTTGGCTATGTCGTTCATTGCCAGGATGTTCCAGAAGGTTGGAGTAGCATTTGAAATCAACAGCTTGACCTTCTCTTCCTCTGGGATGTGGCCAGGCACTCTAGAGGCCATCTGTCTCCACCTGTCTGCATAAGTGGCAAACTCCTCGTCTGATTTCATCTTCTCGGCCACCAGATCTGTGAACGAGTATTCTGGGCCGACCCTGTCTTGGAACTGCTGGATAAACTTGTCCTTGACTACCTTGAAACTCTCAGCCTCTTCCAGTGGTAGGGAATAGAACCATTCTAGAGCAACACAATCTAAAGATCGGCGGAATAAATACGCCATGAGGCGATCATCATACTGGAATTGCGCCGATTCATATAAAAAATCCCTCACATGAATAAAGGGATTACTGTTCCCGTCGTACTTGCGGTAGTTGGGGAGCTCTGATTGAGGAGGGAATCGGATATTCTGGAAGCTTGGAACAGGGATATCGGCCAAAGATTGTGGGCCAACTCGCTTCTGGAGGAAATCGAGTTGCTGCTTCATGGCGGCCCACTTGTCGAGCAAGTCCTGCTCTCGGGAGGGAGCAGGGGCGGCGAAAGATGCTGATTGAATGTCAGGAGCAGATGGAACGGTTGTGGCAGAAGGCGGGTGCCCACAGGAAGGAGTGGAGGGATAAGCAGTAGGGATGGGGGGCCCGTAAGAAGGATATTGGGCATAAGCTTGACCCGGATTAGGATAAACTTGGGCCGCCCCTTGCTGAGAGCGTAAGAAGTCGGAAGGGCCCATGAGAACTTGCGGAGCTACCGGAGGAGATGTGTGATGATCCATTTGAACAAAAGAAGGGATGGGCGACTTTCCCTTATCGAAAGATTGTTGGGCTGAATTGGAAGACTGGCCCGTTTCCATGCCCGTGAAAGTGATGGTCCGTGGTTGGACCGGAGTAAGGTCAATTGGAATGGGCTGAGCGGGGAGCCCAACAGTGGAAGGATTGGATTGATTTTGGATGATGGTAGAAGGAGGTGCGTTGGACCCTTGCATGGTCTGATAAAGAACTTGGAGTTGGGCCGGATCCAATTGGGCCATCATCTGAAGGACGGAGCCCGCGGAAGGAGTGGAGAAAGAAGGGGTAGCTTGACCACCTTCCATAGAAGTGGGGGACGGAAGAGGGGTAGTCCCCTCCCCGGAGGAAAAGGTAACAACCCTGGGAGGGTTCTCAAGGAGCCCTTGAGGAAGGGAGTCCTCTTGGGAGCGGGGAGGATTAAAGGATGCCATGGTGGACTCGAAAAGAGGATTGGAATAGAATGTGAAGAAGGAATCGACTTGAGGAGATGATTCGGATGGACGAAAACAACTCCACATGCAACGAACAACCTGCCAGGAGTATGACGGTCGAAGATCCCTGCGTCAGAGTAAAATAACGGTCGAATACCAGACCGCCAGAAATGATATAACGCAGGGAGATGGGTCCGTCAAATGAGCCAGAGCCAAAATTGGACAGAAATAACAGGAAAGCCCGTGGAAGCTCACACAGCAGAACCAAAGTGGCGGTCTAATGCCCCTGCGTCAGAGAACTTTAACGCGGGGACACGGGGCCGTCGGAGCACCCAGAAAACCAGATTCAGCAAGAATAAGAGAGAAATTCAAGGGAAACCAAATAGGTAGATGATGGCAGGTTCAAACAGGAATCAAAAGCACGATTGGCACAAGTTGTCCCACCGTGATCGCCAAAAAATTATTTGTTGATTTTATTTTGCATGTCTATCTTTTCTTTGGGGTTTTGAATGATAAAACGACAAGCAAGTAATCAAAGATCCGCTCTTAACCTATGAACATGTGATCATGAACCTAGGCAATCAAAGTTAGCTCTAGCATGGGCATGCTATCTCACTCAAACTACGCTAAAGGAAAGGGAAAACACACGTCGGGGCGTGGAGCAAGAGAGTAAATAAAAACACACCACAAGGGGTGGAGCAAGCAAGAAAATAAAAGAGATATGTGATGAACGAGAAAGCTAATGCCCAAGACTAAGGAAAGATGTGATCGCCACCAAAGTAAAAACAAGCCAAAGACCTGTAAATACCTTGGAAATAGGTGGATGAAACACCCGCCCACGGGAGAGAAAACCGAAGAGAACCTGCAGGTCAGCTAGAAATAACGGCCAGGACCCTGTGCGTTACTTGGAAAGTAACGGCCACCCGCTAGACCGCCAGAAGAAGATGACGCGCCTGCACCAGACCGTCAGATAACCTGCAGTAGCAAAGTGTAGATTCTTTTAACTCCAACTCTTCCAGCCGGCTAGAAGACTTGGGCCTTGTACTGGTGAACCTATAAACCTGCCAAAGATGTAGAAGACAAGAACAAAGCAACCCAAATTAGCCCTTTCAACAATATAGCATCAATTCTCAAAAGAACTTAAAGACATCAAAAGGAAAGGGGATTACCGGGGAGTTTTTGGTTTTTTAACCCCTCTGGGCGTTTTTAAAAGATTAGGAGGATGTTTGGATGCTTAGAGAACTGTGAGAAATCGTGGATAAAGAGGAGGGACAATGCTTTGATTGAGGAAAAACCAGGGAAGAACTTAAACATGCGATGATGAACTTGAAAGACTAAAACCAAAGTACTCCCTTGACTATGAGATGGATGAACGTGGGAAGCAGTTCCTCTTGGATGAAGATGACTCCTGAGTTCGGCAGCACTTCGTCCTGAATTTCAAAATCCTCCTCTTTGGGCCATGAAGTCAAGGGTTCTATTTATAGACCCTCAAACTCTCAGGTCGAGCAGAGGATAATCCAGCAAGATAAAGGGATAATTCTTGGCAAATCCTCGAAGATAATATCACCAAGAGTCCATAGAAACAAACAGAAGGTCCTGAGGATCAGATTTGAAAGAGATATCGTCAATCCAAACCCTTATCTCGACCACGGAGTAGCAGAGAAAAGGCCTGAACTGTCAGGACTCTCTGAAGGAAGTAACGGCTGCACGACAGATCGCCACTTGAAAATAACGCACCAAGGAACATCCGTCACTATCAACCTTATCCCTAAAAGATAAGATCAACGGGAAGAAGACCCAACAAGCTGGACTCTTCAAGGAAGCAACGGCCAAGACATAGGGCATCAGAATGAAACAACGGCTGCACGACAGACCGTTATTATCAACGTGTAAGCAAAAAGGATAAGCTTGAAAATGAGGCCTTAAGCCTTATGACTCTTCAAAGAGTAACGGTCCAGGACCCATTCGTCAGAATGAAACAACGCGCCTAGGACCGACCGTTATTATCATTGAGGTTCAGAAATGAAATGAAGGGGCTTGCTAAGATTCATCCAATGAAACGTCTACAAGGAGCCATATCCGATCAAAGAGTTAAGACCCAAGAAATAGGCTTCAACCAATCAAGATACTTAATGAAGAGTGAACAACTCAGAGCACCATATAGAATGAATAAGGAGATGACCCGACTTATTGGGTATAAAACGGATGTCAACAATGATGGCTCACGGAGGCCCCATGAACAAACTGCAAATTACCTTCCATTCCCTGCCTGGGCGTCGGGGAAGGTAGATCTCTCTCCACAAGAGCTACAGGGACTTCCCCTGCCCTTTCTCCTGTCGCCACGCCTGCCGCTGCCTCTAGTCCGACGACCGCAGCAACTGTGCTGGCAACTGTAGAGAAGAATTAGCTGAAGCGACTAGAATAAGCAAATAAACTATAGAAGAATGAAGAGCTTACCTTCAACTTCAGGCCCCTGTGCATGAGAAGCCTCAAACTCTTCAAAAGATACAACTGGAGGAAGGACGATTGCTGGTTCCTTTTCTGCAGCCTTCCTCCGGTGTGCCCGTGTCACTCGGGTCACTGTCGCTTTGGCCTTACCAACAGCCTCTCTTAACTGGGATCTGGTTCACTTTCACGAGTCACCAGGAGGCAGTGGTGTCGTGGTCGGGACCGGCTCGGGAGTCTCGAAATATGTCGGCTTCTGAGCTTTTGTTATCAGCTCCCTAAAGTGTCGAGTCTCCTCAGAAGTGAGTCAGACTGCATACGCACGAAGGTGAGAATGATATATGCTGCAACGAAGAAAAGAAGCTGGCCGAAGGGCCAGAATGAAGAAATAAAACATACCTGATGGCCCCGTATAGAAAGGGAAAATATGCCAAAAAAATAGCGACGGCACTTTGCCTCTCGAAGCTGCCTCGCGAATAAGCCAACACAAGTTGCCTATCTTCCCACCCCCCCTCGAAGAAGAAAAAAGAGGGAGGACGGGGAGAAGAGGAGATAGCCACAGAATAGAGAAGAAACATGTAACCTCGTCCACGAGAAGAGGAAAAGAGCTGAAGAAGAAAAGAGTGAAGAGAGAAAGAGGTTTTTCGAAGCTGATCGAAGGTGGGTAACGGGGAGGGAGAGGAGTCAATGCTCCGCCCTCCCCCCCCCCCCCCCCTTTCTATAGTTCATCTTTTTACTTCGATTGTCTCTCTTCCTTCCTCCTCTGATGTAGCCTGTAATGCTGTAGCCAGTTTCACATCGATAAAGTGATGTATTCCCCCTGCTTTCTCATTATGTATCTCACCCAATGAATGTTGTCGAATGGATAAATATGGTGGGCTGCAGTCCATCCCTGCTTTGGTTTCTCTGAAGCTCTATCCTCATCTCCCGTGTTGTCTGTCTTCCCTTAGACTCGTAGCATGCTATTTCCCCTCCCGAGTCTGATTATTCGTCCGCGTTTTTCTCGTAGACATTTTCGTGTGCTTGTTCCAGAGCCAGGGACAGGCCATCCCTTGGCCTTCGGAACAAAGCCAGACCACGTGATGACTGACGTTTGTAAGATCTCAGAATTTTGGATGCCTGCTCTGCTTATCGACATCATCAAAGTCGTTCCTGGACCAGAGACAGAGATCTCTTGGGTCCCAGGACGACGAATGATAACATCAAGCCATCCTCCTGGATTTTGCACCAGCAATGGTGATAAAGGCTCCCCATACTCGGTTTCTCCTTCTCCAATTTCCCTCAGTTCCTGGACTTCCTCCGGAACCCATGCCAAAATCAGTTGGAATCCAATGAATGGATCTATTTTGACTCCTCAGGGCCCGTCCACCCTGGCCTTATTCACCAGGAAAACCCCTCAATCATCCATAAACCCCAAAACAGGGTGTCGTAGAACCCTGAAACGCATCTCGGCGCCCTCATCTATCTCGGTTCCACGAACAGTAGAACAGGTGAATAGCCCTCGGCGCGAGCCTTCCTGCACCGAGAACCCCATTACTTTGTCCAAGCCGAAAAGGCCCTCCACCATTTTTTCTCCGCGCCGAGAAGCCTACGTCGGGAGCCTCCTTTCTTCACGATTGGTCGCGCCAAAACCCCCTTTGAGCAATTCCTCCTCGCGTCGGGAAGCCAGCGCCGGGAACTCCCTGGCCTTCTCTTCATCGCGCCGGGAACCCCCGCCCTCTCACCTTGACGCCGGGAACCTGGCCTCCTTGCCCTTGCGCCGAGAGCCCCCCCTGACTCTCTTGCCTTCGCGCCGGGAACTTCATTCCCAAGCCAGTTGTGCCGTGAGCTTGCCCTGTCACCCAATGGAGTCTTCGACCCCTTGGTCAGACCTATCCAGGAGTGCCCATGAGTCACCAGCACCGTCCGGGGGATAAATCAAAGGGAGTCAGACTCCCTTATGTTCCACTGATCCGCGTCGGATTTATGAGCAACCCCCTTTAGCTAAGGTGAGCTCTGCCACTGCATGAGTGTCACCGGCTCCTATAAGGGAAGAGTCAAACATTGCCCCAGGGCATACATGTGCAATGTGGGAGGTTCGCTCTCTCCTTTTCTCAGCTTTCATCCCGGCACTCCGTGGGTGATAGCATATTCTCCCCTGGGCATAATCCATATTATGGGGAGGTGCTGCCGAAATGTCGATCGATGTTTTAACCCCGATAAGTCCCAGGAGGTGCACATCACACACCCCCCGTCCGGCTCAATCTTCCGGGGAATATGAATACTGCGAGGCCCTTGGTTGGATGAGAAATATGAAAGGGGACATCTCCCCGATGACCGTCCGGACCCCATCCCGCCACTGCGTGGACGGTGTCCTATTCCTACCCGGCACGACCCACATAAGAGGTGGTCATGTCAGTGTAGTAATCTGCTGTGCACTAAATTATTTTCCCATAATAACAAGGGTTTCAATATCATACACTTCGTTTTTAGCCGCCCCGAGTGGCCTCATATTTTGGCGTTTAATCAAGGGTTGTCCTTCTTAGGAAGGGCGTAATTAACGTCATAGCCTTTATGGTGTGACGGACTTTCGGTCCCGACTCAGACTTTACAATCGACTGACCAAGTCAAGTCGAGCGCATAATAAGATTGTCACCCCGGTGACTGGCACGCCTAATAAACCAAATTAATAAATAAATAAAAATAATAAGCGAAATAAATCCATCCCCACAAGTCTGGCACGCCCGGTGGGACTCAGTCTCCCTTCATCTCTACGCCAAAATAGGAGGCCCAGCGGGCCCCCCCTCAAATTTCTGATTTTGTGTGCTTTCTCTATTTTCAGGAAGCTACGATGACAGCTGGAATCATATCTGTATGCTTTGATCAACAAGCGGTCGATGTGCATGTTTGAGAAGGCTACCTGGCGGTACCTCTGTCGTTCGGATCGATGCCGCCTGTTGTCGGGATGCCCAACTGCCTGGGCCTTATCTTCACTGACCTGCTCGAGATCGACAACCATGAGCAAAAAATAGTTGTCGAAACTTGACCGCAGGCTACCGGCCCCAAGATAAGCCAGGTGATGAAAGATACTCCAGAAGTCGTGTCATGCTTCATCCATCACGAGGCGAAAGGGAGCGCACCCTCTGCCGCTGCTGGAAGAAGGAGGAGATTCGACAAGAGAGCCCAATCCACTACTGCGGGTCGTCGAATGTCCAACTCAGGAAAGACAATGCTGATTGGAGATGTTCGGGTAAACCTCAATGGTTGCCCAAGGGCGATCAAGCCGGACGTGATCGTCCCGATGGTGCCTACTACCAACAGATTCCGGGTACTAGCTACCAGGAGGGCCGACATGAAAGAGGAGGATAGAGAGCCACTGGCACCAAAGCCGCCCAAGTTCAGGCAGATCTGGCGGCCGAAGAAAATCCAGAGCTGGGTCCCAGCTCAAGATGAAGGAAACATTGCTGATACCACTGTTGCCCGCTTTAGGGCAGGAAGCAGAAGAGGAGAAGGAAAAGACATAAGAAATGTTGTTGTTGTTCACCCCAGGGCTCGGGGTAGGAGAGATGAGAAAGAGAATGAAGGAAGAAATATGACTGCTACTCGCCCCAGGATGCGGGGCAGAAGATATGAGAAAAAAGAAGACCGCATGGTCACCCACCCCATGGCAGAGGGCAAAAGGTGGGAAAGGAAGAACCATGCTGTTGCTGCCAACCGCCGCCATGATGGTGGCAAAAGACTTAAGAAGGAAGAGAAAATAAGAGTAAGCGAACCAGTCGCTGCTACCATTCCAAGAAGGCCGAGAGCCTGTGCTAGACAGGCCGACATATTCAAATATTCCAAAGCCGAACATCTGACTGCTCAGGTGGCAAGAGTGGCTTGTCAGCGGAAAGGTCAGGAAAGAATGATGCCCCGACCGGAGCTACAAAGACACAGCCAAGAGGAGATGAAACAAGTGGTTCAAGACTACTTTCACTACCTAGGGAATTCTTCCCTCGGGCAGCGAAGACTATCTCGAGCTTTAGGCACCATAGATGAAGAAGAATAAGCCTTTCAAGGAGCAATGATCGGAGTCTCCTCCTCCGATTCCAATGATTATGAAGAAGGCCACAGAACCGGGTATGGGATAGAAGACCTGCACGGGCAAGAAGCTGAAGAAAGAATATCGGTCTTTGACCGGCTCAAATACCCCGATCAGGTGAGAAGGAAAGTATACAGGCAGAAGGAGAAGATGCATATCTTCGCCTGCAATATGGCCGGGCTTGTCAAAGGGCAGGATACGTTACCGACTCAGCCAGATGAACTGCTCAAACTGGCAACCAGACCAGGCCCCGTCACAAGGAGAAGTCAGGCGGCCAAAGAGAAAATAAAGACTGATGATGAAGCCCGCAAGATCACCACTATGACAGTTAATGTGGTGACAGCAGAAGAGGAAGACAATCCCTTCGTCGATGACGTTGAAGGGACTTCAGAAGAGATACAGATCCCATCAACCATGGATCCCATGATCCAGATGATGTTTAGACGATATCAACAAGAGATCAACGCTCTCAGAAGACAGCTAAATGAGAGGCATGAAGCTACACCGGTCTCCAAGCAAGTCGAGCCCGTGGGGTAGACCTCCAGCTCAACAGAAATGGCTATCCCAGCTAATCCTCTCCCAGCCGATAAGGGTAAAGCAACGAGCCAACCTGTTCTACAGCAAACAGTAGCTCAGCCCTCTGTGTCTCAGACACAGCCCACCGTGCCCACCTTGCGCGCAACGGTGATGACAACTCCTTACAGTCAGCAACAAGCTCACTTCTTCCCGGAAAACATAGATCCAGTCATAGCCCACAAGCTGATGATTGAAAAGATTGTGGAAATGAAGCTATCTGAGAAGACTGGTGATGATGCTGGTACCTACGATGTGTACAAGGTACCGTATCCTCCCCAGTATGCTGCTAAGAGACTACCGCCAGGCGTCAATAAGCCGCCGAAGTTTGAAAAATTTAATGGCCAGGGCTCTCCCAGGGAGCACATAGCTTACTATACCACCATTATCGGTGACTTGGCAGCTGATGAAGCTTATCTGCTTATATTCTTCGGCTCATCCCTCACCGGGATAGCCTTTGAATGGTATTCAAGCCTGCCGGCTGGGTCAGTGGCCGATTGGCCTGATATGCAAAGAAAGTTCCGCGATAGATTTTACGTCACAGAAAGAGAAATTATAATAGCAGAACTATATGCAACCAGGCAAAAGCAGGATGAAACAGCACTGGACTACATCAAAAGGTGGAGGAACTTAGCTATGAGATGCAGAAGACCTCCTCATCAAGAAGATGCAGTGCAAATATGTAAGCAGAGCCTCAGGAGAGAGGTACTGGAAAAGATGATTGGTGCAGATGTCAGAACATTTGACCGGCTGAACAATATAGTGGCGGAGGTCGAGACATTCCTGTCCAAGCATCCGACGGCCAATGGTCCAACTGTGCCGAAAGGGAAATCTAATGATCGACGACCATCGCACTCTGAGGCTAACACCGTCGATTTCAGAACCTTCGAGCAACAGAAAGGGAAGAAGGGGGCAGATGAAGCTCCCCCGCCAGCAGACGCAGTGGAAAGAAAAGATAAGGTCTCTCTGAGAAATAAAATGAGAAAGCCATACTCTTTCCCGAAAGATAAGACAGCCGCACTATTCAACTGGGCATACAAGTTCAACAAGGTAACATTGCCTGAGCCAAAGAGACCCGATGACGCGGCAAAGAAAGGTGATCCACTGTTCTGTCCATATCACCGTGCGCTGGGGCACGCAATTGAAGATTGCTACGTCTTCAAAGATATTATGGAAAGCATGGCCAAAAAGGGTGAGCTACAGCTGGGAGATTACCAGGTAGAGCCACCTCGTCCACATGAGCCTCCAGCCTTAAAAATGGCCGCCAATATGATTTCAATCTACCAACAGCTGCCTAAGGAAGCCGTCGAGGAATGCACCAGGCATACTTATGAAGCTTGCTTCCTCACCCCACTGAAGGATCAAGAAGGGTGGCAGATAAAGCCAATGAAGAATAGAAAGAAAACTCCCGCAGCCAGTATCAGTGGAGCAGTTATCCGCGGTGTCACACCAAGGCCTGAACCACCTCCAGTAAAGCCAGTATGGCACACAGCTGAAACAGGGCCAGTCATCCGGATCCCCACTCATAACCGGAGAAGACAAGTCCCCTTACTTGCACATAAGGAAGTAAGTCCTGCGGCTAGGCGCTTACAGCAGTATATTAATGGGCTCGATGAATATGAACAGAAAAAGCCCGGGCACCTGCTGGTGAAAGACTGTATACTCTGGGAACAGCTCGAAGAATTGAAAATTAAAGAGAAACCGGGGGCAGAACAGGGAAAAGATGAGGCTGAGCCTTTCTGGGGGCAAGAACCAAAGAAGCCAAATTCCCAGAAAAAGAAGAGATGGTCTAAATGCAAAAAGGAAAAGGGAGTCGTGACAGTACAATGCAACACCCTGTCAGCACTCTTTTCCTCGCCCAGGGAGAACGATGAGGATAAAACATCAAATGCCCCGCTAGAAGCCAACCATGCCGAGGCCTCAACCTCAGCACATGCAACACGCTCCGGAAGAAGGTGGGGGCGCCCACCACCAGCCAATCATAACATTATATTCAGAGGGGAACAACCCTACCAGATTCCTGAACCAGAGGTGCGGGGTGTTCAGATTCCTCCCCCTGTTAGCTTATACCAAGAAGAGAAGAAGGGAGGTCAAACTCCAACATTTCTGGAATTTCTGTCCAGTCTGGAAAATGGGCAGTCGATACAGGCTGGGCCAGATAAAGGCAAAAGACCTCAGCAATCGGCATCTGTAGCCTACAAGCAGAATGAGAAAAAAGAGGATAACTCTCCGACGGCACCAGGGGCCGTTGCTATAGAAAAAGCCCCACAAGAAATCAGTCCAGAGGATGAAACCAGCACTGGGCAGCAGAGGCCACGGGCACCACATGAACCTCCAAAACCCTGATGGGCGGAAGAAATGAGACTGTCTAATGTCCGGGTGGGCAGTCGGATCATGAAAATGCTAAAGAAGCTCCCTACCAGATTCTCCATCTGGGAGATTCTCTCTCTGAGTGAAGAAGCTCGCCAAGCGATTGTTGATGCCCTACAGGCACCGGCACAGTATGAGGCACTCTTGACAGAAGTGAATTCTGGGCCGTCAGTCACATTCACAGAGGATGACATGCTGATTCCGAATTCCGGCCATAACAGACCACTGTATATGAGGGGCTCCCTGAACTGTCAACCACTGAGCAGGATACTGATAGATCCCGGGGCTGCCGTGAACATTCTCCCATACCGCATCTACCAAAAATATTACTTTGATCTGCAGCTTACCAAGGTCAGATACATGAAAATTGCGGGATTCAACCAGAAATGTGAGACACCCCTTGGGGTGGCTGATTTTAACCTCACATTGGGGGATCTCACTACCGTGGTACGATTCTATGTGATCGACTCCAACACCACATATAAGGCCCTGCTGGGGAGACCGTGGCTGCATGAATATCAGATAGTGCCATCCACGCTGCATCAATGCATTAAATACTGCCACAAAGGAAAAGAAGAAAGGGTGTTTGCGGATCTGCATCCCTTCGAAGTATTCGAGTGTCACATGCTCGATGCATCCTACTACACGGAGGTGTCGCAAAAGGGTGAAGAGAAAGAGGATGTGGTCAGCCAGAAGAAGCCGGTGATGAAGGCAAGAAATTGCTCTCCACCACCACCAAGGGGCTATATTAAGAAACATGAAGTATCTCACATTTCTTATGTTGGTGATTTTGCTCGGATCACCCCTCCTAGCATCCACCCAGATGATACTGGCGAAGAAATGAAAGAAAAGTACATACAGGTGGGGGTTCCGCAGGGTTTAGTCAAGCCCATTGCCAGCATAGAATACCAGACGGTGCTACCATTAAAGAACATGGAAGTCCCTCGCTTCTGCGAGCCTCCTATCATATTCTACACCGGGGAGTCAGTCGAAGACGATGATCAAGACTGCATGGTCCCTGAAGAATCTGCAAACCGGATGGTGCCGATCACGGGCTTGGACTATACTACCCAACGGGTTTCGCAGATGTTCTCTAAGATGCAGATGCCATCACTACAACCTGTTGCCCAAAAGAAGGCGTTCCAGGAGCTATGGGATCCGCCCCGGGATAATAAAGAACTGAGGAAGATCACTCAGCACCCGGGATTGGGTTATACCCTTCAAGAATACTATGAAGCTGAGGTGGACGTCATCTCTGTCTCCTATCAGCATGAAGACCCTCCCGAGGTGGGATATGACAAGTACCCCTCGGAAGATGAAGAAATCATTTATCAATCCGTAATGAATAATGAAGCCCCAGACAGTCAGCCGGAGACGGGGACATCTCATGAAACAAAGAAAGATTGGTGCTGGGAAGACCTACCCTGCAAAGAGGATCTATTCCATGCTGAAGCAAAGTTTGATACGGGAACCCCGGATGAAGACCAAATAGCCAAAGAGCTGAGGGAATGCTTGGAGTTTGAGCGCATTCTAGAAGAAGTCCGGGCTCTACAGAATGATGATCTCTCAAGGGAGTTTGCATCAGAAGAGCCTCTAAGGGCGGAAGACTCCATTTATGAGTTTCCTGCTGAGTCAGTCACGTCCTCGGGGCAGACTGAACAGAATCCAACAATATTGGCCGTATATGATGAGCCAGCACCTGCTGATGACCAGTATGATGAAATAGAGAATCATGAAACTGAAGAAGATTATATCCCGGGAAACTTCATTGACTTGCAAGAAGCCCCGCCCGAGGTGATGCGGGACGGATGACTCGACCGGGCTAGGACGTACGACGGACACAAGTGCGGCCAGCACTAGCACGTTAAGGCAAGCCAGGCGGCTAGCCACTGTGGTAATCTCCGGGTGGAGACGCCTCTCAACAGCGCTCTCTCTTTAGCCCAGCGATCGTCCCTTGCGAGGGAAATGTGGGGATCGCGGCGATTAAGAAACCACCGTCGCCTAGGGTACCGATTCGCGTTCGGTGCTCGATCGGAGCTACGGAACGGGCACTCACAACTCACAAACGCGGTGTATTTGAACTGGCTAACGGCCTTAATCTCACAAACGCAGCAATAGATAATATACTAAATCATCAAGTGAGAAAGGAATTGAAGCGCGTACCTCCACGCCTAGGCGTGGGGAAGAATTCCCGGCCGAATCCGAACAACCCCAATACACACGATTGTTACAATTACAATTCCAGAACTTAATACCCACTCCACACAGGGAGGTATAGGGTTACAATGGCCAAATTTGGGGTTGCTGGAACCCGGGTTGACGGGCCACACTCGCAGGAGGCGAGGAACGCGTGCCGGAGCCGCTCGGGTACGCCGACGGAAAGCCGACCCAGTTCTGCCCGCGCTGGTCACCCTGCGCAGCGAGTTTGCGGAGGCTGGTACGGCTAGATCCGAAGCCCGATCGGAGCGCCGTTTGTTGGAGAATGACGGTGACTGGACGTAGTTTCTTCACTCCAGAGGGCGCATTCAGATCCTTTCAGATCTGGGTGCAGCAATGATTTCTTTCAGTGTCTGATTTGGTGTTCACAGAACTGCACAGATAGACAAATAAATGGTGGAAAAAGGGTTGCCGATGTCGAAATGGAACTCCATCTGTGGGAGGTTGTTGGTGACGTCAATAGTAACAAATCCTCTGAAGACCTCTCTCTCAGATAATGGCTGGATGAGGCGGGACAGATGTGGGAAGTCGCCTCTGGATCTGGACTGAGTCTGTTCAGATCTTCTTGCGCGACCTCACGAGAATTGACGCCACGGACAGCACAGACCTTGAAATGCAACGAAACCAGAGGCAACGTGAAGATGACTTGCAATACTTTAATTGATCTTCAAACATCAGCTCCTGATCACATCGTGGTTGGGCTGCATAAACCGAAACACGGTCACCCTCAGATCTGAACTGCACTCTGGGACAGATCTGTGCGCTGCCACGAGAAAAATCACCGCCGGTGCTCCCGAACTCCAAACGGCATAAAACCAGTGCTGAATTCTTGCAATCTTGTAGTAGTATCAAGGATAAATCGGAGGGAACAAGATGATAAGAGGGGGATGGGAAGAGAAGGCCGAGTCCACGACCAGATTTCTGGGAAATTCACACCAAGGGAAAGGGCAAGAGAAAGAGGGAGAATCACTCTCTTAACAATTTTCTTTCAACAAAATATCATTAGCCTTCACATATACAACGTACAAGCCTTTAAATAGACATTACAAGAGCTATAGAGGGCTGGGGGGATGCGTGGGATACCATAAGGGGGGAGGGGAGGGAGCCCATTACAACTTGCCAAGTGGTGAAAGTGAAAGGGGGGGGGCAAGGGGACATGGGTGTTCACCAAACTTTGAATTTCTTGTAAAAAGGAGGGAGGTGGCAGCCATTTGAATATGACCAGCAGCCTTTCTATCCTCCCATGTGGTAAATGGAGAGGGGAAGAATAAAATTTAAAGTTGCTAGCCTAATACAACAAGGAAGGGGGAGCCCCCCTTATTGGGCTATGAATGGGCCACTTGGAGGCCTTGGCTTAAGCAAGCCCAACCAGCCAATATGGCTTAAGGCCATTCCCATCTTAAGAACCCAAGAGTAAAAGAAACCCATTTTAGAATGAGGCCTCTCCCACTTAGGGAGCCCATATAGAAAGGGAGCCCAATTGGGCCTTGCTAGGCTAATGGGTTCTCTATCTTGGTCCAAGGCCTTTCCTTTCTTAAGGAGAATGGTAAAGGGCCTTAGCCAATTAGCCTTGTAAGAGGCCTATAACCAGCCCAATATGAAAACCCACATATAATGTGACATTACAAGCCCAATTTAATGCTAAAAAAGGTCCAATTTGAAGCCAAAGTGTCCCCAATTTGAAGGGAAGTCGATGTAGTCAACTTGGTGCTCCGCGTATGGCACCGTCGGTTCACCGACGTGTCACGTGATCGCCCTGGTGTCCGCACCAATTCTCCCCGGGTGGGAGGAACTCGACCCCGTCGAGTAAGGGTCCCGAAGCTTGCATTCTCCGCATGTGATCAAGGTGTTAGTCATCGTGGGGCATCCTCGTCAACGCACTAGGACGTGTGGATATGCGCCATTCCTTGTGGTGATCACCTGCTCATCCAGTATACAATCTATACGCATGCGTTGAGGCTGGAAGAGGTGGACTCTTGGGTGGTGTATCACTCACAATAGAAGGAGAAAGCCCAAAGCTCACTAGGGATCACCGCGGGTTCCAATATGCTACCAGATCTGAAACATGGAACGTCGAACTGTCACCATAGTCACCCGGTAGTTCAATATCGTACGCATTCGGACCCACTTGTTTCTTGACTCGGAAAGGGTGGGGATCATGGACTTAGAGTGGCTTTCGGTCTCCGGGAGGAAACCAATCAGGTATGACCCTGACCTAGACGTACTCTCCCTTTGAATCCACGAATATGTAGCATGCATCAGCTACCTCCTTATATGTGCTTGACTGGCCTTTTATTGACACGACTTAATGCAAACCATATGAAAGAAAACAAACCATAGAAACAAACACACACACTTGAACTTAGACAAACCTATGGTGATGTAGACCATGCATATGCAATGGTGGACCAGGGCACCCGAATATGTGCCATGCATATACTAGATGTACTCGATGCTTGACGGAATGGACGATTCCTAGACACCCTAAGATGTACCAATCATGCATTGGCGACCTATGGGATTTGGGTGGGGAAGGACTAGGATATCCAAAACTACCCTCGTCATTACCCCTAGACATAGGTACGGCTTGCCAACTAGACCGAGGGGTAGGGACGGGATGGTGAACTCCTTGGAAGAAGTGGAGTGAATATGATAGCTCGGGAGGTTCACTAGTGAAGGGATCAAAAAGGTCAAAGAATTTATGACCCCATGAAGTGGGTTCCACCATGACTCGGTCCCAATTGTGAAATTCTTGAGGGTGTAGGTAGTCACCTTCATCCGTTATGGTAACTGGGATGGTGATCTCATAGAGAAGGTACGGTTCCTCCCTCGGGATAAAAGAAATGAAATCGGGCTCGGCCGGCATAGGGAGGAATAGAAGGACCTCCGTGGTGACTTGACCCACAGTGTACACAGAGGTAATGGATCCTAAGGCCGGATGGGTGAAGCTAAGACTAGCGGGTTGGTCAAAGCCTCGGGCCAAAAGGTGCGTCAACTTCCATTGTGAATCTAATCCCATAATAAGGTCATCCAAAGTATCGACATGGTGACTAGACCGAAACGTTGTGTGGGAGGAGTTGACGGACACCAAAGGTAGGGTAGGATCCATAAATGGGAAGGGAGGTGGGACCAAGCCATCCTTGAGCCAACGAAGAAGCGGCTCAACTATGTATAGCGTTCCCGTAAGAAACACGGGTGGCTCGAGCTTTGGTAGCTCCAAAGAAGAAGGTTCCGAATGAAGATCGGAAGTAGATGATAATGGAGCTCTAGGGAAGGGGTTCTCCGATTGAGGTGGGGAAGGCCATGGTGTAGGCGGTGGGAGGTGGATGCTTGTCGAAAGCCACTATACGGAGAAAAGTGAGACTCAAATGGTTCGACCACTAGAGCGACCGTATAGGAGTCCGCTAGAGAGAATGCGTTGCGGATAAGACATTCCAACTGAAAGTGAAGGCGCAAACCTCTCCGGAACTGAAATGCAGCCGTGTTGCTCTCTTCTCCCAAACCATATTCCAACCAATACTTATGATATGCCCGAATGTACTCGGACACGGACCTATCACCTTGGACGGGTCGACATGGGTTGGCCATAGTTGCCAAAATATGGGAACGGATCCCTAGGAATAGATATGCAAGGCCATTTGAACATGAGACACAAACGGATGCTAACACCGACTAATGCAAACACATACTAATGCAACAATGATGCACTTAGACCTAACCAATTTCCGGTACGAGGCGGAGTTAATCGACCCGAAGGTCACTCGCGCAAGTGTGCGGCCTTCCCGGTAGGCATAGCCTAATGTTCGTGTCACACCTTTTGATATACCGTTTATTGGGATGCAATTTTAAAACACCTTTTTTTTTTAGAAATATGATGATCCTAGACTCGACTTAAACCGACTAATGACTCGATGTAAATGACACTCTTTTTTTTTTGACACCCTAGACTCAACTCGCTCTGATACCAAATTGATGCGGGACGGATGACTCGACCGGGCTAGGACGTACGACGGACACAAGTGCGGCCAGCACTAGCACGTTAAGGCAAGCCAGGCGGCTAGCCACTGTGGTATTCTCCGGGTGGAGACGCCTCTCAACAGCGCTCTCTCTTTAGCTCAGCGATCGTCCCTTGCGAGGGAAACGTGGGGATCGCGGCGATTAAGAAACCACCGTCGCCTAGGGTACCGATTCGCGTTCGGTGCTCGATCGGAGCTACGGAACGGGCACTCACAACTCACAAACGCGGTGTATTTGAACTGGCTAACGGCCCTAATCTCACAAACGCAGCAATAGATAATATACTAAATCAGCAAGTGAGAAAGGAATTGAAGCGCGTACCTCCACGCCTAGGCGTGGGGAAGAATTCCCGGCCGAATCCGAACAACCCCAATACACACGATTGTTACAATTACAATTCCAGAACTTAATACCCACTCCACACAGGGAGGTATAGGGCTACAATGGCCAAATTTGGGGTTGCTGGAACCCGGGTTGACGGGCCACACTCGCAGGAGGCGAGGAACGCGTGCCGGAGCCGCTCGGGTACGCCGACGGAAAGCCGACCCGGTTCTGCCCGCGCTGGTCACCCTGCGCAGTGAGTTTGCGGAGGCTGGTACGGCTAGATCCGAAGCCCGATCGGAGCACCGTTTGTTGGAGAATGATGGTGACTAGACGTAGTTTCTTCACTCCAGAGGGAGCATTCAGATCCTTTCAGATCTAGGTGCAGCAATGATTTCTTTCAGCGTCTGATTTGGTGTTCATAGAACTGCACAGACAGACAAATAAATGGTGGAAAAAGGGTTGCCGATGTCGAAATGGAACTCCGTCTATGGGAGGTTGTTGATGACGTCCATAGTAACAAATCCTCTGAAGACCTTTCTCTCAGATATTGGCTGGATGAGGCGGGACAGATGTGGGAAGTTGCCTCTGGATCTGGACTGAGTCTGTTCAGATCTTCTTGCGCGACCTCATGCGAATTGACGCCACGGACAGCACAGACCTTGAAATGCAACGAAACCAGAGGCAACGTGAAGATGACTTGCAATACTTTAATTGATCTTCAGACACTAGCTCCTGATCACATCGTGGTTTGGCTGCATAAACCGAAACACAGTCACCCTCAGATCTGAACTGCACTCTGGGACAGATCTGCGCGCCGCCACGAGAAAAATCACCGCCGGTGCTCCCGAACTCCAAACGGCATCAAACCAGCGCTGAATTCTTGAAATCTTGTAGTAGTATCAAGGATAAATCGGAGGGAACAAGATTATAAGAGGGGGATGGGAAGAGAAGGCCGAGTCCATGACCAGATTTCTGGGAAATTCACACCAAGGGAAAGGGCAAGAGAAAGAGGGAGAATCACTCTCTTAACAATTTTCTTTCAACAAAATATCATTAGCCTTCACATATACAACGTACAAGCCTTTAAATAGACATTACAAGAGCAATAGAGGGCTGGGGGGATGCGTGGGATACCATAAGGGGGGAGGGGAGGGAGCCCATTACAACTTGCCAAGTGGTGAAAGTGAAAGGGGGGGGCAAGGGGACATGGGTGTTCACCAAACTTTGAATTTCTTGTAAAAAGGAGGGAGGTGGCAGCCATTTGAATATGACCAGTAGCCTTTCTAGCCTCCCATGTGGTAAATGGAGAGGGGAAGAAGAAAATTCAAAGTTGCTAGCCTAATACAACAAGGAAGGGGGCGCCCCCCTTATTGGGCTATGAATGGGCCACTTGGAGGCCTTGGCTTAAGCAAGCCCAACCAGCCAATATGGCTTAAGGCCATTCCCATCTTAAGAACCCAAGAGTAAAAGAAACCCATTTTAGAATGAGGCCTCTCCCACTTAGGGAGCCCATATAGAAAGGGAGCCCAATTGGGCCTTGCTAGGCTAATGGGTTCTCTATCTTGGTCCAAGGCCTTTCCTTTCTTAAGGAGAATGGTAAAGGGCCTTAGCCAATTAGCCTTGTAAGAGGCCTATAACCAGCCCAATATGAAAACCCACATATAATGTGACATTACAAGCCCAATTTAATGCTAAAAAAGGTCCAATTTGAAGCCAAAGTGTCCCCAATTTGAAGGGAAGTCGATGTAGTCAACTTGGTGCTCCGCGTATGGCACCGTCGGTTCACCGACGTGTCACGTGATCGCCCTGGTGTCCGCACCATGAGGTCGAAGATGGAGGTCAGGCCACCGTCGATGAGCTTGTGGAAATAAATCTGGGGACCGCAGATGAGCCAAGGCCGACATTCCTCAGTGCACTGCTGGAGCCAGCTGCCAGGGAACAGTATATACAGTTCTTGAAGGAATTCCGAGACTGCTTTATATGGACATATGATGAAATGCCGGGACTGAGTTCTGAGGTGGCACAGCATCGGTTGGCAATAAACCCAGAGGCTAACCCCGTAAAGCAGCCGCCCAGGAGAATGCGCCCTGAATTGATAAATCAAATTAATAAAGAGGTCGACAAGCTGATTGATGTAGGCTTTGTTGAAGAAAATCAGTATACTACATGGCTGGCCAACATAGTGCCTGTAAAGAAGAAAAATGGGCAGATCCGAATATGTGTTGATTTCCGGGACCTTAATAAGGCCTGCCCAAAAGATGATTTCCCAGTGCCAATCACTGAAGTGATGATCGATGCGACTACTGGTCATGAAGCCCTGTCATTCATGGATGGGTCATTCGGATATAACCAGATCTGGATTGCTAAAGAAGACAGAGTGCACACTGCATTCCGCACTTCGAAGGGGATATTCCACTACAAAAGGATGCCGTTTGGCCTCAAGAATGCCGGCGCTACCTACCAAAGAGCTATGACCAAGATCTTTGATGATTTGCTCTTCAAGAAAGTAGAGTGCTACATTGATGATTTGGTAGTAAAAACTAAAAGAAGAGAAGACCATTTGCAAGACCTGAGGGTAGTATTCCAGAGGCTGCGCAAATATGAACTCAAGATGAATCCTATGAAATGTGCCTTCGGCGTGTCCAGTGGAAAATTCCTCGGGTTTATTGTCTGACATAGGGGCATTGAAATCGACCCATCCAAGATTAAGGCTATCCAGGAGCTCCCTCCACCAAGGAGTCTGCCCGAGCTAAGATCTCTGCAAGGGCGGTTGGCCTATATCCGACGATTTATATCGAATCTGTCGGGAAGATGCCACCCCTTTCACAAGCTCATGATGAAAGATGTATCGTTCCTCTGGGACGATGGATGTCAGGAAGCCTTTGAGAAGCTGAAAGAATATCTCAAAACCCCTCCAGTACTAGCGGCACCAGTTAAGGGCAGGCCCTTGATACTGTATATCGCGGCCACACACTGTTCCCTGGGGGCAATGCTGGCACAGATAAATGAAGAAGGCAAAGAACAAGCCTTGTACTACTTGAGTAGGAGGCTGATTAGAACTGAAGAAAGCTACAGCTACATAGAAAAGACATGCTTGGCACTAGTCTTTGCTATTAAAAAGCTCCGACACTATATGCTGTCACATGAAATCAGGTTGATATCTGCAGCAGATCCGCTCAAATACATATTGACTCAGCTAGTACTGAAGGGCCGGTTGGGCAAATGGGCAGTGATCCTGATGGAATTTGATATTACCTATACACCCCAGAGGGCGATAAAAGGACAGGCTGTGGCTGATTTCTTCGCGGAGCATCCTGTGCCGAAAAATGACATGCTAGGGACTGAGTTACCCGATGATGAGACACTCGAAGCTTGCCAGGCTCGGCCAGTTATGTGGCAACTATTCTTTGATGGAGCATCTAGAACGGAGACAGACTCCGATGGAAAGACCAGAATACGGGCCGGGGCCGGTATTGTGCTGAAGTCACCAGAAGGGGAGGTCGTGCATACTTCCTGTTCTATAAACAAGCCCTGCACCAATAATGAAGCTGAGTACGAAGATCTGATAATCAGTCTGCATATCAGCCTCAACATGGGTATCCAAATACTTCAGGTATTCGGGGATTCGATGTTGATCATAAAACAAATCCAAGGGGAGTTCGAAGTGCGGAAGCCAGAATTGAATCCCTACCACCAGAAAGCTGTGCGTCTTATCGCGAAATTCTATCATATTGAGCTCAAGTATGTGGGCCGGGGGCACAATGCCCAAGCTGATGCACTGGCAAAGCTGGCCAGCTCACTAGCAGTCCCACCAAATGAGACACTGAACATTGTTGTTATGAACCGACGGCAGGTCCCCAGTATGCTAGAATGGTGCCCCGAAGAAGATGAAGTTGCTACTATCAGTACGGTATAGGCGTCTGATTGGAGACAGCACCTGCTGCAGTGGTTTCTACACCAACAACTGCCGCAGAAAAGAGAAGAAAAGATAAAACTTCTGAGAATCAAAGATTCTTATGAATTCAGAAATGGAACTTTGTTCCTAATAATGGCAGATGCACGCAAGAAGATTCTACTCCGCTGCCTGTCCACTGAGGAAGCTTGGCAAGCAATGAAAGAAGTGCATGCCGGAACTGCGGGTGCCCACCAGGCTGGCCCTAAGATGAAGATAGAAATCAAGAAGCTGGGCTACTATTGGCCCACCATGTTTGAAGACTGCTGCAAATTCGCAAAGTCATGCCAAAAATGTCAAGAGCATGCTACTGTGCCTAGAAAGCCTCCTACGACTCTGCACCCTATAGTTCCCAGCTGGCCATTTGCACAATGGGGAACTGATGTAGTCGGGCCACTGCCGACTTCCTCGGCCGGACATAAGTACATGCTGACCATAACAGATTACTTCTCCCGATGGGCGGAGGCTGTGGCATTAAGAGAAGTGACTGGTGAGCTGGTCGCTAGATTCATCAAGCAGAATATTATCTTCTGGTTCGGAATCCCCAGCCGAATAATATCTGATAACGGAAGCCATTTCAGAAATCAGAAGGTCTATCGGCTTGCCGAGAAATATAAAATTGAGTGGAGGACTTCCACCCCTTACAATCTACAGGCAAACGGGTTAGCGGAAGCTTTTAACAAGACTCTCTGCACCCTGCTGGCCAAGGTCGTCAGTTCCAATAAAAAGGACTGGGAAGAAAAAATGTATGAAGCTCTGTGGGTGTACCGCACCATCTTCAAGACACCTACAGGGTGCTCACCATACTCACTCGTATACGGCTCAGAGGCAGTGGTTCCGCTAGAGCTGGAAGTCCCGTCACTCAGAGTGGCAGTCCAATATGACCTGGCCCGTGGCGAACAGACCAATGCAGAAAGAAGATTAGAAGAATTGGCTGAATTGGAAGGGAAGCACCTCCAAGCTTAGAAGAATATCCAAATGTATCAGGCCCGCATGGCTAATGCATTTAACAAACTCGTAAGAGGACGAGAATTCAAGAAAGGTGACCTCGTCATGGTCAAGAAAAGAGAAGTCATGGCGTCCAACCCAAAAGGGAAGCTGAATGCTAATTGGGAAGGTCCTTATGTGATATAGAGGGTCTATGAAGGAGGAGCCTACGTGGTTGTCAACCATCGAGGGGAAATTCAATTCTCACCACTCAACGGAAGACATCTAAAGCTGTATCATGCAGCACAATCGGCATTCCCCGAGTGATCAGGCAAAACTACCCCTTTCTTGGTCCAGCAGCACTCCGCCCTAGCCAAGCTACCCCTTTCTTGGTCCAGCGGTACTCCGCCCTAGCCAAGCTACCCCTTTCTTGGTCCAGCGGCACTCCGCCCTAGGCAAGCTACCCTTTTCTCGATCTAATAGCACTACGCCCTAGCCGAGCCATCCCTTTCTTGGTTTAGCGGCACTCCGCCCTAGCCGAGCTACCCTTTTCTTCGTCTAGCGGCACTCCGCCCTAGCCGAGCTACCCCTTTCTTAGTCTAGCGGCACTCCGCCCTAGCCAAACTACTCCTTCTTCGTCTAGCGACACTCCGCCCTAGCCGAGCTACCCTTTTCTCGGTCTAATGGCACTCCGCCCTAGCCGAGCTACCCCTTTCTTGGTCTGGCGGCACTCCGCCCTAACCGAGCTACCCTTTTCTCGGTCTAATGGCACTACGCCCTAGCCGAGCTACCCCTTTCTTGGTCTGGCGACACTTCGCCCTAGCCGAGCTACCCTTATCTTGATCTGGTGGCATTCCGACCTGTCACCCTCTAAAAAAAGAGAGAGAAAGAACAAAAAGAAAGTAAAAAATGGGGTTAAAAATAGAGATACCCCGCCAGACTTACTCCTATGTTAGGGAGAAGTGCAAAAATGGCCCAAAACCCAGCTGTGGTGAAAACTCGAAAGGGCACTGCAGGCAAAATCGGGTACCCCGCCACGTGAAAACCCGAAAGGGCGCGTGGGCAAAAATAAGAGGGTGCTGGCTCCGGCGAAAACCCGAAAGGGCGTTTGGGTCAGTAATGTGGTAATTTAAAATTCCCTTTTTTTTTACCCTGCCTGATAAAACTCTGAGAAGGACGATCATCATAAAGTCCCACCTGATCATGAAACCCCGTTGATCACAAGGCATATTGCCTTGATCAATGCAAAAAAAAAGGGGCCCACCTCGGGATAGACCTTCCGTCTGTTCTGATAAAACACTTCCACTTGTTTTTATCTAAGACCCACCACGGTAAAACCTGCCCAGTTTAGACCTTACGTCTATCCTGATGAAACCTATCCTACATCTCACCGTGATGAAACCTGCCATTGATCGACTGGCACACTGCCCGATCAAAGATGAAACCTGCCCGGTTTAGACCTTACGTCTATCCTGATGAAACCTATGAAATCCTTGCATTGGTATAAACCCAATACTGATGATGAAACCTGATAGTGATCGACCGGCACACTGCCCGATCAACGATGAAACCTGTCCGGTTTAGACCTTACGTCTATCCCGATGAAACATATGAAACCTTTGCATTAGTATAAACCCAATACTGATGATGAAACCTGATATTGATCGACTGGCATCCTGCCCGATCAACGGTAAAACCTGGCCGGTTTAGACCTTACGTCTATCCCGATGAAACATATGAAGTCCTTGCATTGGTATGAACCCGGTACCAATGATGAAATCTGCTGTTGATCGACTAGGCGCACTGCCCGATCGGCGATGAAACCTGTCTGGTTTAGACCTTACGTCTATCCCGATGAAACATATGAAACCTTTGCATTGGTATGAGCCTAATACCAATGATGAAATCTGCTACTGATCGGTTGGCAGACTGCCTGATCGATGCTAAAACCCATCCAGGGTAGACCTTCCGTGATGAGGGCATCCCTTGCCCCTCCACTCTTTTTCCAGACTCGGATTGTTCGACGGCAAGCACCATTATATTTGTCATGTATTTTTGAGACTAGTCATGTAATCTTCACATTTTCTTTGAGTCATTATCATGTAATTTTCCCTTTATTTTGAGTCATGTACCTAGGTAGTTGAGTCATTTTCCTAAGTATTGAGTCATTATGTTGGTTAGATAGGTTAATGGGCCCAATCCATTGGGCTAGGCCCAGGGGCGCCCCTCCCTTGGACTGTGTGGTCTTTAGTTAGTTTGTCAGGGTCAGTTTGGTCTTAGGAAAATTATGGAGTCTATAAATACCCCACCTCTCTCTCATTTGTAACAACTTTTGATGAATATTGAAAAGCATTTGCCATCTCCCTCTCAATATCTCCCTCTCTCTCTCTCTCTCTTACTATCACTCTCTCTAAGTGGGTTGTACCCCCTCTCTCTCTCTCCTCCCCACCCCAATTTCGAAATTCACTCTCTCTCCTCCCCATTCACCCCTCATTAAGGCCCCTTCCCCTTCCCCATGCACTCATTCAACTCCCCCTCCAACCCCTAGGTGGAAACCCCTTCTCCTAGGCACCTTTCCACTTTCCAAAGCACCCCACCACCTTCCCAAGGCTGAATTAACCCCTCCCAAAGCCCAAATTCGAATTTCCCTCTCCCTAGGGCTGTGCCCCTCCATCTCCCCCACCCCCAAGCTCCCAAATTCGTCCCCCACCTCCCCTTGGTTAAACCAAGTTCACCCCCCCTCTCCCTTGCTCTCCCCTTGCACATCTCCTCATTCTATCTCTGTTTCAGGCAGCAGAACTACAACGAGTTGCAGAAGCAGCCACGACCGTTACTTGAAGATTCAAGTAGCGAGGCCTACATCTCTGGAAAGGTCTTCCAGAGAGCTTTCCAGGCGAGGCGGTTTCGTCAGCATCCGAGCTCCGAGCAGTCCGCAGCATCCATTCTCCCTCGACTGCGCAGGAGACCCCAGGCAAGGAACTAGAACGTGATTGGAAGCTCAACCACAGCAAACCCTTTGGGATTCAGATCAAGTGTTCTTCAGAAGAAATCTTCCCTCTCAAGTCCTCTTTAATCCTCAAGAAGCAGAGCTGCATTTGGATATCGACATCAGAAGTTACGAATTTTCTACTCCAAGGCATCAGGTCAGTTTTCAGGAGCCAGAACCGACATCCCTCTGCTCATCTGTTCGTCCCGGTATACTCCAACATCTGCCGACATCGCCGTCAAGTCCGAAAGAAAGAAGACTTGACCACGGTTCCAACGGTTCAAGTCTCGCCTCAATCAGAGCTCGGTAGCAATCGTGGCACCCCCTGCATCCAGTCACATGGTTCTGCACCAGACAGAGGCAGAACCAACCATCCCGGTTCCAGACTCTGCTACAGCCAGCTCGTGAAGGCTCTGAGCGCCATTTTTGGAGGGGAGAAACTACTTCCAGCTAGCTGCCACCTCCAAGAAGAAGGGACTCAATCGACCTCTGGAACCCTCTGTTCCAATTTTCTTCGTCGGAGAGGGCAGACTGCCCCTGTGGTCCCAGGTTAGATCAGTCTTCATTTCTCCGGTCACTCCTCTCTCCACTGACATCGGATTGCATCCCCGTCAACTCCTGCTCGAAGCTACTCCGACCAAGTTCGCGTCACCGCTAGTTTCATTCCAATCGGAGTCCGGGAGAGCCCACAGTGACTTCTGCAACCTACTGCTTCAGCCCGATACCAGCCAGAGACCAGACGGTGGTGTCCTGTTCCAGTCGCCGGTGCAGTCAGTCCCGAGACTCAAAGCTTCCCCAAAAATTCAAGCTTCATCCCCTGTCAGCTGAGGAACTTTTGGCAGTGGTTTCGTCAAGTTTGGAGCCCCGTGGAGCCCGTGGCAGTGTCAACAGCGACACCCTATCCTGCAGACCTGCAGATTGGCAGAACCGGCGGACTCGGAAGATCGGCTTTTCCTTTGCATAAAACCCCACCCCGCTTGGCCGGCTGAAGGCCCCTCCCTGCGTGGAGGTAGTTTTGAATGTAATAAGAATAATCCCCACCCCAAGTTCATCCCTCCTGCGTGAGGTGTAGTGGTGTAATTCTTTCAATTTCAGGTTCAAGCTACATCGCCGCGGCGATCGGGTGTATACCCTCGCCTCCCGGCTCGCCCTCGTCTCCGGCCGGAGTCGGCGTCTTCACGCCGGCTAGGTGAGCCTCAGTCCCTCTCTTGCTTGGTTTAATCACTTGCTTAGCTTAGTATTATTGCTAGTACTGCGTCGGACGGAGAGTGAGAGCTCGGCCCAACTTGCTAGTTCCGTGAGTGACCACCGCGGGCGAGTTGAGAGTGAACCCACTAAACCCACACCCTTGGTGTGCTGGCCGCCCATGGTTTGGGCATCCTAGGCCCATTTGGGGTTCTCCACAAGCTAGCCAACCATTGGAGCTTCATGGTCCCGCCTCGGACCCTCTCCCACATCGCTTAGTTGCCAACGGGCACAAGTGTGCACCAAACGGGTGAGTTCGCTAGTGTGAGTCCGCTGCTCAACTTGAATGCTTGAAAATAGGTCCAAGGTTCGGTGTCACATCAAGTGGTATCAGAGCAAGTTCACAACTTGTCTCTATCAAGTTGGTCCTAGGGCATGTCTAAGCATTTAGAGTCTTCAAATGCATCACTCTTGTCCCCTAATATGGCCACCTCATATCGACCTTACCAATCGGCCCACTCCATAAGTCCAAGTCACCAAAAGATGCCTACCACTAACACCCATAACTTCCCGGGCCATATCAACTACTTCATGAAAGCCTTGACCTATGCCAATGAGCGGCTTGATAACATATCGGGCCGACTCGACCAACTTGGAAAAAATAGGCCCGCCCTAAGGAAAGACGATAGGATGGCCCCTTTCCCACTTCCCACCTTTGATGGGACCTCTCCTAGCAAATATTTAGATTGGGAAGCTACAATGGACCAATACTTCAATTGGTATCATATTTCCGAGGATGAAAAGGCATGGGTTGCCAAAATACAACTAACCAAAAGGGCTCAAACTCATTGGTGTAAAATTGAGGGCTTAAGGATAATTAGACGGGAAGCTCCCCTCACCACATGGGAGGACATGAAGGATCAACTAAGGGCTAGGTATGTGTCCCCTTCCCACTCGGATCACCAAAACCCAAGGAGCACTCCCACTCCTCCCACCCCACCCGTCCAAACCCTTATCACTAAAACCCAAGTACCTAAGACCTCCACCTCCCCACCTAACCCCATGAGGTCCCCCACTTCCCAACCAAAACCCCCTTCCCTAACCTACACTAGTCAAGCCCCTTTAGCCCCCACTTCCACCCCAAGTGATCCCAAGGGCAAGAGACCCCTAACCAACCCAATTCCCTCCATGGTGACCACCACTCATCCAACCCTCTCCATTAAAAACCATGTGGACACCATGTCCACCCCTCCACCAAGGCCCATAATGGCCACCACCCCAAAACCCAAAACCCCTCACCCAACCCACCTCCCACTTCCTACACCAATCTTTCCCCAACCTAGGCCTCCTCTACTTCCCCTTCCTAGCCCAACCCAAGCCCATGCTTATTCACCACCCCGGGAGTGTCATACGCTAGCTATCACCAAACCACCCACCATAGATCCCCCTACTCCATTAGCAATAGAAGTTGCAACCCCCACACCCACCCAAGTGGAAAAAGATGCCCCTCCGGATCCACCTCCCAACATAGAGGAAATCCAAAGGCCAAACAACTCACACACCCCTAGCCTAGATCCTCTAGAGACACCCAACCTCACCATAGATAAGTCCATACTCCAATGGCTCAAGAAAAGTCTCACCATTCCTAGTTCACAACCATGCCACCTACCTATGGGATATCAATCTCAAATCATTCCCATTCAGCCACATGTCACTTATCAAACTTCCTATTGTGTGGAAGATTTGGGAGACTTAGTGAACTACCTACATGGGCAAATTCACTTGACCAATATGCTAGCCATGAGGCCGCCCGAAACTAACACCATTAGCCTAGCATATCCCACAATTGGCTCCATCACTTCCATCTATACTAATGGCCAAGTTACTAGTGAGATCATCCTCCTTCTTCCCATGGAGGAAGAACCTATCATAGTCTACTCCCCAACCATTGAGATCCCAAGTGCTTTGATTGGCCAACCCATTAGCAACCTTGGCCCAATTATCTTGGAGGAGGATGACTCACCATTTGAGGTCCTTAAGAACACGGAGTACCCCTACCTAGGTGACCCTTACCATGATCCCTTTGACCCTTTTCTATGGGAGCCTAAATCTCCATGTGACCCTCTCCCCCTATTCACCACTCACCTCACCCTACCCATACCACCCATGTTGACCCAAACTCCTCCCTTCCTGGAATCGGGTTACACCATGAGAGCATTGACCTTAGACAACAAACACCTCGGGATTGAGGAAATGACCCACCCTATATCCACCTACCTAGATCCCTTCGACCCTTTTGAGTGGAAGCTCAAAGACCACCCCACCATCCCACATAAGGAAGTCATCTTTGGGAAAGGAGTTCATATGTCTTGGCACATCACACCGCTTGGCATGATTAGTCCGTCGGGTACATTCATCCATATCACCCACATATCAAGAAGAAAATATGAGTGGTCAATATTTGGTTGTCATGGTCCACCATCATTCATCATAAATCTCAAGCATGTTAGGAGCATTCATGGATGTTCGGATCCTCCAACATTCATCACACTCACTCACAAGAGGGACACCTATGGATGCCCTGGTCCTCCCAAATCCTTCAAAGTCTTCATACCATCAATGCATGATAGGTCTATATGTGGTTGTCCTGGACCCCCTTTGCATACCATACATTGTCAACTCACACCGCGTCATAGTACATGGCATATGCATTCAAGCAAGTATCAAGCAACAAGCGGTGAGATTCACAACAAGCGAGCAAAAACTCGTGAGCGCCACTTGGAATTCCAAGTTGGTAACTTGACGATGATGACTTTGGAGTGGCTCTACCCTAGGGTCACCTCCAAATTGAGGGCACGAGGACTTGGACCTTGCCAAGTTCTGAGTGACTTTTGGCAACCCGGCTTATGGGTTGAACTTTCAAAAGAGTTTTGGGATTCTCCCCATTTCTCATGTGGCGGATCTAGCACCCTATAAGGGCACCGCGGTGGATCCTAGTGAGTGCCTCCAGCTTACACCTACCCTTGTGAGAGACACCCTCGGAGTGCCACCACAAATAGCCTGAGAGCCCGACGTGAGCACACAGTGGCAATACTAGGCAAGCAAGATCCCATCACCAGCATGAGGGTATGACCGAGTCACTTTGTCGACTGAAGCACCATTCCCCGACTAGAGTCGCGGGTTGAGTATGGAGATCGTGGATCGCCCCGAGCTGCAGTTCGATGCACTACTTCCCTGGTGGACCCATACTCGACGGAGTCGAGTTTTCCCCACCCCGGGGGTATGATGAGGGCATCCCTTGCCCCTCCACTCTTTTTCCAGACTCGGATTGTTCGACGGCAAGCACCATTATATTTGTCATGTATTTTTGAGACTAGTCATGTAATCTTCACATTTTCTTTGAGTCATTATCATGTAATTTTCCCTTTATTTTGAGTCATGTACCTAGGTAGTTGAGTCATTTTCCTAAGTATTGAGTCATTATGTTGGTTAGATAGGTTAATGGGCCCAATCCATTGGGCTAGGCCCAGGGGCGCCCCTCCCTTGGACTGTGTGGTCTTTAGTTAGTTTGTCAGGGTCAGTTTGGTCTTAGGAAAATTATGGAGTCTATAAATACCCCACCTCTCTCTCATTTGTAACAACTTTTGATGAATATTGAAAAGCATTTGCCATCTCCCTCTCAATATCTCCCTCTCTCTCTCTCTCTCTTACTATCACTCTCTCTAAGTGGGTTGTACCCCCTCTCTCTCTCTCCTCCCCACCCCAATTTCGAAATTCACTCTCTCTCCTCCCCATTCACCCCTCATTAAGGCCCCTTCCCCTTCCCCATGCACTCATTCAACTCCCCCTCCAACCCCTAGGTGGAAACCCCTTCTCCTAGGCACCTTTCCACTTTCCAAAGCACCCCACCACCTTCCCAAGGCTGAATTAACCCCTCCCAAAGCCCAAATTCGAATTTCCCTCTCCCTAGGGCTGTGCCCCTCCATCTCCCCCACCCCCAAGCTCCCAAATTCGTCCCCCACCTCCCCTTGGTTAAACCAAGTTCACCCCCCCTCTCCCTTGCTCTCCCCTTGCACATCTCCTCATTCTATCTCTGTTTCAGGCAGCAGAACTACAACGAGTTGCAGAAGCAGCCACGACCGTTACTTGAAGATTCAAGTAGCGAGGCCTACATCTCTGGAAAGGTCTTCCAGAGAGCTTTCCAGGCGAGGCGGTTTCGTCAGCATCCGAGCTCCGAGCAGTCCGCAGCATCCATTCTCCCTCGACTGCGCAGGAGACCCCAGGCAAGGAACTAGAACGTGATTGGAAGCTCAACCACAGCAAACCCTTTGGGATTCAGATCAAGTGTTCTTCAGAAGAAATCTTCCCTCTCAAGTCCTCTTTAATCCTCAAGAAGCAGAGCTGCATTTGGATATCGGCATCAGAAGTTACGAATTTTCTACTCCAAGGCATCAGGTCAGTTTTCAGGAGCCAGAACCGACATCCCTCTGCTCATCTGTTCGTCCCGGTATACTCCAACATCTGCCGACATCGCCGTCAAGTCCGAAAGAAAGAAGACTTGACCACGGTTCCAACGGTTCAAGTCTCGCCTCAATCAGAGCTCGGTAGCAATCGTGGCACCCCCTGCATCCAGTCACATGGTTCTGCACCAGACAGAGGCAGAACCAACCATCCCGGTTCCAGACTCTGCTACAGCCAGCTCGTGAAGGCTCTGAGCGCCATTTTTGGAGGGGAGAAACTACTTCCAGCTAGCTGCCACCTCCAAGAAGAAGGGACTCAATCGACCTCTGGAACCCTCTGTTCCAATTTTCTTCGTCGGAGAGGGCAGACTGCCCCTGTGGTCCCAGGTTAGATCAGTCTTCATTTCTCCGGTCACTCCTCTCTCCACTGACATCGGATTGCATCCCCGTCAACTCCTGCTCGAAGCTACTCCGACCAAGTTCGCGTCACCGCTAGTTTCATTCCAATCGGAGTCCGGGAGAGCCCACAGTGACTTCTGCAACCTACTGCTTCAGCCCGATACCAGCCAGAGACCAGACGGTGGTGTCCTGTTCCAGTCGCCGGTGCAGTCAGCCCCGAGACTCAAAGCTTCCCCAAAAATTCAAGCTTCATCCCCTGTCAGCTGAGGAACTTTTGGCAGTGGTTTCGTCAAGTTTGGAGCCCCGTGGAGCCCGTGGCAGTGTCAACAGCGACACCCTATCCTGCAGACCTGCAGATTGGCAGAACCGGCGGACTCGGAAGATCGGCTTTTCCTTTGCATAAAACCCCACCCCGCTTGGCCGGCTGAAGGCCCCTCCCTGCGTGGAGGTAGTTTTGAATGTAATAAGAATAATCCCCACCCCAAGTTCATCCCTCCTGCGTGAGGTGTAGTGGTGTAATTCTTTCAATTTCAGGTTCAAGCTACATCGCCGCGGCGATCGGGTGTATACCCTCGCCTCCCGGCTCGCCCTCGTCTCCGGCCGGAGTCGGCGTCTTCACGCCGGCTAGGTGAGCCTCAGTCCCTCTCTTGCTTGGTTTAATCACTTGCTTAGCTTAGTATTATTGCTAGTACTGCGTCGGACGGAGAGTGAGAGCTCGGCCCAACTTGCTAGTTCCGTGAGTGACCACCGCGGGCGAGTTGAGAGTGAACCCACTAAACCCACACCCTTGGTGTGCTGGCCGCCCATGGTTTGGGCATCCTAGGCCCATTTGGGGTTCTCCACAAGCTAGCCAACCATTGGAGCTTCATGGTCCCGCCTCGGACCCTCTCCCACATCGCTTAGTTGCCAACGGGCACAAGTGTGCACCAAACGGGTGAGTTCGCTAGTGTGAGTCCGCTGCTCAACTTGAATGCTTGAAAATAGGTCCAAGGTTCGGTGTCACATCATTCCGTCTGCTCTGACAAACATGACACAGCTGTCTGAATCAATTCAGACCCTTCATCTGGATAGATCATGAAACTCTATTCCTTTGCGTTAATGTTAAACCCCACATTAACGATGAAACTCACGTTTCCAGCAAATGGCCTCGTGCCCGAGCTGCTATCTATATCCTCTAAATCAATTCGGACCTTTCGTCTGGATAGATCATGAAACCCTATTTCCTTTTGCATTGATGTTGACACCCACATCAATGATCATGTATCCATAATAAACATATGGCCCCATGGTCCATAGAATGAAAGTTCTAGTTCCAGGAAAGACGATGACAAAAGAAAAGAGAAAGAATAAAAAATATATATATATGAAAAGTGGGGTTAAAAATAGAGATACCCCGCCAGACTTGTTCAGGCATTCTGGACAAGAGCAAGAATGGCTAAAACCCAGCTGTGGTGAAAACTCAAAAGGGCACTGCAGGTAAAATCGGGTACCCCGCCACGTGAAAACCCGAAAGGGCGCGTGGGCAAAAGCAAAAGGGGGCTGGCTCCGGTGAAAACTAGAAAGGGCGCCTGGGCCAGTAACGTGGTAATTCTGAGAAATTCCATACTTCCTTCCCTTGATATGGCCTTCTGTTGACCGTTTGGCTCCTTGCTCGGTCAACGATGAAACCTTTCCAGGGTAGACCTTACGTTTACCCTGCATACCCTCTTGCAAATGTCCCACCGACAATAAAACCCGTCACCATTCTGATAAAGCCTGGCCAGTTCAGACCTTACGTCTGTCCTGATCAAACTCCTAAACCTTCCCTTGATCGATCGGCTCCTTGCCCGGTCAACGATGAAACCCTACCAGGATAGACCCTACGCCTATTCTGATGAAACCTACGTATTTTTTAGCGAAGTCCCACCCGCGATAAAACCTGCTGGAATAGACCTTACGTCTGTCCTGACGAGACCTACAACTCTACATACGTCCCACCGTTGATCGACCGGCACCTCGCCCGACCAATGATGAAATCCTCTGTCCGGTTTAGACCTTACGTCTATACCAATGAAACCTATGAAACTCCTTGCGTCGATATAAGCCCCATATCGACGATGAAACCAACCACTGATCGACTGGCACCTCACCCGATCAGTGATGAAACCATGTCCAATTAAAACCCTGCCAGTTTAGACCTTTTATCTATTCTGATAAAACTTATAACACTTTCTTTGCATCGATATGAACCCAATATCGATGATGAAACTAGCTATTGATCGACCGGCACCTCGCCCGATCAATGATGAAATCCTATCCAGTTCAGACCCTACGTCTGTCCTGATGAAAACCACGCACCCTTCAATGTCCCACCTGCGATAACCTCTACCCAGTCTAGACCTTCCGTCTACTCTGATGAAACCTATAAGATTTCTTTGCATCGATATGATCCCAATATCGATGATGAAATCATGCACTGGTCGATTGGCACACTGCCCCGACTGGCTTTGAAATCTACCCGGGATGGACCATTTGCCCGTTCCGGATGATGCTCTAAACCTCTTCATTCGCATTCCCGCAAACCGTCTCCCTAGCGGCACATATGTCCAAAAAGGACGTTTGCTGCTACCAGTAGAGTTCGGTTTAAGCACCCCCCCCCCCCCGAATGCCGTCACGTGGTGGAGCGAGTTCCCCATCCTTTCTATGAAAGGGTGGACGCTCTCCTGCCAAGTACGAGCCATTCACAGGAGGGACTGCTAGAACCACTACCCCACTTCCCAAAGTGATGAAACCACATAGAAAAGAAGATGGATACACATGAAGTCGAAGATTCCTTTTCATTAAAAGAGGAGTACATAAAGAGCCCCGAGGGGACACTGTATCACAAAAAAGGGCAGAAGAAAACAAAGAAGAGATAATTCAAGGCCGCCGGAAGATATCTTCAAAGGCCAAAAGACCCACATCGGGAGCTGCTCTTAGCTCGTGAAGGCGCGCCTCCTCTTCCTGAAGCTTCACGGACATACCCAGGAGAGACATCACCCGTCCCCCCAACAAGGCCACCTCCTCAGTGGACTGTGGCCGAATAGAGGATAATTGTCACAGCTCGGCTCGAAGTCCAGTGAGTTCTGCTTCTAGAATGGCTATCCAGTCCTGGACAACTTCCTCCCGCTGAACAACACTCTGTAGCTCAGCTTGGCGTTCGTCAAGGGCAAGCGTCAGCTTCTCCAGCTCAGATTTGCACTCTGACCTCTGCAACTTCAATGCCGTCAGCTTGTCGGTCATAGTCCGTGCTAGGAAATCCCTCTGATGCACGAACTTCAGTAGAAGCAGAACACGATGAACCCATATGTCCAAAGGGCAGCCCATGGCCTGCAGGCCGGCAGTGAAGCGATCAGCAATTTCCTTCAGCTGCAAATGTGTCAAGCCAGGCTGAGATTCTACCAGCTGGCGTAGCATATCCAGGTTCTGCCAGACAAAGCTCTCAGACGATGCAAAGCCAAAAGAAGCGGAGGGGATCACTTCAAAGGTCACTTCACTATCAATGTCCGCCCACAGCGCAATAGCCTGCCGGGAGGACGAAGACGGCAAATCTGCTGGGAGAGCTGGCTGGTCCCTCTCTACACTCTCCTGCCGAGCCGAAGATTCCTCTGCTACCGCTGCCTCAGGAGTTATGGCTTGAACACCCACAGGAGGGGAATCAATAAATGATGGAGCTATCTCTTCATGGGTCTCCTGAGGGGGGGCTTCATCTTCAACTGCTCTTTCTCGTAATGGGGACGAAGGCGCCCTAGTCTGTGGAGGCATAAATCCAGTCTCTATAGCCACTATGGCAGTGACTGCTGACTCGGGCGCAATGGACATTACTGCGGCTGGTATAAAAGCAGAGCTCCTGGCTGGGTCTACTTCAGCTCTAAAATCTGAGGCCCCGACAGGGACGGAAATCTCTCCTAATGCCCCCAAGTCCAGTGATGTTAAGTCAGTTGAAGATTGTATTCTTACTGGCACAGGGCGAATAACCTCAGAAATTCCCATGCAAGTTAAAGGTAAAGCAGGGATGATGACCAAGTCTGCAGATGAAACACCCATAGAAACTGCGGCCGCGTCTGAGCTAGTGATGACAGGGTCCCGAGGACAAAGCAGAATAACCTTCAGTAATGAATGAAAGAAAATAAATAGAACAGCAAACAAAAAAGAGAGGCTTACCTTTAAAGTGGGGTCTATACCCTCGAAATGAGACAAAAGGGGAGAAAGCTCCGTAGTTGAAGCAACAAACGGAGGGGTTATGTCAACCTCGGTGTCGAGCCCGACAAACTCCTCTTGCAATTCCTCCTCAGAAGATAGCATCAGCAGCTTAGGAGGCTGAAAAGGTGGAAGGCCTTTTGCAAATACGGGCAAGGCTTCTGATTTTAGAGCTTCCTCCTCACTGTTGCTGAAAGTCACTTCCTCTTCATTATCAGGGACGGTCTCGGAGCTGCCCGAAGATATCTCCACTCTAGCTATATGCTGCGAGGTCACCTCTAGAGCATGCCGGGATGCAGATCGGGTGATTATGCGTCTGGCCGGAATAGGGCTCCGTTTTGTTTGAGTCCTTTCACTTTCCTGTGGCTGAGGCGACTCTCCCACTGCTATCATGGCCTCAGTCTGCTCCCTGACTGCCACCTCAACAAAAGGGGAACACTGAGGGATATAACAAAAAAAGAACAACAACGGAAGTATAAAGAAAAAGATGAGAAAGCACATTTACCCTCCTCCTCGCCAGCCGGGGTAGGAGAAGGCAGCCTCGTGTCCCTTTCCACAGGCACTGCAACCTGCTCCGGGGTTGTATCAGATAAAGAGAAGCTCAGTCTCGAAGAACTCCTTAAAATATCAGTCAAGAAGACAGTGAAGATTGAATCTACAAGCTATTTACCGCCGCTCTCGGCAGGTTCCTGAGCGGCCTCCCTCTGAGACCTAAACTCGTCGAAAGAGGGGATGTCTGGAAGAGGGGTTCCGGCATCCATCACAACCGGAGCCAACTGTTGGACCCGAACAACCTTGGCCCTCTTGGCCTTGGCAACTGCAGCTTTCACCACATAAGGCTTCCTCTTCTTGCCCGGAGGCAAGGGAGTGGTCGTAGGTGCCGCTGCAGGAATTTCAAAGTAAGCAGGCTTCTCAGCTTGAGCAATGATCTTCCTGTAAAGTCCCTGCCGCTTTATGTCCGGTCTATCTGTGCAAGACACAAGAAAGGCAGTCATAGTCGACAGATGCAGAACATAGCAATGAAAGAAAGATGCCATGAGCGCACAGGAAGGGTCATACCTGCTGGGCCATCATAAAATGTGGAAAGCGGCCAATACAGATAAGCCACCTCCTTCGATCGGGAAGCAGCCTCCTTCACGAGCCAGCATATGTCACCAATGGTCTGGCACTTATCTGTCAAGGCAGCCAAGTCTTTATGTTCGTGGAAGTCGAGGCAATGAAACAAGCCAAGATAGTCCATACACCAGCCGTCAACATAATGAAAAGAAATAAAAAGTGGCTTATTCAGAATGCCAGCTATCGGGTTCTCTACTGATAGCCCGTGAACATTCAGTAGTACAAAAAGCCAAGAAGTGTGTTGATAATATGTCTGGGTGCGGTCTTCCCTCTGCACAAACGTTCGATAAGGGTGAAACCTGTCCACCGGACCCCTCCAGGGGGCTGCTGTCGGGAGAGGCTCCTCCGGGGGGAACGGATATTGTACATCCAAATGAACACCCCCTATATGGCCCAACTGCCTCAAATCCTTTGTAAAAGTGTCTTCATTAATCTCAGAAAAGACAGGAGTGGGTATTTCAGAACCTTCCTCTTTCAAAGACCGACGCCTGGCAATATATGTTTCCGCCTCCTTCTGGTGCTGTGAATAGAGCCTTTTCAGATGAACCTCATCAATTTCAAACACAGGCCCTGATTGCCGCTTTAAGAAAGAGCGCTCGCCCACATCCCAAAAGGCGCCTCTGCCATCTTTATAGAAATTGGTGCGGGTATTCCACCACTTAATGTATTCTGATGTGACACTGGGAATACGATTAGAAACGGTCCGGACCCTGAAAGTTACGCCCTCTCGGCGATGAAAGAAATCCCACCATGTTCGACCATCACTGGCAATGGCGGACCCATGCTTGGCACGGCTGTCCAAAGGAAACTGGGCAACCGATGGAGGAATATGCTGATCATAGCCAAAGTTTCTACCGAAACGGAATGGATAATAGGGCTCCAAGAGGAGCAAGCCTCCCTTCCTGAAGACCAATACACTGGGCCGAATAGCCATGGCCCACCTGACCAGTTCTGGTTCTAATATGGGCCGGGTGGCGTTGACCCCCGAAACAGGATGGACATAAGTTTTGACCTCCTCCATTTTGCATTCCCTCTGAGGGCCCACTAAAGGAGCCGAACCTGCTGCCAAGCTCCAAAAATGAATGCTGCCAAGAGCATCTACAGGCACTCTTATCAACCTGCCCCTTATCTTGAACAGCTGCTCTGAGAAAGGACCAGGTTCGGCGCTAGCAAATTCAATCATCCGAGGAAGCAACGTGTCTGACTGTAGAGTCCTCGGGGCCAACTCCGGGAAAATGCTACAGACCCAGGCATTAAAGAAATGAAATGGACCCACAGTCCTTAAGGAGCAGGGAACCCGATGTTTATGCAAATCCCCCAATGATTTGTAAATTAAACACAAAGCCGCTGGGCACAGAGACAGCCTCATCCCCCAGGCCATCTGACAGGCCGGGTATATAGCCTCCGGCCTGATAGTCGTCTCATCCCCTTGAGGAAGAGCGAAGGTGCACAGCCAGAAGGTCAGATAAGCTGCACAATGAGTGATAGGGTCAACCCCTGCTGGGTTCGGACCGTCTGCACCTGCTCGGTGCAGTGAAGCTGGCAATGCTGATTTGTAACGAGGGGCCCTGATTTGCTTGCCAGAAGTCGGCCCCACAGAAGGGAAGTCCGCATACTTCAAGGGACCCCCGAAGAAGTATTGTATCCACTGTCCTACACAGACCCTCAATCTGCTGCTCTTCTCCCGGGGTTGATAGCCTTTGGAAGATCCCCTGCTGTAAGCCAGACAAATGGTACGATAAGCTTTCATTAAATACCGGTATGCATAGCCGAAAGAATATCTGCCCTCTCCATCGGAGGCGTCCTTGACAGAGTCATCCAGGCAAACCTCCTCATATGGCTCCCCATCAATAGGCAGACCTGAGAGCTGTGAAAGACTCCAGAGGTCGAGAGATGTTTCACCCTCTGCTGTGTAGAATGTGTTAAACTGTGGGCAGAATACTTCAAACATGCCGCAACCTAGTCCCCGAGAGATGGGATAGCGGAACCTGGAGGCGAATACACTATGGTAGACCCCAGCTCTAATCAGTAAAGGGGCATACTCCTTCAGAACAAATTCTGTGAATTCCACTGCGCCTACCCTGAAGAGATGAGCATCTGTCACTTTAGCATCTCCAAACCAGCCGACAGCTAGCTGATATTTAAATTGAACGGCCAGATAGTTCAGAATAAATGGCTCGTCCCTGTAACCCCACTTCACAGGAGCTAGAAAAAGTCCGAAGTTGGTCTTTTCCCGGTGGACGCGACCGACTGCATGGTCCCACCTCGTCGGGGTGAACTCTGGATCCCGGATCAGCATTTTCTTTTCCGGCTCTAATTCAGAAATACCCAGTATGGCATTCCAGTCCCGCTGCTCGCCCGGAAGATATATAGCTCGGGCACGATAAACAGAACCCTTCATGCTGTCTCTGTCAGCAAGTATTGCCGCTTCCATAGACCGAGCAAGCAGAAGATCCCTCATTCCGCCTATGGTGAAGGTCCGGATAAATGGCAACAGATGACGATCCTTCGGCAGGTCCGGACGGTAATCAACAGCCCTTCTGAAATCAATACCTTCTGTGGAAGAATAGACCCCAGAAGACGGCACTGTGTCAGTCTCAGAATCAGAGGACTCGTCGACAGTAGCGATTTGGTTATAGCCAAAGCTCAAGCTGTTCACATTCAGCCAGTTGACTGAAGCCCGAGATATGTCCGGCTGAGCAGATGAGCTCGCCCCCACAGTCATGAAAGCTACAGCAGTTGGGTCGGAAGCCATGTCGGCACCTGCAAACAAAGAAAGATGACAAGATAAGTCTCGGCAAGATGAATGGGTCTACAAAGACTGAGCAAATGATTCTGGTCAAATTTCAGCAGCATCTCCTCTTGTCTGGGGTATGCCCAAGAGAGATAGGGAGTCACCCACCAAGAGGGAGTGATCCCGAACATAAAATGGGACTCAATCCCACATAATGAACCTACCCGAGAACGAATCGGTCAAAAAGGGGGGGAATGAAGTAAGGCTCTCGGGGGAAAAACTCGCCGCCGAGGAGATGAAGAGAGAGAGAGGGTCGATGAAAATGAGGGTAAAAAGCCTCTCACGAGGTTAAATAGAAAGAAAGGGGAAGGCTTCTCGGCGCGAAGAGAAGCGCGCCGAGAACGCCCCGTTGGCTGGAAGAAAAGGACGTGCCGAGAGGGTCGTGCCGAGAAGCCCGCCGAAGACGCCCGCGCCGAGAACCTACACAGGGCCCGCACCGACAACCCTATGAAAGGCGCGCCGAGAAGCGGCTCACGCCGAGAGGCAGCTCCCGCCGAGAAGCCCAATGCAATGCCAAGAGGGCTCCAAATGCTGACAAGAAATCTGGAAAATATGGAGATAAAAAAAATATAGAAATAAAAAAAAGTATGTGTGCATAATACTGTTACAATGAGATGATCAAGTCTAAGGACTAGATCGAATAAAAAATTGAAGAAGATACCCTCGAATGATGAAAGGCACCTGCAGACCCCGTGCCGCTTATTCTGCGCTTACGCCGCCTACAGGTGGGGGGCATTTGTTGACACCTTGAAAATGAGCAAGGGCGGAAACAGAATTGAAAAGAAGATCAGACCAACAGTGAAAGATCAATGATGAAGCTCGTCAACCATCTACCCAGCTGAAGCATGTTCCCGACCAAGCTGATGTCCGGTGCCATTGTCAGTCAGACGGCGGCGCTGATGAAATAACGGTCACCTGACTGATGAGGCCTCCTAGCACACTTTAATAAAAGCTATATCACTGCCTCATCCGAGAATCCACAGATAACATGTCAGAGTAAGCCAGATATCAGCTTATTGACAGATGCGATATGAGCAAAGATAAAGATGAAGTCAGAACTAGCAAATGAAGATTGTGAAGACCTCTGCAAAGTCAGAACATAAGAAGAACCGTCTCCATAGGCTATGAACCTGGCTGAAGCCTTCTCAGGCTAAAGCTGATAACCGGTTTTGTCATCTTTTGGGTGGCAATACTGATGAAGTGACGTCCGGTCTTGTCATCATTCGGGTGGCAATGCTGATGAAATGATATCCGGCTTTTGTCATCATCCAGGTGACAATACTGATGAAATCCCAGTCCAATGACTGATGAAGATTCCTATGGTCCTATTAAGACTTGAGTCCAACAACAAAGTCCTGCTGCAGTTCTGATATATTTATAGAAATAACAGTTCTAAGTGGAGCTTAAAAGCCCTACATGGGCCTATGAAATGGGCTTAGGGGTGTGGCATTGAAGCCCTCTCACCCAAATTGCATGCCGCGCCGGGAGCTACTGTCACCTCTTGCGCGCCGTAAAGATGGAGTGGCACGCCGACTTCCATCTGCCAAGAGGGTAGGAGGATCGGGTTTATATAAAACCCACCCCCCCCCCCCCCTCGAAGAAGAAAAAAGAGGGAGGACGGGGAGAAGAGGAGATAGCCACAGAATAGAGAAGAGACCTGCAACCTCGTCCACGAGAAGAGGAAAAGAGCTGAAGAAGAAAAGAGTGAAGAGAGAAAGAGGTTTTTCGAAGTTGATCAAAGGTGGGCAACGGGGAGGGAGAGGAGTCAATGCTCCGCCCTCCCCCCCCCCCCCCCCCCATTTCTATAGTTCGTCTTTTTACTTCGATTGTCTCTCTTCCTTCCTCCTCTGATGTAGCCTGTAATGCTATAGCCGGTTTCACATCGATAAAGTGATGTATTCCCCCTGCTTTCTCATTATGTATCTCACCCAATGAATGTTGTCGAATGGATAAATATGGTGGGCTGCAGTCCATCCCTGCTTTGGCTTCTCTGAAGCTCTATCCTCATCCCCCGTGTTGTCTGTCTTCCCTTAGACTCGTAGCATGCTATTTCCCCTCCCTAGTCTGATTATTCGTCCGCGTTTTTCTCGTAGACGTTTTCGTGTGCTTGTTCCAGAGCCAGGGACAGGCCATCCCTTGGCCTTCGGAACAAAGCCAGACCACGTGATGACTGACGTTTGTAAGATCTCAGAATTTTGGATGCCTGCTCTGCTTATCGACATCATCAAAGTCGTTCCTGGACCAGAGACAGACATCTCTTGGGTCCCAGGACGACGAATGATAACATCAAGCCATCCTCCTGGATTTTGCACCAGCAATGGTGATAAAGGCTCCCCATACTCGATTTCTCCTTCTCCAATTTCCCTCAGTTCCTGGACTTCCTCCGGAACCCATGCCAAAATCAGTTGGAATCCAATGAATGGATCTATTTTGACTCCTTAGGGCCCGTCCACCCTGGCCTTATTCACCAGGAAAACCCCTCAATCATCCATAAACCCCAAAACAGGGTGTCGTAGAACCCTGAAACGCATCTCGGCGCCCTCATCTATCTCGGTTCCACGAACAGTAGAACAGGTGAATAGCCCTCGGCGTGAGCCTTCCTGCGCCGAGAACCCCATTACTTTGTCCAAGCCGAAAAGGCCCTCCACCATTTCTTCTCCGCGCCGAGAAGCCTGCGCCGGGAGCCTCCTTTCTTCACGATTGGTCGCGCCAAAACCCCCTTTGAGCAATTCCTCCTCGCGCCGGGAAGCCAGCGCCGGGAACTCCCTGGCCTTCTCTTCATCGCGCTGGGAACCCCGGCCCTCTCACCTTGACGCCGGGAACCTGGCCTCCTTGCCCTTGCGCCAAGAGCCCCCCTTGACTCTCTTGCCTTCACGCCGGGAACTTCATTCCCAAGCCAGTTGCGCCGAGAGCTTGCCCTGTCACCCAATGGAGTCTTCGACCCCTTGGTCAGACCTATCCAGGAGTGCCCATGAGTCACCACCACCGTCCGGGGAATAAATCAAAGGGAGTCAGACTCCCTTATATTCCACTGATCCGCGTCGGATTTATGAGCAACCCCCTTTAGCTAAGGTGAGCTCTGCCACTGCATGAGTGTCACCGGCTCCTATAAGGGAAGAGTCAAACATTGCCCCAGGGCATACATGTGCAATGTGGGAGGTTCGCTCTCTCCTTTTCTCGGATTTCATCCCGGCACTCCGTGGGTGATAGCCTATTCTCCCCTGGGCATAATCCATATTATGGGGAGGTGCTGCCGAAATGTCGATCGATGTTTTAACCCCGATAAGTCCCGGGAGGTGCACATCACACACCCCCCGTCCGGCTCAATCTTCCGGGGAATATGAATACTGCGAGGCCCTTGGCTGGATGAGAAATATGCAAGGGGACATCTCCCCGATGACAGTCCGGACCCCGTCCCGCCACTGCGTGGACGGTGTCATATTCCTACCCGGCACGACCCACATAAGAGGTGGTCATGTCGGTGTAGTAATCTGCTGTGCACTAAATTATTTTCCCATAATAACAAGGGTTTCAATATCATACACTTCGTTTTTAGCCGCCCCGAATGGCCTCCTATTTTGGCGTTTAATCAAGGGTTGTCCTTCTTAGGAAGGGCGTAATTAACGTCATAGCCTTTATGGTGTGACGGACTTCCGGTCCCGACTCGGACTTCATAATCCACTGACCAAGTCAAGTCGAGCGCATAATAAGATTGTCACCCCGGTGACTGGCACGCCTAATAAACTAAATTAATAAATAAATAAAAATAATAAGCGAAATAAATCCGTCCCCACAACCCCACACTCAAAACCGAGTGTGGATTCCGCTGACTCACAGCTTGAACCGCTGGGCCTCACAGCTTACCTACAACCGCTGAGCATCACAGCTTACTTCCGCTGGGCAATACAGCTTAGCCATCCGCTGGGGACTACAGCTTAACCCGTCTAGTGGAATCCTCTACTGCAAACGCTGAGCAACACAGCTTGCTCCACTGACAAACAGCTTGAAGAAAGGTTTAAAAGAAAACACAAATGGGAAACAAAACAGCAACTGAAAGCTGTATACGATAAAGCACAAAATATATCCATGCAGGGAATAAAGCTCAAACAATTGAGCAGCCTCAGATCTGGTTTTGAACCAAAGATCTGAGGAACAAACTCTGATGAAACTCTTCAGACTCTCTTGTCTTCTTCTCTTCTTCTTTCTCTTCTCACTCTATGATTCTTTCTTTTCACTTCTACTTTCTTTTCTCTTCTTGTGGATCGTGGAGGCTATCTCTCTGCTTCTGCTCCTTCTATCACGATCTGGTCTTCTTCTGAGGAAGAAGCTTCATATATATAGCAGCAGCAAACAGATAGGGCGTGTGCTCTCCATGATTCCCGCCCAGAGGTCTCAGTCCACGTGGCAGCATTTCAGCACAGTGGTTCCACGTGTCACGATCAGGGCCATCTTCTATTCTTGGATCACGTGCATCATTAACCTCCTCGAGCAGCAGCTCTGTAATAACAGACTGTTATCAGTAGAGACTTAACTGACATGAAGAACTGAATGCATCGAGTCTGTACGTTAAATGAGTCATGGCCTGTACAGACTTGATGCACTAGATGCAGTGTGCATATAAGAGAAAGTGTGTACAATGAGAATGAATGTACAGACATTACATTCACAAGTATACAGCCTTTGAGTGCATGTGATGCAGACATAAAGAGTGTATAGACTTTAAGTGCATGAGATGCAGTTTGCATTATGCATAAGGTGAAGTATGCACATTGAAAGATGAATGCACTGACATGCTATTAGTGTGCAGACTTAGCGTGCAACAATGTGCAGACTTGCTAACATGACGCATGGACATAACAACAAGGAATGTGCAGACTTTGTGCAGTCTACAAGCAATGTGCAGACTTGCGATGAATGCATGGATTATGCCGTTTGAAGAGTGCTGACGATGTACTGACTTGTTGAACTACAGCATAAACATATCAGCAGAGTACATTAAAAAAGGATGCACGGACTTACCCTGTACAGACTTGAAGCGCTATGTGAGACACACCATGAGACGCTAAATGAGACGGATGTTCACGAGACATGAAATGCATTGGCTGTACAGACTTTAAATGCTCAAGCAGATGTACAGACTTTAAATGCTCAAGTGAGACGCTAAGTAAGACGGTGCAATGTATAGACTTAGCCAAGACGTCATGAGCAATTGGACGATGTACAGACTTGAGTTCGTGCATGCTACAGGGCAATGTATGGACTTTGAATCAAAGGATGCACTGGCTGTACAGACTTTGCGTATGCACATGAGACGCTGAGTGAGACGCAAGATGCACTGACTATGGCTAATGTGATGTATGCACCGATGCAAATAGGGAAATGCACAGACCTTAAATGCATGCACAAAACAATTTATGCACATCAGCTAAAATATCATCAAGGCATCAGGCATTCAGATCAAGCACTCAATTTAAGATTAATCAAGTGATGACACTAATGTTGCTATCATCAAAACATCACTGCATCATCAAGGCACAAGGGGCATAACAATCTCCCCCTTTTTGATGATGGCAACACTATGAGTCAATTGAGTCATGTCAAACTATTCTCCCGCTTTGACTTCATCAAAAAGAAAATAGTTTGAGATGAGAAATGCAAATATGCATGCAATGATTGGATGAAAGTCTCCCCCATTGACTAAGTCATGAAGCACTCTCTCTCCCTTAATGGCACATCATGAATGCTAAATGCAGTAAACATGCAGATTTCCCTTAGAACAACCCATTCTCCCCCTGAATGTATAACTCCCCCTGAATTGTTTCTCCCCCTTTGAGAAAGGAATATGAACGGATGAAACACATCTCCTCTTGTGACATAATCAAAAGATAGAGAAGATAGGAGGGAAAGAACATGAATAAGGTAAGGGGTCACTAGACAACAGCTGAATCATTGGTTCAGAAAGTGAGCATGATTATAAACAACTATTAAAGCATAAGAGTCAGTAATATACAGTCTTGAAAGAATTCAGGTTTAACAGTGATAAAGATAGAGTAAAGCAGCTGACCACTGAAAAAGAGTTATAGACTCCATTTATAGCAATGAATCTAGGGCACATGGTTTTAATAGATAAGTCAGAAACAATATCCTTTGTGATTAAACATGGAAGTTCAAGAAAGGAAAGTTGAATATGTATTGAGAAAAACAATTTACACTCAATGACTTTTGATTTCAAAGGGTTACAGCAGTTTGTTTTTCACCTTTTAATTTTCAGAAACTGAGCTAAGTGAATAGACCAGTGGCATTTATGTTGTTGACATTAGGTGTACACCTTGATTAGAGGCAGGTACCCCCAGTTACTAGGCATAAACTACTAGATCTATTTCAGATCAAGACCTACAAGGAACAATTTTCACCTTTGACATTAAGGGTACACCTTGATCAGAGGCCAGTACCCCCAGTTACTTGGTGAAGACTCCCCCTATAGATTTGACCCTATGAACAGAGATCGCCTGAAGCACTTCATGACTTATGAATTCTTCTGCTTCTTTGGAGGAGATCACAGTTTCTCAGTGCAATTCAGCCATTGCTCTGTCACTGTGTTCAGCTCTTTACATTGATGATCTTATTACTGCTGCCCTGATTTCTTTTAGAGTGATTGTTTAAAAAAACAGTACACACTCTTATTCACCTTTTCTAGATATTTCCAGTTTAACACGTTCAGGCATTAAAAAAACTTTTTCTATTCTAACCATGAGACAGAGATTAAGAGCTATAAAGGTTTTCTTTTATCTCAAGTTCTGAAGTGCAGACACTTAACTCTTCAATTTATAAAAGTTAAACCTTTAGTTCTTTTCAATTTGCAAGTGTGATTCTTATAAATGAAAAAATTGCAATAACCACAGCTCAATGTACTAAACCAGAAGCAATACTGTTGTTCAGTGAAGGTGATAGGGAAATGATTGCAATAGGCATTAAGGTCCAAGAGCATCTGATGTCAAAGAATATGAATGAATTGAATGGGGACTATGAGGAGTGAAAAAGATTCAATGTACTGAACTTAGCTCTCATCTCCCCCTGACACCAAGATGCAACAATATGCTATGCAATGCTTTCAACTAACTAAATGCAGACTATGCAACAATGATACATAAGGCAAGTATGCAATCATTTCAAGTTTATGCACCCAAGTCATGAACATTTTATCCTTTTTCAGAGAGTTTATTTCATGAAAGTCAGGTGTATATAATCTAGAGAATTGAGAATCAACTACAACTTAATGCCCTAAGTCAACATGACTTTCTCAATTCTGAAGGTGATTCACTTACTTGCTTTACCTGACTGATTTATTTTTTACCCTTGGTGTTGCATCAGAATGTTGACAAGGCCTGCAATCTCCTTCAGCTTTTAGAATTTTTGGCCCAGCCTCTTGTCATATGCCTGGAGTAGCTATTCATGTTTCATCATTTTGTTCCCGGCTACCAGGCATACCTGCAAACACACTTAGGGAGCAGATTTTGGAACCCAAGATAGTTTGGGCCCCAAGACAGAAACAGACATGTGATAGTGAAAACATGACAAAAGCTGTTTAGGGATCCACATTTGTGTGAAAGTGGATGGTTTGGTGGATTCTACAGCTTGAGAATTCTTTTTGTTATTTTTCTTTTTCTCAGCACTAACAGGTTTAGCTTTCTTTTTCTGGTGCTGTGATGGTTTTTGTGCAGTCCTGGCATTCATTTTATTAGAAACATTGTTGTTTTTCTGCCAGTGCCTTGGCCAATGAGTGTACTGGAAGTTGTGGCCCAAATTGGTCCTAGGCTGACCATAGAACACCTGTTGACTAGGACTCCATGTCCTAAAGTGACCATCCCATCTCCTAGCTGGCTGAGATCTATAGGGCTGAGTGGGGAAATTCTGATACCTAGACCTCATGTACACAGGATTCCACCCAAACCTATAAGTGGTTGTGAGTGAATGTGATGATAGACTTGGGCTCGAGGGAAATAGGGATGTGCAAACTGGTTCCTAGCAACACTTGGTCTCCCTGCCACCTTTGACCCTCTAGGATTCTGCACTGACTTATATTTGGTCTTTTTCTGAGCAGATGATGGTGGTGGAGACTTAGCAGCCTTGGACTGGGGTTTTGATGTGCTAGCTGGCTGACCCCTAACCTTGGACTTACCCTTAGGAGAAGAGCATGCAGCACTAGGCTCTACAGCTTTCTGCTTTCCCTTTTCCTTAGCACTGGACACTTTTGATTTTACATTTTTGGAAGCAGATTTTTCGCTGACCATTTTTATGAGTGATTCTTTGTTCTTTTCTTCCACGAGTGAAATGGTTTTCTTCAGTTCAGCATTCACTGACAAGACAGCTTCATATTTTTCATTTAAAATATTTATTTCATTTTCAAGCTTCTGAATTGTCAATTTCAACTCATCAACAACATTTTTCAGCAATTCATTTTCTTTCCTACAGTCAATCAAAACATGCTTTAACTCATCAAAAATAGAACATGCACTTTTCAATCTGTCATTCTCTGATTGTAAACATGCAACCTTATCAGAAAGTGTTTTATCATTAACCAGAGAATTTACTTTCTTCTTCAAGTGTCTGTTCTCCTTCCTAATATCATCCACTTTATCTAACAGTTCTCCATAAGCATTTTCCCAATCAGAAATAGTATAGTGTTCGAAAGGGGATGATACCTCATCGGATTCTTCTTCTTCTCTTCCATTCCTGGTCATCAAGCAGGTGTCCTTTTCTTCTTTCTCACTATCTGAGGAAGTGCTCAGCGTGCCTTCTTCCTCATCGCTCCATGTGCTGACCATGGCCTTTCCCTTTGGCGCTTTCTTCCATGGTCTCTCTTTCTTTTTCTGGAGCTCTGGACAATCAGCCTTCATATGGCCAGTCTTCCTGCAATGATAACAATTATTAGCGTCAGATTTTTCAGCAGGGTTGAATTTATACCTGTTTTGCTTCCTGCTGTGGTGTCTTCTGTAGACATTTTTCCCTTCTCTTCTAAGAAATCTTCTGAACTCTTTTGTAATCATAGCTATTTCATCCTTGTCAAAGTCCGATCCAGATAGACTCCGATCACTGGACGATCCAGTGCAGCTGGACTGTTTTGAACAACTATACTTGGCCTTCAGAGCAATAGGCTTCTTGTATTCGAGCTCTTCAGCTTGTAGAAGATTCATCTCGTACACCATCAAAGAACCCATCAGCTCATTAGGTTTCATCTTTTGTAAATCTCTTGACTCCTCAACCACAGTCGCTTTGGTATGCCATATCGGAGTCAACGATCGAAGGATCTTCCTCACAACTTCATAATCGGTATAGCTTTTTCCCAGATTTCTTAGACCATTTGTTATAATGGTCAGATGAGTAAACATTTCACTCACTGTCTCACCGGGCTTCATTCGAAATGCTTCATACTCTGACACTAACATATTTGCCCGCGTCTCTCTCACTTGAGACGTTCCCTCATAAATGACCTCAAGGGTATCCCACATCTCCTTTGCCGTCTTGCAGGATGACACTTTATCAAATTCAGTGGGATGGAGTGCACATTGAATGGCGTTGATGGCGCTCCAGTTCAGAGTGGATTTCCATATTTCTTCTTTAGTCCACACTTCCTCGTTCTCATGTAACTCATAAGGACCTTTGCTTATAATTTTCCAGATTTCGTAATCTTTGGCTCTGAGGAAGACCTGCATCCGGTTCTTCCAATATGGGTAGTTGGATCCGTCGAAGAATGGTGGCTTTGTAGTGGACTGTCCCTCTACTATTAACCCTCTAGCATCCATGGCCGTTCCTCTTTAGGATATTAATCCTGCACAAAGAGTTAGGCTCTGATACCAATTGTTGTGACGCTTAAGGTGATCTAGAGGGGGGTGAATAGATCAGTCACCCGATAAAAATGACTGCAGTAGATTCAAGTGCGGAATATAAGAACTTCTGCTAAACAGATAGAGGGCACAAAGCAAAGACCAGCCAGAACTTCTAAAGAACCGTCCTAAACAGTCATCTACTGTGCAAAGTACAATAATAAAGAAGCGATGCAAACCACAAAGCAATCACACAGTAGACAGGAGTTTTTAGGTGGTTCGGTCTTCCAGACCTACGTCCACCCCACACTCAAACCCGAGTGTGGATTCCGCTGACTCACAGCTTGAACCGCTGGGCCTCACAGCTTGCCTACAACCGCTGAGCATCACAGCTTGCTTCCACTGGGCAATACAGCTTAGCCATCCGCTGGGGACTACAGCTTAACCCGTCCAGTGGAATCCTCCACTGCAAACGCTGAGCAACACAGCTTGCTCCGCTGACAAACAGCTTGAAGAAAGGTTTAAAAGAAAACACAAATGGGAAACAAAACAGCAACTGAAAGCTGTATACGATAAAGCACAAAATATATCCATGCAGGGAATAAAGCTCAAACAATTGAGCAGCCTCAGATCTGGTTTTGAACCAAAGATCTGAGGAACGAACTCTGATGAAACTCTTCAGACTCTCTTGTATTCTTCTCTTCTTCTTTCTCTTCTCACTCTATGATTCTTTCTTTTCACTTCTACTTTCTTTTCTCTTCTTCTGGATCATGGAGGCTATCTCTCTAATTCTGCTCCTTCTATCATGATCTGGTCTTCTTCAGAGGAAGAAGCTTCATATATATAGCAGCAGCAAACAGATAGGGCGTGTGCTCTATATGATTCCCGCCCAGAGGCCTCAGTCCACGTGGCAGCATTTCAGCACAGTGGTTCCACGTGTCACGATCAGGGCCATCTTCTATTCTTGGATCACGTGCATCATTAACCTCCTCGAGCAGCAGCTCTGTAATAACATACTGTTATCAGTAGAGACTTAACTGACATGAAGAACTGAATGCATCGAGTCTGTACGTTAAATGAGTCATGGCCTGTACAGACTTGATGCACTAGATGCAGTGTGCATATAAGAGAAAGTGTGTACAATGAGAATGAATGTACAGACATTACATTCACAAGTATACAGCCTTTGAGTGCATGTGATGCAGACATAAAGAGTGTATAGACTTTAAGTGCATGAGATGCAGTTTGCATTATGCATAAGGTGAAGTATGCACATTGAAAGATGAATGCACTGACATGCTATTAGTGTGCAGACTTAGCGTGCAACAATGTGCAGACTTGCTAACATGACGCATGGACATAACAACAAGGAATGTGCAGACTTTGTGCAGTCTACAAGCAATGTGCAGACTTGCGATGAATGCATGGACTATGCCGTTTGAAGAGTGCTGACGATGTACTGACTTGCTGAACTACAGCATAAACATATCAGCAGAGTACATTAAAAAAGGATGCACGGACTTACCCTGTACAGACTTGAAGCGCTATGTGAGACACACCATGAGACGCTAAATGAGACGGATGTTCACGAGACATGAAATGCATTGGCTGTACAGACTTTAAATGCTCAAGCAGATGTACAGACTTTAAATGCTCAAGTGAGACGCTAAGTGAGACGGTGCAATGTATAGACTTAGCCAAGACGTCATGAGCAATTGGACGATGTACAGACTTGAGTTCGTGCATGCTACAGGGCAATGTATGGACTTTGAATCAAAGGATGCACTGGCTGTACAGACTTTGCGTATGCACATGAGACGCTGAGTGAGACGCAGGATGCACTGACTATGGCTAATGTGATGTATGCACCGATGCAAACAGGGAAATGCACAGACCTTAAATGCATGCACAAAATAATTTATGCACATCAGCTAAAATATCATCAAGGCATCAGGCATTCAGATCAAGCACTCAATTTAAGATTAATCAAGTGATGACACTAATGTTGCTATCATCAAAACATCACTGCATCATCAAGGCACAAGGGGCACAACAAGCCCGTGGGAGCGGAGAAGTGCAAACAGCCAGGGGGTGTTGTTATACAGGGCATCCCGCGTATCTTCCCTACGGATGAAAGTCCGATAAGAATGCAATCTGTTAGTCTCAGGATGCCAGTCGGCCATGGAAGGGATGGGCTCCTCCACCGGCAAAGGGAGTTGCTGAAGAACCACTCGTTCGCTGCTTATATGGCATAATCCCCGAAGCGTCTTCACATAGTCATCCCTGCCGATTGCAGGCAGCTTCGGATCGACTTTGGATGAACGGCCCTTCGCAGCTTTCCGGGCTTCCAGATAAGCCCTCACCTCTGTGTTACTCCAAGACTTTAGCTTCTTCAAATAAGAACGTTCGATGTTAAGGGCTGGCTCCGACTGGGAGTCCAAAAATCTGTGTTCCGCAACGGCCCAACAGTCTCGGCGGGAGCTCCTGTAGAATCCCATCCGCGCGTTCCACCACTTGATATATTCGAGGGTGACACGGGGGAAACGAGCAGGGGTTGGCACCCTGAATGAAACATTCTCTCAGCGGTGGAAGTAATCCCACCATATTCGGGCATCGTCATTGGATACCTGCCCGGCTCTATGCCTGTTTGGCAATGCAAATTGCAAAGAGGAAAAAGGAATGTGCTGATTATAGCCAAAATTCCTGTTGAAGCGGAATGGATAGTATGGCTCCAGCCACAAAATGCCGCTCTTCCAGAATACAAGGACGCTTGGTCTAATAGCCAACGCCCAATCAACCAGTTCCTGCTCCAGAATGGGCCTTGTGCACTTGGCCCCAGAGATTGGATGAATGTATTCTTCTGTCTCAAAAAGATGACACTGCCTTGTCCTATTCACCAACGGGCTCGAATGAGCAGCCAAGCTACAAAAATGAAGAACCTCGGGCGAATCCATGGGAACCCGGGTCAGCTTGCCCCGAATGGCGAAGAGCTGTTCCGCTACCGACGCCGGTTCAGCGCTCGCGAATTCTATCATCCTCGGGATAAGATGAGCTGATTGCAACGCCCGAGGAGCAGCCTCTAAGAATAGGCTGCAGACCCAAGCATTGAAAAAATGTAACGGACCAACCGTCCGAAAATTCCTAGGGAGATGCATCTTGTGTAAATCTCCCAGCATTTTGAAGATGAGGCACAAAGCCACTGGGCACAGGGACAGCTTCGTGCCCCAAGCCATAAGACATGCGAAATAGATGGCTTCCGCTCTAATTACGCTCTCGCCGCCTTACGGGAGAGCGAAAGAACAAATCCAATAGGTCAGATATGCTGCACAGTGTGTGATTGCATCAACACCAGTAGGGTTTGGGTCTTCCCGTTGCCCTCCCCTCGAAGTGGATGAGGTAGTGGCCTGTCGCCGGACCCTTTTCTTCCTCTTCAAGGCAGTCGGCGCCACTGTGGGGAAGTCCTCGTACTTCTTCTTCCCGCCAAAGAAATGCTGGAGCCAAGTGCCCATCCGCACTCGCCACTTCTCGTCGGGCTTTCGGGCCTCCCTCGTGTCGTACGACGAGCGGCAAAGTGTGCGATACGCCTTCATCAGATAACGATAGGCGTAACCTGCCAAATATCGACCCTCACCGTCGGTCTGATCTTTTAGCCAGTTGGGCCAGCAAACTTCCTCGTACGGCTCTCCGTCGATGGGTAGACCACTGAGCTACGAAAGGCTCCATAGATCCAAAGAAGTCTCTCCCTCCGAAGTATAAAAAGTGTTGTACTCAGGGCAGAACACTTCGATCATGCCGGAACACAGACCTCTGGATATGGGGTAGCGGTACCTTGAGGCTTACACGCTGTGATATATGCCAGTCCTGGTCAAGATAAGAGCATAGTGTTGCAGCACATAGTCTGTAAACTCCACTGCTCCAGGTCTGAATGCGTGGGCATCGGTGGCCCTCAGCTCGGCAAACCACCCCATAGATATCTAATGTTTGAAGCAGACTGCGGGGCAGTCCAACAGGAAGGATTCTTCCCTGTACCCCCATTTCAACGGGACAAGAAGCAAACCAAAGATCAGCTTCTCTCGATCAACACGGCATTCGGTATCATTCCACTGGGCAGGCACAAATTCAGGGGCCCTGGTCATCAGCCCGTCTTCTGGAGCCAGATCTTGCAGTCCAAGCACAGCGCTCCATTTCCTGACTTCCCCGGGGAGATAAATAGGCCTTCCCCGCACCACACAGTCTGTCAAGCTGTCCCTCTCGACTAGCAATGCTTGCTCGGCTTTGCGGACGAGGAATAAATCTCTCTTCCCTTGAAGATTGAAGCGCCTAAGGAAGGACATCAAATGCTTGTCTTTGGGGTGATCCCTCCTGACGGCACCTTCTCGGTCGTACTGAAAGGAATTGCCCCCGAGGATGAGGAGGCGGCTAGTGTCTACCGTGTCGGTCTCCGAGTCTGAAGATTCTGTGACCACGGCAAGCTGATCATGCCCCCGATCCAGGGAGTAAACGTTCTCCCATGTCACCACGGCACGGGGAGCAGAAGAAGAAGAGCCAGATGCCATTTCTATCTGTAAAAGGCACATCAAAAAATAAACAAAGTCAGAAAGCAGTCTATCAAGGCCAAATTTCTTACAAAATTTTGGCAGAGTCTCCCCAGCCCAGGAGATTGCCAAAGAAAAGCGGGAACACGTCCACCAAGGGAACGGTCCCTAAAAGCAGCCATCGGCATTACACTGAGACAAAAACGGAACACCCGGGGGAGTAGCTCCGAGGGCAAGCCCTACTAGAAGCCTCCCGGGGTCCGAAGAATGGGATTTAAATCCCGAATAAACAACACTCCACTCACCCACTAAAAAGACTCTGCCATACCCTTAATTCACTCGGCGCCGCGGGAGGGGGAGAAAAGGAGGAAGAGAGAGAAAGTTCATGTGTGAATGAGGAGGAATGAAGAAAAATCAAGAAGAAAAAAATATATATAAGAAGGAGCCCCCCCCCCCCTGGTTAATCCGGCGCGCTATTTAGCATGCCGAATTAGCACCCTCCAGCAAAAAGGCACGCCGAAATAAGGCGCGCCGAATTAATCTTTTTCAATACAAAAGCACGCCGGATTAACCTCCGATCCCCAGGGGCGTGCCGTATTAATCCGCGACACTAACTACGCCGTATTAGCATCCGCGTCGGATCAAGGGCCGTTCCGAGCTTCCGTTAATCGAAATGGAGATCAATCCAAGCAAAGCTCATCCGTCGATCCTGCTATGCTCGTGCCTTGCTCGCAACACTCACAGCTGGGGGGCATTTGTTGGCACTCAAAATATGATTGACGGCGATCAAGCCTCAAAGACAAATGATACGCCCACTAAGCACAGAAGCCGATGGATATCTATACACTGAAGCCTTATCAAAGCTACCAGAGCCTCAGGTCACCCTGTACGAACACCGGGGACTTCACCTCAGGAGAATCGAGATGAATTCACAACCAACCGGCAGTGCGACCAAGCCTGCCCAATGAATCGGCATCGACTTCAATCGTGCCGCATAAACCATAGCCGTTGTCCGACCAAGGACCATGGTATACCTGGTGGCCCGCCACCTTATTGAAAGATCCTCCCGAGGTGAAAGAACGCCCTTAACTCCTCAGGATAGAAGACCGAAGGCTCTGTCAGTGGAAGATCCCGATTACCCGATACGGGTACGGCTTCTCACCAAGTTGGGTCCGTTAGTGGCCAAATGATCGCCCAGTCAAGGCGAAAGTATCATGGGTGCTACCTCACCCCTCAAGAAGCTTCGAGCACTAGTCGGGCCAAGCCAGCAGTACGAATCATAGTGCTGAAGGTCGTGTGAGCGGAAAACCCGCGTGTTCAAGCCGAAGACACACGAAGTTCCAAGAAAGGCCGTACGTCGTCCCGAAAGCTTCGTCAAGGCTTCCCGTCAGGGTTTTGTAAGACCGCAACGAGATGAATGGTCAACGGTGACTTCCAGAACCATCCCCGGACCCACCGGTTAATCCGCGTCAAGCGACAAGGGCTAATACGGCGCGCCCCTCACCGGCGTGCTCCCCTTCCCCGGCGCCCCTTATTCCGGCGCGCAAAAGACTCATGGAAGCTCCTTCCCCGGCGCGCTTCCTCGACGCCGAATTAACCTGCATCTATTTAATACTTGGTTCGACCAAGTGGAAAAGAAGAGAGATTATCGATCAACTGTTGGGGAAGGGCGAGATCACTGGCAATTACTGAAAGAGGAGAGAGAGCCTGAGAGCCAATCGAACTCAAGTCTGAGAGGGTTCCTTGGGGGAGAAGAGGGTTCTTCCACTAAGGATTCCTGTCACCACCCTCTTTCGTCTGCTTGCCTGAAGCACGCCGGAGCCGGAGAAGGAGAGGGCCCGATACTCTGTTTTGCTGGCGAAACCTAGGTGGGTTTTGTGGATTGCTTCACGACGATCCCCCTTTTTGGTTTTCTCTTCCGCCATCATGTAAGTGAGGGGGGAGGGGCGATGATATGAGCCCATATCCCCCCCCCCCACCACCTTCTCATTCTCTTCTTCTCTGTAATCTCTTCTCTGCCGTCAATGGAACGGCCACCGAGCGACAATGCCGACGCCGGATTTGTAATTTATGTGTTAGCTCCATGTTCACGGGATGATGGTATGTACGTATGTGCTGATGGATTGAATGCCCGATGTTGTGTCCCCCTCTCCCACGTTTCTCTCAGTTAGTGCATCTGTTTGTTTCCCCGTGAGCGTGGTTTCCGAATCTGGTTTCTCCGACGCTGAATATGCCCTGTGACACCACTGGCTACAGAGACGACCCCCTCCCCGGGTCCTTCACGCCGATGCAATGGCTGTGTCCAACTCAATGGTTCCTGCATATTTTGTGGGTAGAGGTGTGCTTGTGCATGTATCTCTCCCCGTTCCATTTCGAGGTCTGATCCCCATTTTCTTTTCTCTTTGCATTGTTCTATTGCTCAGAGAAGGTCGGGATCACCTCCAGAACACTAGGGCCTGTCTTGCGACTGTTGCATACCAATTACTCGAGCATATGTGTACGTAGCTAAATCATCTTATCTACAGACTAGCCATCACCTCTCCACATGGATGCCATCCTAATAATTCCCCAATCCACATACTAGCTACCCTTTTCTGTAATTGCTAATCATCCCTTCCCCCGTGAGTGTTAATTCCTTTAACCCTCGAGCATTAATACTCTAACCCATGCTTGGTAATCTATCAACTCATCGGCTGTCGTGTGGTGTTATGCATTCCTGCTTTCATCTCGCCTGCATTCAAGGTCTGTGAGCTTGCCCGATAGCATTGCTCCAGTGAACCGAGGAGGGGAAACATTCCCTAATGTTTCATTACAAACACCACTTGGTCGACAGGAACTCATCTGTCAGTGATGAGCGTCCCCACAAGCCACTGGGTGAACAGTAATAGGGTTAACCCCGATAGATTAAAATCCACAGCCCTCAAGGGACTCTGTGGTGACTAAGGGATGTGTGCCCCTCGTAGGCTGGCCCTCGGGGCTTCCTTCCCTAATAGTCATCCCTCTCTCGGATATAGTGTTGACTACTGGTCGCATGCCCCTCGTAGGCTAGCCCTCGAGGTCGTTGCCTCCTTCATTAGTCGCCTTATCCACTCGTTTTCACCCACGGAACCATGGTGCCCCTGGTAGGCTAGTCCTCGGGGTTTTCCTGTCCGATTGGGATCTGATGTCAGTCATTGTGCCGACCGGCTCGTTAGGGGCTTACTCCACACGTGAGTATGACCCCGCTTCTCCCCTGCAATCCTTCAGGGATGGGGAGATGTTACCCCATTTTTACCAGATTTTAAATTAATAAGTAACCTTCGTGAATTGACCTTAATAAACACATGTTCTTAAGTAATAAACCTTCGTGCTCGAGTATGAACCTCGCACGAGCTTATGACTCTGCTCTCGTAGAGCCCGGAACTCCAACTCAATAAATAATCAACCTAATTAACCCTAAAACCCTCAACAACATCTTAATAAACCAAAATAAACTCAAAAATCCCCAAAAATCAACTTAAACGGCGCGGTTCTAACCCGGCGCGCCCTAATACGGCGCGGTACCCCCCTGCGCCGGAGTAGCTTTTGACTCAAACCTTTGTGGTTTTATTTGATCCATTCTCGGCACGCTCTAATCCGGCGCGCCCCAAAGCTACCGCGCCGGTTTAACCCTTGCCATGACCGCGTCGGTTTAACCTCTTTTACCTACGCTTGACCGCTCCAGGGAGCCCTATTCCTACGCTTGGCCGTGCCGATTTTGAATAAACTCTCTCTATTGCACTATTTTAATCCCTCACTCATCTCGGGAGTGATCTTTGCCTCCCACGGTCGAGGTTAATAAACCCCAATTAGTAATAAACCAAGCAAAAGAGGGCTGTTCAATTTCAAACCATCTTCTTATTATGCTTGTTATCATCATGCTTAATTAATCATTGTCTATCTCTATGATTTTGTTATCATGCTTTAACATAATCATGAACATCATGCATGCATGCTTGCGTGAACCCCTGGGTATATCAAATGGCACTGACGGAAGTCCGGGTTGCGCCCGACTGGAAGTCTTTGCTATGTGCGATGGTGGTCTTCGGACCTATGTCCTCCGCCACGTATCGTGGGTCTCTGACTTAATAAATCGTGCCTCTCTTGCATGCTAGATAAAAGCACTTCATGTGACCTCGTCACATTCATCCTTTTGCATCTTATTTCGGCCTCGGATGGCCCACTATCTCGGCAATTAATCAAAGGTTTTCTCCCTTATGGGAGATGTAATTAACGTCATAGCCTTTATGGTATGACGGACTACTGGTCCAGACCCGAATCTCACTCTCGCCCGATACGGGTCAAAATAAGCGCATAATAAATTTATCACGTACGTGACTGGCATGCCTGCGCGGTCAACTAATCGATTGGTTATTAATCAATTAATCGGTTGTTCGACCCGAACAAAATGACCGAACAGATCCCATCATCCCACAGCAGCTCCTTCCTTCCTCGTTTTACGGTCCGTTCTCGATTGGGTAAGTCTCCGGGTGACTTTCCAAGCTAGGGAGGACTCTTCCTATGTTTATCTCATTTCCATGGATGAATATCCTAATTATTCTCAGATTAAACCCCCGTATCTCTCCCTATAAGTGCTCAAGGAGGTGAACTTCAATCAGGAAGGGAGGTGCTGCCCAACTACTGGCTGAAGGAGGGAGTATCCGCTGCGTGTAAAGCCACATCCTGAAGGAGGCTCCCTCCCGAACGATCTATCCAAAAGCCAAAACACAGAAGCCCAGGCTTTTCTTCTCCTCCCTTTATTTCTTCTCCATTCTCTGTTGCTTTTTATCCATTCACATCAACTGCATGCATGCATCGTTCATTCTTTTCATTTCCTTAGCTCAACCACGTTGAGCTTTCCACCAGTGCAACACTTGCATACACCTTCTCACACTATCATTCACTCATCATCTTATCCCCACCCTTCACACAGGGGTTTAAAGGGGCAACACCCCGACAGGTGTGTCATCTTCCATGTTCTTTCGTTATACATGCATCACTTGGGATTTGATACTACACGTTGATTCTAATTCCATATTATTTTGGTGTTGTCTTTATTGCAAGGGTAATCAAAGAGACCCTCTCCTTCGGCCGGTCGACAGGAAGAGGAGGAAGTACGCTCACATCTCCCACGCTTTAAGGTAATATCGCGATCCCTCCTTGTTATTATTATTATTATGTCATTTGAGGCCCCTCGCGTCCTCTGGCGATCACCCTCCTTGTTGCATCCATTGTATGCTCTTTCCTATTCTTAGCTTCTTAGTTTTCTTAAGTTGATTTTTAATTAGATCTACACCAGGCTAGGAGGCCAGGGGTGGGCGGCCACTGCTCTGGCCGCCCAGACCCCTGGGTGGCCAGGAGTTTGGCCGCCCAGGCCATTCTCCCTTCGAGCTCCTTTCTACCCTTCTCCGAGCTTCCGCATGATTCCGGCTTATGTCCTTTGCACCTGCAGTCGATGGATTAGCCATCCAGTCTGAGGTTCTTAGTTTTCGTGACACGAGCCGCCTCGTGGTGTGTTCTATGCATACAATTGGGTTAGTACAGACCGGTGGTACTCCGGTGGTTTCCGATGTTTAGCAAGTTCACACCTCCAGTGGCCTTTTTCCACTAGTCATAGCTTTCCTGTGCACGCATGTGCGGACCCACTTGGGAGTGGTGGAGAGCTTGTGTAATGCCCTAGGTTTTTTTTCGGATCTTTTAGTGGGTCTCGGAGTGTATTTTGTGCTTTACACGTGTTTTTCCCTGATGTGCCTTCGGAACTCTGTGCAGGGCGAACCGTGACGTTCTTCGACTCTGGGATAGCACCACTGCGTTGTGTTCCTTCCGAGGACCGCGGAGGTAATTTTTCGTAATTTTTTGAATTTCTGCAATTTTTGGGTTTTTCTATATATATTAACCCTTTTCTCTCTCCCCCTCTCATTCTCTCTTTCTCACTCTCTCTCATCTCTTTCTCTCCCCCTCTCCCCGGGCGGCCGACGGCGGCGGAGGAGGGCGAGGTGGCGATGGCGAAGGCGAGGAACGGGGAACGGGTCGAGGATCGAGGGGCGGTGGAGCGTGGAAGCTCGGCCGCGGGTTCGTGAAGTGGCGAGGGTTTCACAGCGTTTTCTTCGTGGATCGGCGAACTCGGTGTTGAGTTATGGTTTTGATGATTGTTGTGATTGTTAAGTTTTAGTTTTGATGATAACTAAACTTAATGTGTGATTAAGTGATGATAACTAAACTCATGGTTGATTGCCCATGCTCCTATTATCTATGTATGGCTGAGATGTCAAATGGCAACGGTTACGTGGTCTTGATCCTTGGTTTGCATATGTTGGTTCTACAAGAGGCAAGAGGTTTCATAACCTCTTTAATGTGAACAAGTATGGTATTAACCCTGACTATCTTGCTTGCAGGATTAAACTCATGGCAGTCACCTGGTGAACCAAACGTGTGGATACTCACCCTGCTCCTCTACAATCCAAAATAGGTGGTATATGTCATGTACTGTCAAAGAACCATTGGTGAGACTCTTACCTTGTCTTAGCATCGATCTCACCATGTGTATCTCATATACATCTCCTTAATACACCTCACTCATGCATATTAATCTTGAAACCCTTCTGGCCATCGTGCGCCCTCGCCCGCGGGGATCGACCTGCCCGGTCAGGTCACGGGGGTCAAGGGGGTAGCGCCCCTTACGGGCGTCTCCGGGGGCGGAGCCCCCGGAACAAAATTTAGAAATGCTCTAATGGTTTAGACGTTTCAAATGCATAAACCAAGTGAATCCAATCCCAAAATGCATGGATTTGATAGGGACATGAAGCCTTTGAATTATGGACATGTTTCTTTGAGCTAAACACTTCATTTTTGCAGGTATAGGTGTTTTCGGTCGACCAACACACCTTGGCCGGTCGACCAGATTTGCCAGGAGCCTGAAAACTCCAATTTTTACAGGTAGCGGTCGACCGCCCCTAGGCGTCCGATCGACCGGTTCTTCCAGAAATGAAAAACTCAAGATTTTACAGGTTTCGGTCGACCGCCACCATAGGGCCGGTCGACCGGTTTTGCCAGAGCCTAAAAGTTCCGGCTGCAGCAGGTTCCGGTCGACTGCCCCATGAATTCCGGTCGACCGCCAGTCCCGAGCCCCCTTTTGTTGACTTTGATTTCAAGCTCGTGGAGAGGAATCTTTCACCCATTTGTTTAATCCCAATGACCCCAATTACACCAAGATTTGTGGATCTGGTCTGGGGGTTATCCATGGACCATTCAAAGGTTATAAAACATCTCATTGGAGCCAATAACCCTAACCATCCAAGAGGGCTTCAAGTGAGATCAAGAGGCGGCTATCCAAAGAGGAAGGAGAGGGTACTGTAGCTCCGTGAACAGTACTTCGTACAGCAAGATCTTCATCCATCTCCAAGGTGTTTCAAGCCAAATCTGAACCTAGCAACCTCCAAGGAAGAGAACAACCAAGGAAGCAAGCAAGGATTCCAAGAAGAGTGCCTAAGGGAGAAAGAAGAGAAGCCAAGCAAGCAAGAAAGGAGAAAAGCCAAGCAAGCACGGATTGAAGCTCCGATCAAGTGAAGATACGTTCAAGATCCGCAACATGCATTCAAGGGGAACCCAAAACAGGAGTTTTCTAAACTAAGCCTCATCGTCTTTATGTTTTGGGTATTGTAATTGTGTTCATCATAAACTGCAAACTCATGTGTCTGTGGATAGTTGTTGGATCCGTGGTCGTGTGTGTGTGTATCGTATTTGATTCGTGTGTGCGTAGGTCTTCTTAGATCTGCGTGTGTTATGTGATTTTATCTAGATCTTAGTGTTTGTGTGTGTGGAGTGCTACACTTGTCGCAGCGTGTGTGTGTCTTATTGATCCGCGTGTTGGATCGTGTTGGAGACCTCGTCTCCTTGTGTGTGTGTGTGTGTGTGTGTTGGGGTGCGTCCCCGTGTGTGTGTGTGCAGGCGTCGTCCTGCGTGTGTGGTTGGAGCGTCGTCTCCGTTTGGGGATTTATCTCCGAGTGAAGCCTCACCGGGTTTGGTGAGGGGTGGACGTAGGATTGGCGTCGTTGCATCCGAACCACCTTAAAAACCGATGTGCATTGTGTTTTGTATTATGTGGTTTGGTCCTTTTCTTCTACCTCCATTCTACATGAGTGTTAGTATAATTGTGATTCTGGATTTATCCTCGTATATCTTGCATAATCTATATCATCATCCAATTCAGTTTGATAAATCCAATTTGTGAACAAACAATTTCGAACCTCTTGATTAACATTGTATCACATATTTTGAAAATGCCAAAAGTTTTCGTAAAATTGGTAAACACCCAATTCACCCCCCTCTTGGGTGTCATTGATCGCGGGACTTCAATTGGTATCAGAGCCAAGGCTCTAATTTCATAGATCTAACGATCTAGAGTGATCCGGATCAATGACTACCATTATGTACATCTTGAACTCCCCACCCGTGTTTGATGGTTGCAATTTCGATTTGTGGCTAAGAAGAATGTGCAGTCTTGTCAACTCATATGATCCTAAGCTATGGAAGCTTATTTCATATGGCCCGTATGAGTTACCTAAGGATAAAAATGTCTGGACTAAAAATCAAAAACTTAAACATGATCAAAATTGCTTAGTTTTAAAATTACTTATTGCTGCAGTCAATTCTAAGCACTTTCCTTTTGTCTCCCATTGCAGATCCGCGAAGGACATCTTGGATGGATTAACCAAAATCTGGGAAGAGCATGGAGACCAATGTCTTGTAGCAGGCACGAGTGAACAAGGGAGCGATCAGCCAAGTGAATCAAGTTCAAAGGTAAACTCTGACTCTGATAATGAAGATGAACTTGACTATGAGGAGTTATTGAATGCCTATGAAGAATTGGTTGATAAGTACAAGAAAGTTAAGTCTGAAAACACAAAATTGAAAAAGAAATCTGAACTTGCTTTTCTTGAGAATGCTTCTTATAATAAATGCTCAGAACTTGATAAGGAGAGTAGTGCTTTGTTAATTCAGAACTCCTTACTTGAAAGCAATGTGAAAAATCTTGAAAAACTTCAAAAAGAAAATTCTTCATGTAATAAATGCCTTGAATTCAAAATTGAAAATGAATCTCTTTTGACTGACATCAAAAACTATGAAGAAATCATTTCATGTATGAGAAAAGAAAATGAAGAACTGAAATAGTTGAACAATGCCATTTCTGAAAGACTGCTTGTTTTTGAAAAAGGAAAATGTGTGCTTGTTGATGAATGCGAATAGGTGCATGTGTTAGAACAAGAAATGGAAAGTCATAAAACCATCAATGCTACTTTACATGATCAAGTTAACTCTTATGAAAATAAGATAGCTTCCTATGAATTGCATATTTCATCACTTGAAAAAGAAATCTCTGACTTGAATGTTTCATTATCTAGATTTGTGGATGGTCAAAACAACTTGGACAAATTGTTGGGGACGAAAGTAAATTTTCAAAGGGAAGGGCTGGGTTTTAATCCTGTGAACAAAAAGAAGTTTGAAAACAAAGTTTATGCATCTTTTGTGCATAGTTCAAACATAGCCAGCACATCAAATGGGTCCCCAAATCAATCTTCTTCACAGATAATAAAAAGATCAAATGAAAATCTGAAAAAGGAAAATCATGTTGCACACACACATGCATCCACAAAGAAAATCAATTTGCATCAAAAATCCAAAAATGCTGCTTGCTCCTCTAGTGCTTCAAATGCTCACCATGTTATGTATGCTAAAAGGAAAATCCAGAAATGTGATGTTAAGCAGAACCTGAACCAAAGCTCAAAATTGAAAAATAATTCTGCTAATGCTCATGCTAGGACGGACAATGCTAAACACCATATTATCAACAGAAATGTCTCTTGTTTCTATTGTGGTAAACGTGGTCATATGATGCATGATTGCTTCAGCATGAAAAATGATGAATTAATAGCATACAAGAAAATGAACGAATTCAAAAATGCAAAAAAGTTTTCAATTGGGAGAAATGGATTTGAGAATTCTTATGTTCATGCTAAAAGACCACATGGGAAAATGGCTTCTGTGCGTTGTTTCTATTGTGGTGAATATGGGCATGCTAAGCATGATTGTGAGTTGATGCATGGTTGTCTTTTAATGAAAAATGATAATTTGAATATTGTCAAAAAGTGAAACCATGTACAAATGTTGCTGCTAACCCACAAGGACTCAAAAGGATTTGGGTACCTAAGAATGGCAAATGAGAAATCTGTTTTGTAGGTGTGCCTTGGAAATATAAAGCATGAAACTTATTTTCAATCAAGGAGGTAAGGCACACGGGTCAAGTGGCATAAGTAAGGTTAAAAGAAAAACCAAATGAAATCTGAACACTCAGGTGATATCTCTCCTACTCTCTCCAGTGACTGTGTAAGGTTTTGATTCATTTTGAGTCATATAGTCATGCAGTCTTGCACATGTCCGTACATACATTTCATTCATGGTTGTTTGCATATTTGGGCATATATCACCTGTCATATAACATCTTCGTGTAAAGAAGAGCTTGAAGATTCATCAGCATGATTTCACTACATACACTGAGTATGCATATACCTTCACGTGATGTCTTGCAAATATTGAACATTTTGTATTCATGCCATAATGCATTGCATTCCTCCTGCCTTCGTCATCCATGATTACATAGTATATCAAATGGTGACATGTGGAAGGGTAGGTTAAGCCTGTCTGAAAACTATCACTACGCATGAGGTGATCTTCGGATCTAAGTTCTCCGCCTGGTACTATGAGTCATTTACTCAAAAGGCTGCATATGGCATTGGATTGTTACTGAACATCTTGCACTCATGCACACACTAAGGGGGAGCAACCACATTCGTCATATGGGCTTAATGTTCAGGTTCACACATGAGTCATGCATTGCATCTAGAGCTGTCTAGGGGATGTTGGTTGTTAAAATAATTTGTCAAGCATTTAAGTCTAGAAGTGTTTAAGTAGACTTTAGGTGCTAAATAAAAATCTTGACTTGAATTGAAATTGACAAACCAAATCATTTCATCCTTGGATGCAGATCATACTTTCAGAAATACAAGTGAGATTAGGTCAGCTATGATCAAGAAGGATGAATCAACTGAAGAAATACCTTGCAAGGATGAAAAATGATGAGAATTTCCTTAACTGCCACCAAGTAATAGGAAGTGATTTTGATGAGTACCATGTGCTAATTGCTGAACGGGATAACAACCTGCAAGGCTTGAAGACCTAAAACATCCACAACATGTGCACCAGCTGCAGGAAGCTATGTACGAACTGAAGCGAGTGCCCAAGGCATGGTATGAAAGGCTCGTATCTTCTTGATTGAGAATGGGTTCAATAGGTGGAAGACTTGGAAGATGACGGATGCTCAAGGCACAAGTATTGGGAAATTAACTTCTGAGCTCTGTTTTGAAAAACTCATAGTTGTTTTAACCATATTTCCATGAATGAAGATAAAAAAAATTTGGTTTTGTTATTAGAATGCATATCCATTTTCATGCATAAACATTGTTGATAAATCTTGACAATTGCATGTGGGAGATTATGGAATGCACCTCTTAACAGGTCTGTTGAACTCAGGTAAATATTCTGAAAACCTGACATGTTGTTGCCCTAGTATGATGTGATGATTTTGTCAAATTACTTGAACCAAATTAAAAATCTTGAGAAATGTGTATGAGGTGATTGGCTATTGAATATCTCTCAATTTGAATTGCATGATGACATCTGAGCTCAATTGAGTATCTGGTATATCAAATACTGAGTAGTGAAAAGGTGGGTCACATCCACCTAGGAACTCTCACTATGCGTGAGTTGATCTTTGGATCAACGTTCTCCGCCTCGTACTAGAACTCAAAGAAGTCAAATGGTTGATCTATAAATTAATCTTTGAACTGAGTTATTTTAATTGAAAATATGTTTTTGCTCATGATTCAAACATTTGACTTGTGAATGATTTCTAATTTCAAAACTTGTGAAAGATTTCTAAAAATCTGATTTTGAACAATTCTGAAAATTAGGTTGCATTGTTTAATTGTGATCATGTATGCAGCCTCATTCATAAAGATCATGTCAGGAAAAGATGCTTGTTTGATCCATTAATTGAATGTGAATAGTCTCATGTGGAAGTTGTCACATTGGATTGGAATCAAAGCTCTCATCTTGCTTTTGCATCCTATTTGTCATTCTCATCTTGCATACATGCATGCATGCATAAGCTGCTTTTAGATCATGCAAATGAAAATTATAAGTTTGAATCACTTTACACATTGCATCGCATTCTTATATGTTCATACGTTGTATTGCATTGGAACTCATGTATTACTCACACTTAGTTCATTCAGTTGGCATCCATTCAATTGGTATCATATTGTTCATTCAATTGGTATCAAATTGACATCACATTGCTCGCATGCATGTCATAGTGCATTTGCATAAACTCCCAATGTGTGCTCGTGTGCTATTATATGATATTCAACCCCATCTTTTGGCACTTCTATGACCTTATATCCTCTTGATAAATAATGTTGCATTTGAGTCATTATTGGAGTGTTTCATGTCGTACACTCTGGGAGAGTTCTTATTTCATAAGTGCATCTATTTAGGGGGAGTTGCACTGTTATGTATTCACGATATTTTCGTATACATGTTGTATCAAATTCACACACTTCTTGCACAAAATGTGAAAATGAGTGTTAATGATAAGGATATATGAATTTCTTTTTAACACTCTCGAGATGTTAAACTTGCTGCATGTATGTTGAAGAGACATTTGAGGAAAAAGCTGCCTACCCATCCTCATTGAAAAATCTGAAATGAAAATGAAAGATAGATCAATGCTCGGTCTCACTGAGTAAACTGGACACATGTCACCTGAGACGTGATGTGGTTCATATCTGAAAAGTGTTGACTAGTATCTCTGTTCAAAATGAGGTGAAATGGTTCAGTATTCTGAGTAACCGGGGATTCCGGCATGAGCTCCTTGCGTCTACTCGCGTAAAAAGGAATTATTTGAACCTGATCACTCTTGAAAAATTCTGACTATCTTGTGTTATTGGTTGAGTTAAAAAATGATGGTGAAAACTCATTGTGGTAGAGCGTAGCCTCCAATACGCTGTTCTCAAAATTGAAGTGCAGTCGGTAAAATGTCTCCTTGTGTTAATCTGAAAATCTGAATATCCATATTGCAACTATCACTTTTCATGTTACTCACATACACATCTGGAAATTTGATTTGTTATGTATTCAGAAAATTGATTGATTGACTGCATTAGCAATTGCATGAATCTCCTATATGATTGCATAATCTCCCATGTGCTACACATGTGCATTCCAATTGTCATGACCCGCATGCACCCTTTATATACCTATCCTCTCTTCAATAAGTACGGGGGAGCTGAGTTGCATGTACATATACGTATTTGTTTGATTATACATCTCATATGGCATCAATTGCATGTGTTGCATTTCATGCATTTCAAACCAAAATATAAAAATCAGAAAATTTGAAAATCAAAGAAAATCATTTTGATATGCCCTCTTGCTCTTGTTTGTTGTGAAAATCTGACATGTGATCTATATTTTGAATGCTATCATGCTGAACACCTCATCCTGTGCACATCTTCCTCTTCTGGTTCATATCCTTGATTTGTTCGTCCATGATTTGACCTTGCTTCTTCTGATTTGATAAGATGGGCTACTGCTGTTTTAAAGGGAGATAAACTTGTTCTTCCTAATTTGGCTTCTTCCAGCTTGTTGATATTGTAGATCACGTCACAGGGGGAGAAAGATCTGCATTATCCCGCTTTTTGATTATGTCAAAGGGGGAGCAAAATTGATGATTGTGTGTGACAAGGAGAGAAGAACATTCTGTGCCATTCTGTTATATCATCATAAGTTTATCATTAAGTTTGTCATCATCACTAAGCTTGTCATCATCAAAAAGGGGGAGATTGTTGAGTTATGGTTTTGATGATTGTTGTGACGGCCCGAGAATCCGATTACCAGGAAGGCCCGATAACCCGAGACTCGCACAGCCGCCCACGAGCCGGGAGGGCTCGGAAGGGCTAAAAAGGAGTGTGGAGGCATAAAGGAATAGGAAATAAAGCAGGACAATGACATCAAGCTCGACGAAACAGAAGCCCACCGAGAAGATCCTCCGCTCACCCGAGCACACTTCTCGATCAGAACACCCGCTCTACCGCCTTAACCACGACCTAAACACCTCAGGGGCTGGACAAACCTCAAGCTGGAGTGGCCAAAACCAACAGCAGCTCCCTCCGAGCACGCTCACGGCCACTTAACCACGAAAGCAGGAAAGTAACTACGGTGGCCGACAAAACCTCGGCTCTACAGCTACTCCTACTGTACCAGAAAACACAACCTAGTCTCCCGTCCGGGGACAACCAAGCCACGCGCCCGACCACCCGATCCCACGATCGGGGACCACCAGACACGAACCGCCCTAGCCATGCTACTAGGAAAACGCCACGCTATCTCCGTAGCGGAGGCCTGCCCTCCGAAAAGGGCCCAAGCCAAAACCACACGGTCAGGAAACACGGTCACGACCTCACCGTCGTGAACACAACACTGCCTGGAGAAAGGCCCTCGGTGACACTCACCGGAAACCCCAGTTCTCGACTCCGGGAACACTCCCGAAACCACTCATGAAGTCTCGTCTCGCGGACGGAAATAGAACCCGGTACACAACACCTCACGTCGCGTGACAGGAGCACCACCCACTAGAAGAACGACCGGCTGCGTCCCCTGACGTCTTACACCGCGTCACAAGTGTCTAGTTACGACGCCCCAGGCGTGAGACTCAAACACACTTAGTAACCAGTACCACAGAACAAGGACTAGTTGGGGTCGCGCCTGCCGGCGCTGTCCGACACCCCCAACCTCGTGTGCACACTCAGACCATACGCCCTAGGCCTGTCCTCTAGCTGGTATTTCCCCCTAAACCCGGACTCGGAAGTACGCGGGGGCCCTGCGGTAACCAGCCTACTCACCGCCTCTCTCGGGTACGCCGCTCAGCCACTCCCAGGCGAGCCAGCACACGCGTGCCGTGGGAAAGCCACGACTAGTGGACGTGTCATAGAACGTGGACACAAAAAATCACGCACGCACCCATTGCGAGTAACATGGAGTAACAGGTGGCACGATGCCACGAGACTACAGATGGTCCACTAGACCTACTAAACTCAACGGTCCTTGAGTCACAAGACTCGGGGTCAAGACCGTTGCACACGACAGCACTGAGCCGTCAATCTGGCCTAATCCCTAGGTCCAAAACCACAATGCGATAACTCACGAGGTGAATCGCAATCGCCGAGACCATTCCCCCACCTGGGAACTCAGGAGACCTCCAGTCCCAAGTTAGGACACGGACTCGCGGTTCACAGGCCATAGGCACGGCCTATGCAGAAACCACAGAAGCACGATTCCCAAGGCGGCCCGCAAGCTGCCACACCGATTTCCCAACCCGGGGAAAAGCGAGAACCCTTCAGCACCAGGCTGGGCAGCTGGACTCGCAAACCAAGGCCACTCACATGGCCCACTCTAAACCAACTCCCGGAGAAACCACGACGTGCGGGGAAATCTCGCCACACTCACACCGATACACGGTGACTCGATCTAGCAAGAACCAGGAAGCCCGGAACACCTGGGGTCACCCGGACCCACCAAGCCCACGGGCACGCTTATCGAGGTAACACGGTACTTCCAGACACCCAAAAACACGGTCACGGAACTCCACGGGGTGTCCGAGACACACACGGCCCAAGGGGAGCACGATCAGCCGCAGACCGCCCGCCCCGGGCAGCCCGGCTGGTCACCTCCAAGAACGTGCTACATGTGCACAGCGCGTTCAGTCAGAACGCGCTATACATACCTAGCGCGTTCAACAAGAACGCGCTACAGGTCCATAGCGCGACCAGACCAGGTCACGCTATGATCCTATAGCGCGACAACCCTGAACGCGTTGGGGCCCTATAGCACGACAGGAACCGCCAAACTGTTCATCTTCCCCGATGAACGCGCCCCATCGGGGCAGCGCGACCATCAAGAACGCGCTACTGGAGCATAGCGCATTCTCAGTCTGCGCCCGAAAACGGTGGAAACCGTGGGAAAAACTATTCCACGCCCCGTCCACCCCCAGGTGAAGGGGAAACAAAAGGGGAAACAATCCCCAAGCCCCTAGGCATGCATCTAAACCCCTGAAACGGCCAAAAACACCGTAAAATGAGAGATCCGGCTCACACACCCAAAAACATGTATTTTTCCCCAAATCGCCCCGTTTAGCCCGCTCGGCTAGCCACGGCCTACAAAACTCGCGGGAAATGGAGTACGCGGGTTGAGGGTCCGTCTCCCTACCTCCACCGAAGAAACGACGCGCTGTGGATGCCGATCCATGAAGAAATCGTCGCGAAACCCTCGCCGGCTTGCGATCGCGCCACCGAGCTTCCACGCGCCTCCTCCGCCTCGATCCTCACCTGTCCTCGCCCGCGCCACCTCCACCCTGCCCCTGCCTCGCTCCGTCGGCCGCCGGATGTGAACGCGTCACGTGGTGGACTGAGAGAGAGAGATGGGGTTTCTCCCTCTCTGAGTAATAAAGGGTGAAAGAAATGAGGACAAACAATGAAACGCGCGCTATAGGGGATATGAAAGAACGGTGGACAAGTACACCTACAGATGACACTCTAATGGAGACAGAAAGAATTTAGACTGACCGAACTCCGGTACATGGCGGAGATAGGGGTCCGAAGACCCTCTCACGCAAACTGAACCCCTTCCCGGTAGGCGTAACCCACCGTTCCTAGAGCAGCTTTTCAGATACCGAATTCGAGCCCTGGGACTCTACGTAATAGGAGTTGACAGACGGGAAGACACGTAGACTCAGAAATTGCAACGATATATCACTCCCCGAACAGTTACAAGAACAGTATGAATAAAAGCACACCACCGCAGGACATTGGTCTTGCGGGGTTTTAACAGCAATATTGCAAGATGAGCGGTAATTAATATATGTGCATCTAGAAACCACCGCGAGACATTGGCCTTACGGGATTTTTTTAAAGCGATATAAATAATATATATAAGTATATATATAAACCACCACGAGACATTGGCCTCTACGGGGTTTTTAATGCATCATAAATAATAAATATAAATATATACACATCACCACGAGACATTGGCCTCTACGGGATTTTTACTATAACATAGATAATAAATACAAGTATATAAATATATGAACCACCACGAGACTGTGGCCTCTGCGGAGTTTTTACTGTGACATAAATAATAAGTATAAGTATATATGTATAGAAACCACCACGAGACTGTGACCTCTGCGGGGTTTTTAATGCGGCCTAAATAATATAAATAATAAATATATATATATATATACACATATATATATATATAAATCACCACGAGACTGTGGCCTCTGAGGGGTCTTTAATGTGACATAAATAATATAAATAATAAATATATATATATATATATATATATATATATATATATATATATATATATATATATATAAACCACCACGAGACTGTGGCCTCTGAGGGGTCTTTAATGTGACATAAATAATATAAATAATATATATATATATATATATAAACCACCACGAGAGTGTGGCCTCTGAGGGGTCTTTACTATAATATAAGTATATGTGACAGGAAAGGAAAAGGGATCAAATAAACCGCCGCGAGATGTTGATCTCCATGGGGTTTTAAAGCGATGATAGGGGAATGCTGAAATTAAATAGTTAGGAATTAGAAAGTAAAGTGCAGAAAGTAAAATGCTGAAATGGAAACGGTCGCGGGAGGTGACCCACCGCACCAGTTAGGAATTAGATATACAGAAAGTAAATCACAGAAACCGCCGCGGGGAATAATCTTCCGCGCGGGTGAGGTCAGAGACAGAAGAAGATAACCGCTGCGGGAAGCAACTCTCCGCGGGTGTTATTAAAACAAAGATGATCAAAATGGAGCGCGCGTTAAGAGTGTTGTGATCGCCAGGGACCGAGGGTCCCGAGTGGATTGATCGCTTTTGCCTTTGACGCGGGAATTGCGTGGGTTCCTTCTTCCTCTTCTTTCGACAGGCCGAAGAAGAGGGCCTTTAACTGGTTACCCTTACACAAAGAACAAACAGAGGAAAACTGGTTGGTGAGAACGACGGTGGTGTAGTACCAATCCTTAGGTAATGAAACTGTAAATAACATAAACGAACACGTACCTGGTTGGTGTGTTTAAAACCCCTTTAGAATTAAAAGGGTAGGAGAATGACATGATGAAATGCGCAAACACAAAGACACTCACAAGGGAGGCCCTCTCGAAGAGAAAGGCATGGGACATATGCTAAATGATGCATGCAATATAATTGACTGATTGAATAAAAATAAGGGGGAGAAAAGCTTATCGGGGAAGGGGATTAGAGCTCGCAACAGAGGAGCTCCTGGAGTTGGTAGCATCTTCATCGGCAGAGCATAGGGCAACTCAACTAGCGGCCTCGACTTCAAGAGCTTTGCAGCCATCAGGGTCGTGAGAGAGACAGGAGGACGGCGAGGAGCACTGCCGAAGAGCAGGTGGGAACGCATGACGCGACAAAGCGATTGCTGCGTCACGGAACTATAAAAGGCCTCCAAGGGACTTCTTGCCTTGAGAGAGAGAAGAGAAGCGACCAGGAGGGTGATGAGGGTTAGTGAGTGGCTTGTTCACTTACTCCCTTCTCATGACGGGCACAAACCCTTATATATATGTGCGAGTGAAATAGGTTGGTTTGAACACGGCTGGTTCGCCCTGGATATGTTCCTTCTGCTCTACAGCTCTTCTCTACCACATGGGTTCCCGCGAGACGTACTCGACGAGATGTCTCCCTCGCGACCCTGATGGCCGCAAAGCTCTTGAAGTCGAGGCCGCTAGTTGAGCTGCCCTATGCTCTGCCGATGAAGATGCTACCAACTCCAGGAGCTCCTCTGTTGCGAGCTCTAATCCCCTTCCATCTGCAGAGCGAGCCATGTTTGGATGCTCTTTCTCTCAGAACTCCATCTCCTGCACCTCTTGTGCTGCTCTATTTTTGCCTTTTCTCTTTCTACTATCTCTTACTTTATCTCTCTCTTAGCCATGCGAAGAGAAATCTTTAGCTCCCGGGCATCTCAGGGCAACTCCTCATGCTAGTTGCCTTGAGTTTTTGGCTCTTATCCGGAATCGTTGGCTACCACCTAGCACTGGCTATTGCAGATGTTTGTGCCAAAAACAAAAAAAAGAGAGAAAAAAGGGAATAAAAAAAGAAAAAAAATAGAAGAGAGTTAGGATCTAAACACGCATTAAAGTTTCCATATTCATTCCAAGATAAGATACATTAGGGTTTGGGCATCTCAGGCCTCAATTTCCCCAATTCAATTACATAAGCTTTTAGCAGTTCTTCGTCCTCACTCACAGACTTTGTTGCCCTCAGTGTAATGCTGGCCTTCCATGATGCTTTGATTGTTTTCACATTTCTTGCGTCACCCCCTGTGCCCAGCTCCCTTTTTCTGATTAAAGGAAGCTCGGATAGCAGTGGGAATGAATGGCGAGGGAGGCCCATTTGAGTATGACACCGGTGCGTGTTGTAAAGGATGAATTCAGACGCGCCAACAAGCTGGAGCTCCATGTTAAGAGAAGACATCGTGAGAAGCTCATATGGGAGTAAGCATGTCGGTGCACGAGTGAACATATACTCTTCAAAGGTACTGAAGTGAGCCCGCCAGTCTTCACGTTTCTTCAGCCAGGGAACACGATTTGCTATACTACCATTAGAGCCTAACACATTGACCATATGGTGAAGCGGGCTTTGTTGGAAGAGTCTTGAAGTAGACGACATCCCCTCACGATGGTTAAATTTGAAATGCAAGTCAGTCCAGCAATTCAAAAGGAGTGCGCAACCAAAAGGAGGCTTACCCATACTGGAAGCCGTGAGTCCGCTATAGAGATAAGCAAGGATAGCCGGTCCCATTCTCTTTCCTTCCCAAATTCCACAGATGGCACTTAGCTGATCTTCCTCCACTATGTTGTCAGTATAAGGGAATAGGAGAGCACCTGCTAAGCAGATGGTGAATCCCTTCATGAGCCCTTCAATGCGATCATCACCGCTTGTCAACCTTTCAAGAGCATTTATCACCCAATCTGCAAGTTTTTGCAGATGGATTCCCTTCTGAGTCTGGATGTCCTTGATGGCTTCGGACGGCATGAAGCTTCTGAGCACCTCCTCAGAAGTCACCCTTCTTAGCATGCGCATAACCTTTACCTTGCCATTTCTCTGGAATTTCTTCACGCCAAGAAGAAGTTTTGCTTCTTCGAGAAGAATAGTTGCCTCGAAAGTGGAAAAAAATGAATGTATGGGTTTGAGGGTGCCAAAGCTCTACCAGTGCACCCATAGCTGCCCAATCCATGTGAATCTCGTTATAATGTTTGGCATGAGTTACGAGCTTTTGGAGGTGCCACTTTCTGATGATGGCCCTCATGCTGATCGAGATGTTCGAAGTGAGTCTCGACAGCCATGGCAACCTTGAAAACTTCCTCGGGCCAGGAAAGAGAGGATACGGCTGGAAATAGAAAAGTGGAGAAGGCGAAAATGAGCGTAAGAAGGTCTTGCAGGAACACAAAAAAGAAATGGTAACTCACCATTCGAGATTGGATTCTCCCGCTAAGATGCCCTTCGAAGTCAGTAAGCCGCTTGCACTCGTTGCTGCGCTTATTTTTCTTTACGGGACGGGAAGACTCGCCTTCTATCTCGAACTCTGATCTCCTCCTAAGCTTCAACTTTCTTAACTCACCCTGGAATGCATTTTCTTAAGGCCAAAGGGGCGATACTTATAGTGAGGAAAGGAATCTAGGAACAGTGTTGGCAGTTTCGTTTTGTTGTGTGTGATAATTTGCTTGCATAGTGGTGATCTTGTTTTGTTATGTTAATTATCGAGTGGGGTACCACTATCCCACCGATGCCACACCTTGTCCCGCCTTGTCCCCTAATCATTCAATCATTGTGGTCCCCCCTTATCATGCATCGTATTATATGATATTTACGCTACTAGAGCATGACAAGGACCTTACGCCTTGGACGAATCTGGGATCTGAGTTCCCCTTCAACAAAAATAGTGATGATCCCGGAGGAGTTCAGGACGTACGGATAGGCCGTTAAGTTGTGATAGAATGGGGACGATGGTTCCGTTCGATGAGTCGGTACGTGGATAAACGGGTCCCGGCTCAGTATCAGCCCATTGGATCGGTATCCTGACCCACTCTCCACAGCTTAGCAATATTATCCTTGGATAGTTTCTATTTTAGTTTGTTTTATTTTTCTTTTTAAACCCAGCATGCATTCATGTAGGACTTTGAGTTCATTGTTGAAAATCATTCATTTACTTTGATTATGTGAGCTACTGTGCTTAATTGCTTGAATATGGGATATTCCATTCCGAGTCGAGTACTGAGTTTCCCCGAGGTTGCCTTGGGAAGTTCTCTGGAAGAAACAATTGTTCGGATTTGTCTCCAATCATCTGTTTATTTCCCTCGGACCCACCTTGGCTGCAGCACTTCCACAATGGCTGGTAACCGCTCCCCAATGGTGAAACCTGAGGTTTACAACCTAGGTACTTCCGCGCCGTGAAGTTGGTCCTTTTAGTTTGTTTGTGCCCCAGTGCACACAATGTCCTTCCTTGTTTGTTTACCATCCAAATAATCGTAGATTTCGGAGAACCTTCCTCAAGGTTGCTTCGTGAAACTCGGGAAAGATTCCCATCGCGTGATGTTAGAAGCGTGTCTCATCACACCTTGGCATCGACTTTTCAGTCCACTTCATTTCATTTCAATACACTTCGTTTCATTCCATTACACGCCCTTCCCTTACAAAGTGGATGCCAAGGCGGGGCAGCTGTAGACACGCCGTTTCTGACGTTAAGATGAGTACATCCCATATTGTACCGTAATGCCCTGAAGTGGCTTACATTTTCTCTTATTTGAGTGATTTCCGTAATTGTGGTTAAATTGTATTTATTTTGTGAGAGGGAGAAAATTAAAATACATATATATATAAATAAACAAAAGAGAAAATGAAATCCAAAAAAAATGTGTGTGTGTATAATTATGTTTACATAAAAGTATGTAGTTGATTTTCTTTAATGATAAATTTATTTTTGTAAATATATATGTATGTGATTACTATATATATATAATTGATAACTATATATTTCTTAAAAAAGTAAAAAGGCTTAATAACTACAGAAACAAAATAATAATAAATAAAAATAATTCATATATATATATACATATTAATCCTTACGTCTCCTTCTCTCTCTCTATTTTCTTCCCTATCTCTCACGTAATCCCTTCCTCCCTACTCTCTCACCCTCTCCCTTACATTCTGTCCCTTTCTTTCCCTCTCACCTCACTGTACACATCCCCCTCCCTCACGGCACACACACACACACCTCTCACTGCTCACACTCCTCCCCTTTTGCACTCCTCCTCACTCTTCCTCACGACCGCATGCACCCATCCCACTTCATTCTCTCCCGTTCGGAAGCTCACCCCCATTCTACACTCTCATTTTTCTCTCCCCCTCTCAATACCCTCTACATGCCACTACTCTTCACAGCCGAAGCCCCCACCGTCTCCATTGCACCCTCCGCCTTGCCACCTCCGACCTCCACTCCCCGCCGTTGAAGCCCCTCCTCCTCACCTCTCCATCTTTCATTCTCTGCACACCGCCCCTCACACAGCCAGCCTCCCCTTCGCGAGACATCCCCGCGAACTCCACACCCCCCCTTTCCACGTCTCACCTCCCCACCTCCGTCTCCGGCCACCAACCACCGCACCACCGCTGCACGCCACCACCGTGGCCGTCGAGCTCGTCTGCACCGACCCCCGGCACCACGTTCGTCACCGCGCCGTTCTCCTCCGAGCTCCCCACGCCGCATGCACGTCCACCTGCCGGCCACCCCATTCCACCGCGACCACCGTCGGGTTTCTCCTCCCACATCGCCGCTGCACTCTCACGGCCGAACACCCTCCACGACGAGCCGCCGCGCCTGCATCAACCTCTACGCCCTTGCCGACGAGCCACCGTGCCTGCACCGTGCCTTCGACGCCACAGCTTCTCTGCCGCCGCACCACCACGTGACCGCCACCGGCAGCCCACTCCACGCTGCTGCACCCCGACGGACGCTCCCGCGGACGCGGCCACCTCTCTCGCGCAAGCAAGCCCACCGTCTGAACTGCCGGACACCTCCCCCCTCGCCGGCTGCCACCTCCGCAAGCCCAGCCTCCCCTCCACGAGCCCCCACCTGCACCGCCGGAGCACCCGCGTCCCCGCCAGCGCCGCGCACGCCACCTGCACTGCCGCCCCCAGCCGTCTTCCCTCCGCACCGACGCCGCCCGTCGCCGGCGCGCCTGCGGCCGTCGTCGCTTCCCCTGGACGCCGCTGCTGCCCCGTCCGCCGCGAGCCCCCCTCTCCCAACTCTCTCTTCTCACCGCGCCCCCCTCCCTCTCTCTATCTCTCTGCTCTCTGCCTCTCTCTCTCCCCCTCTCTTTCTCTTCCCCCCGCCATCTCTCTCCCCCAGGCTCCCTCTCTCTCTCTCGCCGGATCTCTCTCTCTCCCTCATGCGTCTCTCTCTCATTCTCTCTCCCTCCGTCTCTCATCTTCCTCTCTTCCTCTACCCCCTCTCTCTTCATTTGTTTTATTTTTTTATTATCTTCTCTCTCTTCTCTTCCCCCTCTCTTTTCTCTGTCGCGTCCTCCCTCTCTCTTTTTTCTCCCTCTTTCTCTCTCCCTCAACCGTTCTCTCTTTCTCTCCCCCACCCTCTCTCTGCTTCTCTCTCTAACTCCCCCTCTCTTCCTCTTCCTCCTCTCGATCTCTCCCCCTCTCCCATTTTTTATTTTTTTTAATCCTCTCTATTACCTTCTCTCCCCCTCTCGATCTTTCTCTCTTATTCTTTTTCATTTTTTTATCCTCTCCCCCTCACTGTCTCTCTCTTCCTCTCTCTCTCTCTCTCCCCCTTCCACGTTCTCTCTCCCTCTCGATCCCCCTCTCTCTATTCTCTTAGTTTTTTTTATTCCCCACTCTCTCACTCTCTCCTTCCCTCTCCTCTCTCTCTCGATCTCTCTCTCTCTTTTTCATTTCTTTTTTAATCGTTCTCCCCCCTCATTCGCCCTCTCTCTTTCTTTTTTTCTCCCATATATATATATATTATATATATTATATACATAATATATATGTCACATATGTATCATATATATATATATCTTATCCTTTTCCTTCTAAAACAAAGTCTTAAAAATAAATAAATAAAAAAGAGTTTTCTCTCTCCCTTTCTCGCCTTCTTCCTCAAATTTTCGTTCTTTTATTTCGACCAGTTTACATATGTTTATATATGTTTGTATTTACGTATATGTTACATATCTTTAATATGTCTAAGTATATGTTTATGTAAATATATTTATCATTCATATGTATATGCTTGTGTGTGTGTTCTTATGTCCGGCTTAACTAGTTTCTGAAGTCCGCTCCGAAGTCCTTCGGTCATGCTGTGCTCGTGATATTGAAGCCCTTCTCAAAGCTCGTCGCCGGTCTTCCCTGATAAGCTTTTCTCCCCCTTATTTTTATTCAGTCAGTCAATTATATTGCATGCATCATTTAGCATATGTCCCATGCCTTTCTCTTCGAGAGGGCCTCCCTTGTGAGTGTCTTTGTGTTTGCACATTTCATCATGTCATTCTCCTACCCTTTTAATTCTAAAGGGGTTTTAAACACACCAACCAGGTACGTGTTCGTTTATGTTATTTACAATTTCATTACCTAAGGATTGGTACTACACCACCGTCGTTCTCACCAACCAGTTTTCCTCTGTTTGTTCTTTGTGTAAGGGTAACTAGTTAAAGGCCCTCTTCTTTGGCCTGTCGAAAGAAGAGGAAGAAGGAACCCACGCAATTCCCGCGTCAAAGGCAAAAGCAATCAATCCACTCGGGACCCTCGGTCCCTGGCGATCACAACACTCTTAACGCGCGCTCCATTTTGATCATCTTTGTTTTAATAACACCCGCGGAGAGTTGCTTCCCGCAGCGGTTATCTTCTTCTGTCTCTGACCTCACCCGCGTGGAAGATTATTCTCCGCGGCGGTTTCTGTGATTTACTTTCTGTATATCTAATTCTTAACTGGTGCGGTGGGTCACCTCCCGCGACCGTTTCCATTTCAGCATTTTACTTTCTGCACTTTACTTTCTAATTCCTAACTATTTAATTTCAGCATTCCCCTATCATCGCTTTAAAACCCCGTGGAGATCAACATCTCGCGGCGGTTTATTTGATCCCTTTTCCTTTCATGTCACATATACTTATATTATAGTAAAGACCCCTCAGAGGCCACAGTCTCGTGGTGGTTTATATATATATATATATATATATATATATATATATATATATATATATATATATATATATATATATATATATATATATATATATATATATATATATATTATTTATATTATTTATGTCACATTAAAGACCCCTCAGAGGTCACAGTCTCGTGGTGGTTTATATATATATATATATATATTATTTATATTATTTATGTCACATTAAAGACCCCTCAGAGGCCACAGTCTCGTGGTGGTTTTTATATATATATATATATATATATATGTATATATATATATATGTATATATATATATATATTTATTATTTATATTATTTAGGCCGCATTAAAAACCCCGCAGAGGTCACAATCTCGTGGTGGTTTCTATACATATATACTTATACTTATTATTTATGTCACAGTAAAAACCCCGCAGAGGCCACAGTCTCGTGGTGGTTCATATATTTATATACTTGTATTTATTATCTATGTTATAGTAAAAATCCCGCAGAGGCCAATGTCTCGTGGTGATGTGTATATATTTATATTTATTATTTATGATGCATTAAAAACCCAGTAGAGGCCAATGTCTCGTGGTGGTTTATATATATACTTATATATATTATTTATATCGCTTTAAAAAAATCCCGTAAGGCCAATGTCTCGCGGTGGTTTCTAGATGCACATATATTAATTACTGCTCATCTTGCAATATTGCTGTTAAAACCCCGCAAGACCAATGTCCTGCGGTGGTGTGCTTTTATTCATACTGTTCTTATAACTGTTCGGGGAGTGATATATCGTTGCAATTTCCGAGTCTACGTGTCTTCCCGTCTGTCAACTCCTATTACGTAGAGTCCCAGGGCTCGAATTCGGTATCTGAAAAGCTGCTCTCGGAACGGTGGGTTACGCCTACCGGGAAGGGGTTCAGTTTGCGTGAGAGGGTCTTCGGACCCCTATCTCCGCCATGTACCGGAGTTCGGTCAGTCTAAATTCTTTCTGTCTCCATTAGAGTGTCATCTGTAGGTGTACTTGTCCACCGTTCTTTCATATCCCCTATAGCGCGCGTTTCATTATTTTTCCTCATTTCTTTCACCCTTTATTACTCAGAGAGGGAGAAACCCCATCTCTCTCTCTCAGTCCACCACGTGACGCGTTCACATCTCTGGCGATCACGGTGGGACCTGCTTTTTGCTTTTCTGGTTACCCACAAGCTTTCGGCACCCACGTGTGCCCCTCCTTTTGACACCCACGTGTCCCTCTTTTCGGCACCCACTTGTGCCCTTCCTTATTGCGCCCCCGGGCGCTCACTCCCCTCGTGCACCTCGTGCACTCCCCCGGTCCTTTGTGGTTACTTGAGAGGATAATGATTAGTGTGTATTTTTATCATTTAATTCATGAGTATATGTATTTTTATGAGCTTAATCGATATTAAATATACACTTCTCACACTTATTATTGATTTTGTATCAAACGTTTAATTTTCTGAAATTAAATAAATTTTTATGATAATTTTTACGTATTTTACAGACACGCAGTTCGAGGAAAACTCTAAGAAAAAGAAAATAAAAGAAAATAAAAATTATATTTTGAATGGGCCAAAAGCTCGAGGATTGGTTCAAAAAGAAAAGAAAAAAATTTAGAACAAAAAACAAAATTATTTGCTATTTTTTTGGAATTTTCTAAGAATATATAGATATATATATAGTTATATAGATATATATATTTATATAATATATATATATTAAAATTAAAAAAACTAAAAAAACAAATGTTCAAACCCGCCCCGCCCCGCCCCTTCCCGCCTTCGCCGCCCGGGCACGGGCGACGATGCGGCGGAGGGCGAAGGCGGGGGGGGTCGTGGCGGCATGCGGGCGCGGCCGGGCTCACACGCGGCAGGCGGGCGGGACGAGGCACACGCGGCGGAGGAGGAGCGGCCAGCGCGGGCGCAGCGTGCGCCACGCGCACACGCGGCAGGCGCACACGCAGCGGGCGCACGGGGGTCCACCAGGTCGGCTGCCTAACCCGCGGCGGCGGTCGGCGCAACTCGCCGGGGAGAGAGAAAGAGAGAAAGAGAAGGAAGAAAGGGCCATAAAAAATTCCAAAAAAATCCGAAAAAATCAAAAAAAAATGACAAAAAGTTCAGCACACTCCAGCCTACCAAGTTGGGTCAAAATTAGGTGCATTTGAGTGTTTTATATGAGCAAGAAGAGATTGTAAACCCTATATAAAGGGGGTATCACTTGTAATGAAGAGTTAGTTAGTTGTTAGAGTTAGAACTAGATGGAGTTAGGGAGAGAGCTAGCTATGGGCACTTGTAATGTAAGTTAGTTCTTTATATTTCTGAAGTTTTTGATTGTTGAAGTTGTGTTTTTCCAAGCTTTTGAAGTCAAATTTGTAAGTTGAATTTATTGCAATACAAGTTTCATTTTGGAATTCAATCTTTTCATAGCCTTATTTCTCATTATTGTGATCCTCATTTCAAATTCTTGTCTTCATAAAAGTTGTTCCTTTTTAAGTTTTCTTCAACTTCTCTGTTTAGCATTTCTTCAAATTCGTCCAAATTCATAGAGTTAATACCCATTTGCTTAAGTGCTGTCCTGTGCATTTACTGTTCATCCATGGTGATACCTTCTTCCATTCATTCATTTTAAAGTCTTTCTAGTTCTCAAATAACTCTTAGTTCTTCATAAGAGTTGTTCCTCTCTTGTATCTCTAAGTTTTATTCTTCTTGCACTTTGTCAAATTCCTCTTCTTTTGAGCTTTAGAATTAAGTTTTCTAGGTGCTGGTTTTCTGTCAATTACTGTTCATCCGAACCAATAGGTCCTAGTTTTTCAAGTTTTTCCTTATCTTCCTTTTATTTTCTGTTTCTGTGTTCTTCATAAAAGTTCTTCCTTTTTCAATTCTCTACAACTTTCATGTTTTCAACTTTTTCTAATTCTATTCAGATTTCAAGTTATTTCATTTCTTCCAACCCCCATTTCCACTTGAATTCTATTTTGTTTTCACCTTAAAGTTTCAAACTTGTTATATGCAAACCCGTTCTTCTTAAGTGTTTCAAAGATACCCGAAGCGGTGATTCTTCTTCAAATCCTCTCACGGCGTCGACTTCCTAGGCGGAACGATCATCATCAAAGGCTCGGCATGGAAACGATGACGTTCTTCACTCAATTGGCTAAATTTTCTTTACTTATCCCTTGTCATTTCAAGTTGTAATTTCATTTCCGTTAGTTGTAATCGCACTCAAAACCCAAAAATTAGTTTTTCAAAACACAAGAATATTTTCCAACTAAGAAAAATAACCAAATTCCTTCCCCGTGGGATCGACCCGTACTTACCATTATACTCATGCTTTCAAATCCATAAGTGAGTGAGTGCGGTTATAAATATTTGAAATTTGTGTGGCACGGCAATTTTAACAACGACTGTCGAGGCGACACCAAATTTTTGGCGCCGTTGCCGGGGACTGAATTATGATGATAGTTGGATATTCTTGTGTTTGGTGTATATATGTGAATATTAATTTTGCTCTTTTTACTTGTGCAGGAAAAAGAAAAAAATTCGAAAAGCAAAGAAAGAGGAAGATCGGACCTGAAATCCTCAGAAAATGAAGTGTCGTTAAAAGCCCGGAAGCATCACTAAATGGCAGAAACTTCGGAACAGGTTCTATCTTTCCACTTTCTGGAAAATCTTTATAAAAATTTAAAAAATTCTTGAAAATTCTATAAAAATCCAAAAAATCAAAACAAAAGAAATTTTTGTGCTGGTGAGATAGGTTCATTAAATAAAAAAATACTTGCATCAAAAAAAATCATTTCAAGATTAGAAACTACACTTGCATGCTCTAGGTCATGCATCATTTATCTTAGAATTTGTCTTTGTTTAATTTCTGCATTGCATTTTGAAGATCGCGAGGGGCAAGGTACGTTCTACTGATCCCAGTCTGGCATTCATTTTTACATAAAGAACCCCTTGTTTGAAATTGTGGTGTGCATTTCATTTCAAAATACTTTAAGGGCAACACCCCTAACAAGATAAGGTGGGGATTTCATCACCCTCCCTTAGCCCGAAAATCACAATTTCCTTGCATCTCTGCATTACCTAGGCCTTAATAAAAGCCAATAGATGTTGGCCCTAGGATCACACTGTGATTCCTGTGATATTTAGGTTTATCCTCTTATGAAAACTGGTGTCTAAGGCAAGACGGTCGGATGGCAAACGCCTTAAGCGGGATTGTGGTTTTGTATAATAAGGTCCCTACGAAAGTAGGGGGAACCTCCCACTTCCCCACCCCTTACCTGGCCGGTGGACATACTGAGGGTGAATTTAAGTTCATTTTAATCACTTTGTGAAACCACAGTTGTAGGTCTGAGTCGCATATAAGTCATTAGGATAATTTGTGTTAACTTGTTTGTGTTTGCATAAAAAAAGTTTTGAAAAATTGAAAAAATATATATATATAATTTGAAATACTTAAAAAAAATGTAAAAAAACAAATTCATTTTATGGCCATTCATCTTGGAGGGAAACCCACGCCTATGAAGGAGCATTTTTATCCTTCTTCTTACAAGCCCTCCACCTGTATTCAACTCCCCGATATTCACGTTGATCAATATGAGATTCGCCCTAGTCTCATCCAGATGCTCCCATCTTTTTATGGGAATCTCAATGAAAATCCTTATAGGCATCTAGATGATTTTCTAGAAGTTTGCTCACTGATCAAAATTCAGAATTTTAATGATGATGCCCTTAAATTAATTTTATTTCCATTCTCGTTAAAAGATAAAGCAAAATGTTGGTTAAGGAGTTTTCGAAAGATTATCAGGACTTGGGAAGATATGCAGTCAGATTTTTTTAAAAAAATTTACCCCATAGGCCAAACCAACATGATGAGAAGGGCGATTACAGGATTTACTCAACGTCCGGGAGAGCAACTTCATGAATCTTGGGTGAGATTAAAGGAGCTAGTGAGTCAATGTCCACATCATGGGTTGCCCAGATGGCAAATTATCTTTACATTTTATGAGGGGTTATCCAATTTTGATAGGCAGATGGTGGACATATATTGTGGAGGGGCATTTTTAAGCAAAAGTGAAGATGAGGCATATGATCTATTTGAGATTTTGAGTGAAAATTCAATAAATCGTGCCTCTATCTCATCTCATCAACAACTTGTAGGACATGTCAAACAGGCGAAAAACCCAATCCACACTTTCATGGAAGTGTGTGAATTCTGTGCCAGTCTCACTCACCATGTGAGTGAATGCCCTACTATAGCCCGACTCTCTCCCGTCATCCAAGCACAGGTCCAAAATTCCCTAGGATTCTCTCAGCTCGAGCATGTTGCAGATGATGATAATCTTGGCTAGAGTAATCACACAAATTTGCCTTGGATGGATTCAACAATCCAAACCCATTTGTCTACACCTCTACCCCAAGCAATTCACGAGCAGCCCATGTATACTCAACTTCATCTCAACTCATCTCACCCCGATTTCGGACTCAATGTCCATACTAAGGGTGATTCACCGGGCCACTACTTTGAAGCTCAAAGCGTGTACTCTCAGTCTACTTACCATGACCCTTCGTCAAAATTCAACCAACCCCCTCGATACGTGAATGATGATGATGATGATCCGATGCCTGGTATTGTGGTTCAAGATATCATTATTGGGAGTGAGGGGGAGTGCGCAAGCCATACCATGATGAAGGAAGGGACGGAATTAGGGGATGAATTAAAGAATACAAATGATCCTATTGATATCATCACCCCATTCTATGAATGTTTTGAGATTGAGAATATCACTGAGAAAATTAGTGGCCCAAACAACTTAATTGAGGATCTACATGTTGAGGAGGATTGCTTTATGATTAATAATCATGTTGATTTAGTGGAACTTAATTCTCCTCCCTTGGAAGAACTTGATGATGGGGCCTTGTTCGAAAAGTTTCTATTTCCTCTATCGACCCCATTTTTGGAAAATTTGATTGAGAATCTTCAGGTGAGTGATGAGTATGATGAAAGCTCCGACTTTGAAACATTCCCATTTGATCTTACCTTTGATGAAGGGGCCGAATTGGAACAATTTACATTTGATCTTCCCAGTTCATTATTGGGAAATTTGATTCACAATTTTCGATTAAATGATGAATGTGATAAAGGGGTTTTATTAGAAACTTTCAAATTTGATCTACCCATTGAGCCCGATCCCCTCATGTTTGAATCATTGGATCAATTTGATTCTGGGCTCGTGCTACCCCTGCCAGATGAGCCTCTTCCATATGACATTCTGGGACCTGAGGGGGATGGACCAACAATATTCACTTTTGATTTAACTCCCCATCAGGAAGACAAGTTGATTAGTACCCTTCTAACACATGAGGTTGTTACTGGGAAGACTGTGGCTAATAATGACACTCTTATCCCTAAGCCACCATTCGATGACCAAGTTCCCAAGGAGGAAGTAGTCAATAAAGAGTTCATCAGGAGGGACGATACAGGTGAAGGGGACCGATGGATTGATATTATGCAAGGGTTATACCTTGATCTTGACAAATTATTGGCCATAGATCATTTTTTGATCTCTAAAGCTGAAAACTGGATCGCACACAGGGTTAATGTTACAAACAATCATGTGCGTGTCCTGCCTCTTTCTAGCCCCAGTCCATACATGTCTACTCTTGTCTTCCAATGGATTAAGGACTGGAATTTGAAGGAAGACAAGATCACGTGGTGGCTCATTCTGAATGCCACGCGTTGGTTAATGAGCTAATGAGCTACATGGTGTCTGGCTGACGACATAAAAGTTAGCGCTTCTTAGGAGGCAACCTAAGTGATTTTTGTGTGGTAATAAATTGTTGTGGGAAATTAGATGTGTTTAGGGATTCGAGAGATAAGGACAAACGGAGAGCCAAGCAAAAAGTATTTTATTACACACAAAAGTAAACAAAGAGATTATATCGGAATCCACCTTCTTTCTTCACATTACTTGTCTTGCCGCTCTCTAGGGCAAGATTCTCTAGAGGGTATTCCCAAGCCGAGAGCAGCGGTATTACTACCGCACTATGGACGCCGATCTGAGGGGGCAGCAAAGAAGCTACTGACACGAAAGCCACGCTCTCGTGCTCTTCGATAGCGTTCTTCGCCATCCTTCAGCCATTGCTCGGCTAGGCCGAGACTAGTCCTCAATTCAAAAAGTTGGGCCTCCAGGGCCCTCTTTTCCTCTTTCTCGGCCGATCTCTTGGCTTTCTCTCTGTCTCTGTCCTGTTCTCTCTCAGCCCGTTCTCTCTCTCTATCTTCTCTTTCTAATTGAAGGGTGATTCTCAACTCCACAGCGTCCCTTGAAGAATCCTCATCTGGACGACGCTGTAGTTCTTCTTCCAGCTCAGTTATTCTAGCTTCCTTCTGAGTGGCATTTGCAAGTGCCTCTTGTGTTTCTTTCTCCTGCCACACATTTCATCTCAGGCAAATAGCAATACTTGAATAAGGGATGTTAAATGGTGAAATCCTCACCTGTACAGAAAGCATCCCCTCTGCCTCTGCAGCCCGTTGTGTGGCATGAGCAAGTTGCTCGTGGAGTTGATCCAGCTCGGATGTGGGAATCCATAGACTGGAAGAAACACCATCTGCTCCCATCGCCGAAGAAACTGCATCAAGCTGAGCACGCTGCACATGTGGTGACATTAAGTGGTTAGCGCCCTGAATCTCAAAGCCTACCCGGAATATGTACTGAAATACTTACTGATGAACCTAGAGCCGCTCTGGTATCACTCAGCTCTTGCTCCGTGTCCGCCAGACGAGCTCGTAAGTTCGTTATTATAGTATCACGAACATCCTACAGTTATGGCTTTTAAGTTCACAAACAAAAAAAAAAATTTTTAAACAACAAAATGTAGAAGATACAAACATGGTTTCCTTACCTCTACAAGCCCTCCAGGCTGGAGCCTTTCTGCATACATTGCTCTGTAGAGGCGTAGGTAATCATCGCTATCTTGTGCTTGAGATTCCACGAGTGTGCCTCCCCGTTGCCAATCTTCATATTGTTCGGGGAAGCGCACTCTCCAATCAACACAGGTGGCTGGTCCACGCGTCTGCCTTCCGACACTAGGTGACATGGTCATATCCACCCATTCTTGAGCCAGCCCTAGGGTCCGCATAGCTAATCGCAGCCTGAGGGGCTCGATTTCATTTAAGCAATGGAGCCAGAGGTCCCGTCCAAACCGGGCGCGGCTTCCAACTACCCAAGGCTGGTCAACATCGACCATGTTCATGAAAGGCCTCCAGTTCACCTTTAATGGGTTGCACGTATCTTCTCAGTTAAAAAAAATGAAAAAAATAAAAAAAATAAAAAAAATAAAAAAAAATTGAGAAAACAATTATCCTACCATCGTTGCAGGGAACTCTTGCAACTCTCGCCTGAACACCATCAGTTGGTAGGGTAAAGGTGCAGTGCTCATGATGGGTTGCCACCGTCTCGCTAGAGGGACCGTCAGTGGTCGACAGTGTCGAGCCCTCCCCATTGGAAGGTAATAGTAGCTCCACAGCTACACCATCATGTGTCATTGATGAAAACAAAAACAAAAAGCAGAAAATAAAAACAAAAAAAAATATTTTCATTACCTGGATTAAAGGCGTAAACCCATTTAGTGTCATCTTTTTGTCTGTCCTTTGCGACAGACTTGTAAACAGATGTGCCAGCACAGCAGCTCCCCAGGCGTATTGTCCTACTCTTTCCAAGTCTACAAGCAGTTCTAAGAAATGACAGTGGATACTGTCTCCCTTGGACCCCAGCAACAACTTGCCTAATAGAAAGAGGAGGAACCTCCTCAGATCCATATTGGTCCGCTCCCAATTGCTGGTATCCATACAATACATAGCACGGGCACCTCTTTCTGCCCTTTCCATAAATTCTTCTATGGACTCATCATCACGCGGACGCATGTCAGTAAGCCCTAAAGCTTCCATGATCGATGCCCTGGCTACTGACCTGTTCTTCCGATTATCTAAGTCCATCCCCAACAAGTTATGGGCACCTTCACGGTAATCTGCGTAGGTCACACCAGTCACTGCTTCCCCATCCACTTTGAGGCCCGTGATTCGGACCACATCTTCCAAGCTGGGTACCATATGCCCCAACGGCATCAGGAATGCCCTACTTACCGGGTCCCATCTTTCACGTAGAGCTTGGATCAGAGCAAGGTCGATCTTGAGTGGCTCAATTCTGAGAAAGGGCCCGAATCCCATCACGTCCAACCTCGCTTTCTGGAAGTCCGGGAGCCCTCGATATGCAGCCACGACCAGCTCCCACGAGATGTGTGACTTCATCACACTCTGCACATACGCCAAAAATGAGAAATGGGAAGCTTTCCAAAGAAAGAACAGAGAAGAAGAAAGGAATGAAAGGCATCACTTACAAGTTGTGGAAGAGTCCTTTCACTCACAAGTCCTTCAACTTCAGAGAATCTCCTGGCACTACTGCCCGATCTACTCCTCTTCGAGGAGCGAGACGACTCCCCTTCAGCTCTGAAGCTCGATTCACCCTCCATTCTGAACCTTGAGCAACACTCTCTACTTCCCTTTCCCACCTTTCACTCCTCAACTCTACTCTCAAGCCTTCGATGTGCCGAAGATGAGAGGAAAGGGGGGTATTTATAGGATTGGAGAGACGGTGATCGGCATCTGTCTTCGTCACCTTTAGCAACAGCCTTGGCGACAAGTCCTCCTCCCTTTACTCTCGCACCCACTCTACCATGTGGAGTGACTGAGACGGAGGCATGCTTTATTGACTTTCTGGCCCAAAGATTCCATGTGTTCAGTGTCCCGTTGTGACTGCTTTTCGTAAACACATGCCATAAGGGGACATTTCTGCGGGAATTCCTGATCCGTGACCCATGAAGAATTCCGTAGTCAATTCCCTTTGTAACTCATGGACACGGTAAGTTCCCTTCCTTCTGTGCTACGCAATGGCTTCTGGGAGGGAATCCAAAGTTTTATGATTTGATGTTTTGCTTGAGTATGTGTTTCAGTTGATCGGCCATGCGGAGAAGGAGCCTTCATCACTTGGCCCAACCCATCAGGTTGTATCCTTCCCTCCCAACTATATTATCTCTTTACATGTCCTCTGATCTTTCTACTGTTTATGCCATTGAGGACAATGTCATTTAAGTTGGGGGGGGCGATAAATGTCAAAAATTTCAAAAATAAAATTTTCAAAATTTTCAAAAACAAAAATTTCAAAAATTTCAAAAATTTCTAAAACTTTCAACAAAAATTTTTCTTACTTTCTTGAATTGTCATGTTAAACAACAGTTTTTCCCGAGTTGAATTTCTTGATTCATGTCGCATGAAAAGTGATTCTGAATAGAAACAACTAGAGAATCGGATGATGGATAATTTATTTACTCTAGCCATGGAAAACTGATTTAAAGAATCTCTTTAAAAGTTTAGATGCACTTTCAAAGAAAAATAAAAGCACGTTGCACGCTAATGAAACAAGAAGGACAAGCCTTCTGTTATTTGAGACAGACTGTCTGATATTCTGCATTTTCTGAAGAAGAAATATGTTAGAAGCTTTCTGCCATAGAAAAGTATGAGAAAAAAATAAAGCACCATGAAAAATGCCCCGATTCTGAGTAACCGGGCCTACTTCACCTAAGACGTGTTGAGGTTCGCGTCAAAAGGAAAAGGGAACTTGGATCTGTGGAACCGAGCCTACTTCACCTAAGACGTGTTGAGGTTCGCGTAAAACAGTGAAGGGTAGTGCAGCATCATGTGTGTAAAGAAAAAAAAAAGGAAAAAGAAAGTAGAAAAGAAAAATATATATATAGTGATCCCAAAAGGGACATATCAATAAGGCAGACAAAAAGCTAATGTGCATTGAACGCTCTAAGTAAGAAGTGCAGAATTGAAAGGCATTTGTTCATAATAGCAAGTGGAGGATGCAATTGTCTTCACTGTGGACTTGGCATTACACATGCACAAGTGCTACTGAATTTTTATTAGATTCTTGATCATGTACCTGAATTTCCGACATAAGGCTAGTTTGTGGTAATTACTCCAGAGTCCTGATCTTTAGTTAACTCTATGAAAGATGAACTGGAAAAGAGGCCTGAATATCTTTAAACTCTTGTTAGTCCTAAATTTTTTCATTATGTGCATTGCTAAGGGACTAGCAATGAGTAAGTTGGGGGGTGTGATTAGTGTGTATTTTTATCATTTAATTCATGAGTATATGCATTTTTATGAGCTTAATTGATATTAAATATACACTTCTCACACTTATTATTGATTTTGTATCTAACGTTTAATTTTCTGAAATTAAATAAATTTTTATGATAATTTTTACGTATTTTGTAGGCACGCAGTTCGAGAAAAACTCCAAGAAAAAGAAAATAAAAGAAAATAAAAATTATATTTTGAATGGGCCAAAAGCTCGAGGATTGGTTCAAAAAGAAAAGAAAAAAATTTAGAACAAAAAACAAAATTATTTGCTATTTTTTTGGAATTTTCTAAGAATATATAGATATATATATAGTTATATAGATATATATATTTATATAATATATATATATTAAAATTAAAAAAACTAAAAAAACAAATGTTCAAACCCGCCCCGCCCCGCCCCTTCCCGCCTTCGCCGCTCGGGCACGGGCGACGATGCGGCGGAGGGCGAAGGCGGGGGGGGGTCGTGGCGGCATGCGGGCGCGGCCGGGCTCACACGCGGCAGGCGGGCGGGACCAGGCATACGCGGCGGAGGAGGAGCGGCCAGCGCGGGCGCAGCGTGCGCCACGCGCACACGCGGCAGGCGCACACGCAGCGGGCGCACGGGGGTCCACCAGGTCGGCTGCCTAACCCGCGGCGGCGGTCGGCGCAACTCGCCGGGGAGAGAGAAAGAGAGAAAGAGAAGGAAGAAAGGGCCATAAAAAATTCCAAAAAAATCCAAAAAAATCAAAAAAAATGACAAAAGGTTCAGCACACTCCAGCCTACCAAGTTTGGTCAAAATTAGGTGCATTTGAGTGTTTTATATGAGCAAGAAGAGATTGTAAACCCTATATAAAGGGGGTATCACTTGTAATGAAGAGTTAGTTAGTTGTTAGAGTTAGAACTAGATGGAGTTAGGGAGAGAGCTAGCTATGGGCACTTGTAATGTAAGTTAGTTCTTTATATTTCTGAAGTTTTTGATTGTTGAAGTTGTGTTTTTCCAAGCTTTTGAAGTCAAATTTGTAAGTTGAATTTATTGCAATACAAGTTTCATTTTAGAATTCAATCTTTTCATAGCCTTATTTCTCATTATTGTGATCCTCATTTCAAATTCTTGTCTTCATAAAAGTTGTTCCTTTTTAAGTTTTCTTCAACTTCTCTGTTTAGCATTTCTTCAAATTCGTCCAAATTCATAGAGTTAATACCCATTTTCTTAAGTGCTGTCCTGTGCATTTACTGTTCATCCATGGTGATACCTTCTTCCATTCATTCATTTTGAAGTCTTTCGAGTCCTCAAATAACTCTTAGTTCTTCATAAGAGTTGTTCCTCTCTTGTATCTCTAAGTTTTATTCTTCTTGCACTTTGTCAAATTCCTCTTCTTTTGAGCTTTAGAATTAAGTTTTCTAGGTGCTGGTTTTCTGTCAATTACTGTTCATCCGAACCAATAGGTCCTAGTTTTTCAAGTTTTTCCTTATCTTCCTTTTATTTTCTGTTTCTGTGTTCTTCATAAAAGTTCTTCCTTTTTCAATTCTCTACAACTTTCATGTTTTCAACTTTTTCTAATTCCATTCAGATTTCAAGTTATTTCATTTCTTCCAACCCCCATTTCCACTTGAATTCTGTTTTGTTTTCACTTTAAAGTTTCAAACTTGTTATATGCAAACCCGTTCTTCTTAAGTGTTTCAAAGATACCCGAAGCGGTGATTCTTCTTCAAATCCTCTCACGGCGTCGACTTCCTAGGCGGAACGATCATCATCAAAGGCTCGGCGTGGAAACGACGACGTTCTTCACTCAATTGGCTAAATTTTCTTTACTTATCCCTTGTCATTTCAAGTTGTAATTTCATTTCCGTTAGTTGTAATCGCACTCAAAACCCAAAAATTAGTTTTTTAAAACACAAGAATATTTTCCAACTAAGAAAAATAACCAAATTCCTTCCCCGTGGGATCGACCCGTACTTACCATTATACTCATGCTTTCAAATCCATAAGTGAGTGAGTGCGGTTATAAATATTTGAAATTTGTGTGGCACGGCAATTTTAACAACGACTGTCGAGGCGACACCAGATAACGTTGTCTCGTGCACCACGTGCATTTTCCCTACCATTCGGCACCCACCTGTGCCCTCCCTACCATTCGGCACCCACGTGTGCCCCTACCATTCGGCACCCACGTGTGCCCTCCCTACCATTCGGCACCCACGTGTGCCCTCCCTACCATTCAGCACCCACGTGTGCCATCCCTACCATTCGGCACCCACGTGTGCCCCTTCCCCTACCATTCGGCACCCACGTGTGCCCCTTCTCCTCCATTCGGCACCCTCGTGTGCCCCGCCTCCTTGGTCCCCTCTATTTGGCATCCTCGTGCCCCGCCTCTTTATTGCGCCCACGTGCGCTACGTCATTCCCCTCGTGCACTACGTGCACCCTTAGAGCCCCTTTCTCTTTTTTCAAGTGATCTACGTGTCTCGGAAAGAGGAACGGTTGTATCCTACTCCATCTGTTTATTGCTTTTATATCCTTGTTATATTATTGTGATTATCTCTGTTCTATTTGTGTGTTTATCTCTGGTATTTGTGCGTTATACATCTTTTATTCAGCACTGCATTTCATGCATTTACCCCTTTTCTTTTCTTTCTTTTACTTATTTAAGGATTAACCTCTGTCGGTGAAGGAAGGACTCTCCGTCGGGAATTCCTCTCGACGGACTAGGATCTCCTCCATTGAGACCTCCGTAAGTCCCCGACAGCGAAGGATTCCCTCTTCGTTCACTGGGCTGGTTGTACCACTGAAGTACCCCGGAGTTAGTTACCTATTCGTGGTGAGACGAGTGCCCCTAGCTGACACGGCGGTAAAACAAAGTGCAATTAGGGTCCCTCCTACTAAGTGTGAATTTTATATTTGTTAAAATCATAAAAAAAAAGAAAAATAAAAATAAAAAAATTAATTAAGTAAATCAAAACATAAAAAAGGGTTAAAACAAAACTAAAAAAATGGTGTAAGATCATCCACTTGTCTGTCAATCTCTGATACTTGTTTGCTAGTGTATGCATTTACGTTCTGGTAAAATTACAGGAATGGCTCACGACTCTTCCGAAGAGAATCAATTAGGTCGTGGTCAGTCAGCTGACCCATTGGTCCACGCAATGGATTCAGGCCCCTCCTGCGAGACCTCACAAGAGGTCCCCGTTGTTCCACGGGAGGTAGCTCCACCCCAGAATATCTTCTCCCTTTTGGGTGCCCTCGCTAGTACACAGCTCAGCCCTGAGCAACTTCTGGCCTTTCAGGCCATTTTAAAGGGGAAGTCTGTTTCTCCCCCTCCTCAGGAGTCAACTCCGGCTCCCACATCCTACCAACAGCCGCTCCAGGCTACTACATCTCTATCACATGTATATGTCGCTCCTTCTTCTTCACTTCAAGGACAGGCGAGCCAACAGCCCGCCTCTCACCAATTCCCCCCTCTACAGTCTCAAATCCCTGCCATCCCTCATACGGTACCCCAAGCGGGTCCGTCTGCTGGTGGGCCACCATACCCTTCTGGTTCAGGACTCCCTTCTCAGGCCCTTGTGAGGCCTTCTCAGTCTTTGTGGCAGGCCCCGCCTCCACCCGCCGAGGAGCTCACCCAGTCACTCCTCAACAAATACAATGAGATGGACCAGCAAGTTCGGCACTTAAAGAAAGTGGTGGATGGGAGGTCCGCCCCTGAGATTTCCCTGCCAATCCTTCCCACATTTCATCTCCCACCCTCCGAAATGCCTACATACCGTAGGTATAACGGCACGGGTAACCCTTCTATTCACATCAAGGATTTTATGTATGAATCCTCCTTCTGGCAGAATGAGCCAAAATCCCTGGCTTACCTTTTTCGGAGGTCATTGGATGGTCCTGCCTTAGAATGGTTCTATTCTCTAGAGCCAAGTGAGGCTAAGGATTTTGACATTGTCAAAGCTAAATTCATACAAAAGTACCAGGATAGGGTTGGCCCCTCTCTTTCTATCACCGACCTAGTTGCTGAGAAAATGAGGTCAGATGAGGATTTTGTCCAGTATGCTGATAGGTGGAGGTCTCTGGCTGATAAAATAAAGGGTACCCTTTCAGAACCCGAGCAAGTCAAGATGATTGTGTCTAATGCAACCCCGTAGTTTAGACACATTTTGGCCATGAATAAGCTTACCACGATGGAGGAACTTTATGAGAGGGCTCGGTATATCCAGACCCAATTAAAAGATTCCCCTATCATGCACATGTTTGAACCTTCAAAGCCAAGGGTGTTTAAGAAGACGGGCACTGGTGTCCAAGGAGGAACAACTGAGGGAGTCGTCATAAACGAGCAAGTGAGTGTGCTTGGCAGCCCCAACCAACCAGTTAACCCAAGGACTCCTCAGGTTTCACGACCTCCCTTTCAGCAGGGTCCACCTCTTTATCGTCCTCCACCCCAAAATAACCCCCTTCAAAACCACATGCCTCAACCCTTTCATCCCCAACAACAACAACAACCACAGCCTCAGTATCACCAAGTTCCACCCCCGGGAAATTACGGCCCACCACAACAACGGATGAGGCCCATTGGACCCAAAAGAGCCCATTATCCACCATTGCCCGAGACATTGCCGGACATTTTTAATGCCCTCATGGCTGCCAACCTACTTACTTTGCCCAAAGAAAAGTTTGCATGGCCCCCAAATGTTGATACCTCCAGGTACTGTGTCTATCATAGACAGCCGGGTCATACGGTGGAGAATTGTTTCAACTTCAAAGATTACATTTATGACATGAATGATCTCGGTGAAATCGATTGGGATGAAATGAGGCAATGCATCGCCACCCTAAAGGCCAGGAGACCTCCGCCTAGGCCCCAGTTACCACAACAACCACATCAACAACAACAGCCTCAGCAGGCCCCACAACAGCAGCCTAATATGGGCATCATCCATAACCCGCTTCCGGAGCACCAACAGCCCAACTACCAGGTTAATCCGATTTCCTCCTTCTCGGAAGTCGGAAGAGAGCAAACCTGTCATTTGGAAAGCACCTCCGTCCTTGCTACCAGTCATACCACCAATCAACCTCCTCGTCTCCTTCGAACAACATCTTCTTACCATTCAACCCCCTCACAACCCCTATTTGGTCCTTCTCCCATTCCGCAGCCATCACGCCCTCTTATTCGTACCCCTATCGTCAATTCACCGTTAGTCCATCACCAAAGGCCATCTCACACTCCTTTTTCACCCCGAAGTCCCTTGATCACTTGAATGAAGTGGGATGGGTGCATGCGGTCGTGAGGAAGAGTGAGGAGGAGTGCAAAAGGGGAGGAGTGTGAGCAGTGAGAGGTGTGTGTGTGTGTGCCGTGAGGGAGGGGGATGTGTACAGTGAGGTGAGAGGGAAAGAAAGAGACAGAATGTAAGGGAGAGGGTGAGAGAGTAGGGAGGAAGGGATTACGTGAGAGATAGGGAAGAAAATAGAGAGAGAGAAGGAGACGTAAGGATTAATATGTATATATATATATGAATTATTTTGATTTATTATTATTTTGTTTCTGTAGTTATTAAGCCTTTTTACTTTTTTAAGAAATATATAGTTATCAATTATATATATATAGTAATCACATACATATATATTTACAAAAATAAATTTATCATTAAAGAAAATCAACTACATACTTTTATGTAAACATAATTATACACACACACATTTTTTTTTGATTTCATTTTCTCTTTTGTTTATTTATATATATATGTATTTTAATTTTCTCCCTCTCACAAAATAAATGCAATTTAACCACAATTACGGAAATCACTCAAATAAGAGAAAATGTAAGCCACTTCAGGGCATTACGGTACAATATGGGATGTACTCATCTTAACGTCAGAAACGGCGTGTCTACACCGGAGAAGAGAGGGGAGAAAGAGGGCGTGAGAGAAGAGAGAGGGAGGGAAGAGAGAAATGAGAGGGGGAGAGAGAAAAGGGTTAGTATATATAGGAAAACCTGAAAATTACAGAAATTCAAAAAATTAAGAAAAATTACCTCCGCGATCCTCGGGAAGAGCACAACGCAGTGGTAACGTCCCGGAGTCGGAGAACGCCACGGTTTGCCCTGCAAAGAGTTCCGAATGCACATCAGGGAAAAACACGTGTAAAGCACAAAATACACTCCGAGACCCACTAAAATGATCCGAAAAATATCCGAAAAATCCGGGGCATTACAGCCCTCCCCCCTTAAAGGAATTTCGTCCTCGAAATTCACGACCAATCACGAAGTCCCAGGGGAAGAACACTGAATCAACTGACACGCTGTCAGAGCCCCAGCACAGAAAACCTCGATTCTCACGAAAACACGAATCCTGAGGAACACAGCCAGACTCACAATCACACACAACACCTCGCTCCTCGCGCCGAGCACACTGGCCAGCAGAGCAGGCATATACCAAAGGACACAGTCCGGCATCACCTCAGTCAACGCGAGAATCCACCATGGCGCCGCAGCCACGATCTTGCTCACCGAGGAATCACAACCCTCGACACGAGCAATAGCTACCGATCCATCCAATGGTCGGCAGACAAATGGCACATCAGCTTCGCAGCCAGCTGACAGGTCGCACGCCCTCCTCGAGGGAGCAACCAAAATATAGCCTCCACCAGCTCAAGCAGTCATCTCAACAGACCGCAACTAGCTCATCGGCTCAACACCAAAAAACACCTCACACATGGCAAGCCGAAAGCCAGACACAACACCGTGCCAACTCTTGTTAGAAGACAAACTTCGACAAAGCCCAGATCCCGTCTGGAAAGGCACATCACATGATCAGCCACCTAAGGCCTCGCTGGCACACGGTTCTCGCCATGCTCGAGCCCCAACAACCAGCATCTTGTCTGTGAAAGACCACACACCGACGGTCACCAACCGCTCGCTCAAGTTCTTCCTTCTTTCCTGGTCCTCCACCGGGTCCAAAGGAAACATTCCAAACCTCAGCAAGCCATCCGTCGACTCCCACACAGACTGATGCCACATCTCGAGCTGCACTCCTCTCGGACTCCACATCCGAGTTCGAACATCACGCCAACTCGACCCTCTCGGGGAGCACAACGAAACCAAATGATGGATCCTGGTGTCTTTAGTCATCACCTCACTGGACTCAGACTTACAGGGGAACCATCCCACGCTGGTCACCAAACCAGGGATAACCATTGCGACACCAACGTCCTATCAATGACCACCAATCCGACGCCAATCTCACAAAAAGGCCTCCGCCCACAGGCGTCACTCTTCTATCTGGTCTCATCAAATCCTTCGATCAATCCAAGTGGACACCCGCCAATCCCGATTCCACCCTTACCACAGAGCCAGGGGACACCACCTGAACAATGCTCACGGCGACCTGGTTGTCGACACCACGACCAAAGCACTCTGGGTCCCCGATCGATTATACATCTCACCGTCACAATCCGACAAGGCCGTAGAACCAACAGACGCTGATGTGGTCGGTCACACTGTTAGGCTCACTAGCCACTCACAGCCGCCAACCGGGACCCATCGTCTGCCAGAGACCACTCCCTCAAAACACGATCTCAACCGAGGACACGACTGGTAACACAAGTCGGGCATCAGGCCACCGACTCTAACCAACACGTCCTTGACCTCCGTCAGGCGACATCCTCAACAACCTCATCCAGGTCCAATACCGACGCCTGACACGGCTTCCTTCACAGGAATAGGGTACTCATGCGGCGCACTAGCCAGCACATTCCCCAACACTCCATCCTGCCAATGCCAAGAACCACAAAACCTCGAGCAACGGCACGGCAACAACACGTTTCACACAGAGGAACCAATCCTCCAATGCTCAACGCAAACTCAGGAATCCGCCCGTAGCAACCAACGCTACGATCCTGAACCAATGGGTCACAAGCCCACCACGCTTCCGTTGCGCACTCTGATCTGCGTGCACAGTCGAGAAAGTGAACACCGCCCAACCAGCACTCGTCCTTCCGGAACAGCGCTAGTACCCTCACACGACAAGGGAATGGGCACGACTTCTCACAGGCAACCGCCTTGCCAAGACAAGGAGCACGTCTCGTACAGACTTCATGGCACACAAGGCCAACCAATCCGAACACACAGTGCAAGACGACGAACCTTAGCCCAACACAATCTATCCAACCAAAGGAGAAACCAGCGCACTTCAGACCAACGGAAGAACTCCATGCTCGACCTGACCTCAAACCTCGCGCACGCTGGAAATAGCACCATCCAGCACCAAAAAAAATAATCGCTTCCGTCAGGTCAGCGCCTTCAACACACTCGACGAGTGTCACGTCGGACCATAGTCACAACATCTACCGATGTACCACCGCCGCAATTCCTCGAACTGCAACACGCCACGCCAAGAGCCGCAACACGAGCCATAACGACAACCGCCGACGCTCGTCCTCAAGTCCTGAACTCGCCGTGGAGCCTTCACATCTCAAGCCAACTCCAGGGCGAGTACAACCCAATCGCACACAAGAGCGTAGGAGCAAGACTTACTAGGACACCACAGCCCAATCTTGCCTCGAAATCCACAAAACAACCGGGACCGACACGTCATCTCTGATACCAGCTGTGACGGCCCGAGAATCCGATTACCGGGAAGGCTCGATAACCCGAGACTCGCACCGCCGCCCACGAGCCGGGAGGGCTCGGAAGGGCTAAAAAGGAGTGTGGAGGCACAAAGGAATAGGAAATAAAGAAGGACAATGACATCAAGCTCGACGAAACAGCAGCCCACCGAGAAGATCCTCCGCTCACCCGAGCACACTTCTCAATCAGAACACCCGCTCTGCCGCCTTAACCACGACCTGAACACCTCAGGGGCTGGACAAACCTCAAGCTGGAGTGGCCAAAACCAACAGTAGCTCCCTCCGAGCACGCTTACGGCCACTTAACCACGAAAGCAGGAAAGTAACTACGGTGGCCGACAAAACCTCGGCTCTACAGCTACTCCTACTGTACCAGAAAACACAACCTAGTCTCCCGTCCGGGGACAACCAAGCCACGCGCCCAACCACACGGTCAGGAAACACGGTCACGACCTCACCGTCGTGAACACAACACTGCCTGGAGAAAGGCCCTCGGTGACACTCACCGAAAACCCCAGTCCTTGACTCCGGGAACACTCCCGAAACCACTCACGAAGTCTCGTCTCACGGACGAAAATAAAACCCGGTACACAACACCTCACGTCGCGTGACAGGAGCACCACCCACTAGAAGAACGACCGGCTACGTCCCCTGACATCTTACACCGCGTCACAAGTGTCTAGCTACGACGCCCCAGGCGTGAGACTCAGACACACTCAGTAACCAGTACCACAGAACAAGGACTAGTTGGGGTCGCGCCTGCCGGCGCTGTCCGACGCCCCCAACCTCGTGTGCACACTCAGACCATACGCCCTAGGCTTGTCCTCTAGCTGGTATTTCCCCCTAAACCCAGACTCGGAAGTACGCGGGGGCCCTACGGTAACCAGCCTACTCACCGCCTCTCTCGGGTACGCCGCTCAGCCACTCCCAGGCGAGCCAACACACGCGTGCCGTGGCAAAGCTACGACTAGTGGACGTGTCACAGAACGTGGACACAGAAAACCACGCACTCACCCATTGCGAGTAACATGGAGTAACAGGTGGCACGACGCCACCAAACTACAGATGGTCCACTAGACCTACTAAACTCAACGGTCCTTGAGTCACAAGACTCGGGGTCAAGACCGTTGCAAACGACAGCACTGAGCCGTCAATCTGGCCTAATCCCTAGGTCCAAAACTACAATGCGATGACTCACGAGGCGAATCGCAATCGCCGAGACCATTCCCCCACCTGGGAACTCAAGAGACCTCCAGTCCCAAGTTAGGACACGGACTCACGGTTCACAGGCCATAGGCACGGCCTACGCGGAAACCACAGAAGCACGATTCCCAAGGCGGCCCGCAAGCTGCCACACCGATTTCCCAACCCTGGGAAAAGCGAGAACCCTTCAGCACCAGGCTGGGCAGCTGGACTCGCAGACCAAGGCCACACACATGGCCCACTCTAAACCAACTCCCGGAGAAACCACGACGTGCGGGGAAACCTCGCCGCACTCACACCGATACACGGTGACTCGATCTAGCAAGAACCCGGAAGCCCGGAACACCTGGGGTCACCCGGACTCACCAAGCCCATGGGCACGTTTATCGAGGTAACACGGTACTTCCAGACACCCAAAAACATGGTCACGGAACTCCACGGGGTGTCCGAGACACACACGGCCCAAGGGGAGCACGATCAGCCACAGACCGCCCGCCCCGGGCAGCCCGGCTGGTCACCTCCAAGAACGCGCTACATGTGCACAGCGCGTTCAGTCAGAACACGCTATACATACCTAGCGCGTTCAACAAGAACGCGCTACAGGTCCATAGCGCGACCAGACCAGGTCGCGCTATGATCCTATAGCGCGACAACCCTGAACGCGCTGGGGCCCTATAGCGCGACAAGAACCGCCAAACTGTTCATCTTCCCCGATGAACGCGCCCCATCGGGGCAGCGGGACCATCAAGAACGCGCTACTGGAGCATAGCGCGTTCTCAGTCTACGCCCGAAAATGGTGGAAACTGTGGGAAAAACTATTCCACGCCCCGTCCACCCCCAGGTGAAGGGGAAACAAAAGGGGAAACCATCCCCAAGCCCCTAGGCATGCATCTAAACCCCTGAAACGGCCAAAAACACCGTAAAATGAGAGATCCGGCTCACACACCCAAAAATATGTATTTTCCCCCAAATCACCCCGTTTAGCCCGCTCGGCTTGCCACGGCCTACAAAACTCGCGGGAAATGGAGTACGCGGGTTGAGGGTCCGTCTCCCTACCTCCACCGAAGAAACGACGCGCTGTGGACGCCGATCTATGAAGAAATCGTCGCGAAACCCTCGCCGGCTCGCGATCGCGCCACCGAGCTTCCACGCACCTCCTCCGCCTCGATCCTCACCTGTCCTCGCCCGCATCCTCGCCCACGCCACCTCCACCTCACCCCCGCCTCGCTCCGTCGGCCGCTGGAGAAGAGAGGGGAGAAAGAGGGTGTGAGAGAAGAGAGAGGGAGGGAAGAGAGAAATGAGAGGGGGAGAGAGAAAAGGGTTAGTATATATAGGAAAACCTGAAAATTACAGAAATTCAGAAAATTAAGAAAAATTACCTTCGTGATCCTCGGGAAGAGCACAACGCAGTGCTAACGTCCCGGAGTCGGAGAACGCCACGGTTTGCCCTGCAAAGAGTTCCGAAGGCACATCAGGGAAAAACACGTGTAAAGCACAAAATACACTCCGAGACCCACTAAAATGATCCGAAAAATATCCGAAAAATCCGGGGCATTACAATTGTTGTGATTGTTAAGTTTTGGTTTTGATGATAACTAAACTTAATGTGTGATTAAGTGATGATAACTAAACTCATGGTTGATTGCTCATGCTCATGTTATCTATGTATGGCTGAGATGTCAAATGACAACGGTTACGTGGTCTTGATCCTTGGTTTGCATATGTTGGTTCTACAAGAGGCAAGAGGTTTCATAACCTCTTTAATATGAACAAGTATGGTATTTGTAGACGGTAAAAGAGTGTCGTCCACCCTCGGGAGAAAGAAACAATGATGCAAAGTAATGATGAAAATGTGATTGCCAGAGAGGTGGAGACGGCAAGGGACGTCCACCCTCGTCTGTCCTAAGAGATGGAAATGACGAGATCAACTCAAGAAGAGAAAGAACATAAAGGAGAGAAAGGAAAGAAGGATGCGAAACGAACTCCGGTACGTGACGGAGATAGGGGTCGAAAAGACCCTCTCGCGCAAACTAACCCCTTCCCGGTAAGCGTGACTTACCGTTCCACGAGCACTTTTTCATATACCAGGAAATCCGAGAATCTAAGTAACAGAAATGGGGAGGCACGAAGACTCGAAAACTGCAGCGGTATATCGTTCTCCAGAAAATTACAAAGATAATACGAACCAAGACATACCACCACAAGACATTGGTCTTTGTGGGGTTCTAACAGCGATGCAATAATATCAACACTAATGAATATATATGTACGTATTAGGACCACCGCAAGACATTGGCCTTACGGGGTTTTTATTGCAATATCGATAATAAACATGAGTATATATACATAAGACCACCGCGAGATATTACTCTCCGCGGGGTTTTTACTATAATATATATAATAAAAGGCTTCGCGAGGAATTACTTCCGTCACGTGCACCTTCGCGAGGAATTACTTCCGTCGCAGGGTTTAGACAGAAATTTAAAGAAATAAAATGACAGAATGAAAAAGGTTTCGCGAGGAATAACTTCCGTCACGTACACCTTCGCGAGGAATTACTTCCGTCGCTGGGTTTAGACAAAAATCAAAGGAATAAAATGACAGAATAAAAAGGCTTCACGAGGAATTACTTCCGTCACGTACACCTTCGCGAGGAATGACTTCCGTCGCAGGGTTTAGACAGAAATTTAAAGAAATAGAATGACAGAATGAAAAAAGGCTTCGCGAGGAATGACTTCCGTCACGTACACCTTCGCGAGGAATTACTTCCGTCGCAGGGTTTAGACAAAAATCAAGGGAATAAAATGACAGAATGAAAAAGGATTCGCGCGGAATGACTTCCGTCACGTACACCTTCGCAAGGAATTACTTCCGTCGCAGGGACCTCCGCGAGGAATTACTTCCGTCCACGGGGTTTAAACAAAAGGGAAAATTGACAAGAAAGAAAGGGGGAAGGGGATGTGATCGCCAGGGGCTGAGAACCCCACAGGAAGTGTTCTGATCGCGTTTGCCGCCAGAGCGGGAGCAGTGCGGGTCCTCTCTTCCTCTTCTGCCGGCCGGCCGACGAAGAGGGCTTCCTTCGGTTACCCCTAGACAAAGAACAAACAAAGCAGAACTGGTTGGTGAGAACGACGGTGGTGTAGTACCGATCCTTTAGAAAATGCCACTGAAAATAGCGTAGACGAGTACGCACCTGGTTGGTGGTATTTAAAACCCCTTTTAGACTAAAGAGTGGGAGATGATGTGATGAAATGCATAAATGTGAAGACGCTCACAAACCAGGCCCTCTCGGGGAGAAAGACATGGCACAGATACTAAAATGATGCATGCAACGTGATTAACTGACCAATTAAAAAGATAAAGGGGGGAGAATAGCTTATCGGGGGAGACCGACGACGAGCTCAGAAGCATAAGTGATACGAGCACCGCACGACCGAGGACCTTCAAAACAGACTTCATAAACGGGTTAAGCTGAACATGAGAACACTCGCATACATATATATATATATATATATATATATATATATATATGAGTAGTACATATATTTATATAAACATAAATGTATTAAACATCTTAAGCATGTTTACATAAACATATATAAACGTATACATAAACTGATCAAAATAAAAGAATGAGAATTTTAGAGAGAATGAGAGGAAGAAAAGGAGGAAGAAAACTTCCCCTTTTTATTTTTTTTATTTTTTGAAATCTTCTTTTAAGAAGAAAGGAGATGTAAGATTAGAGAAAAATAAAAATAAATAAAATAAAGAGTAGAATAAGATATGTAATATATATATATATATATATATATATATATATATATGTGGGAAAGAGAGAGAGGGTGAGGGGAGAGTGACGGAGGGGGGGAGAAGAGACGGAGGGGGAGAGAGGGAACGCGTGAGAGGAGAGAGAGAGAAAGAGGAAGAGAGACGAGACGGAGGGGAGAAGAGAGAGAGAACTGAGAGGAGAGAGAGAGATGAAACCGGGAGAGGGAGAGAGACGCAGAAGGGGGGAAAGAGAGAGAGAGAGTTAAAAGAATAAAATAAAAAAAAGAGAGAGAGAGAGAGAGAGATCGCGGCGGAAGCCGCGAGAGAGAGAGAGAAGGAGAGAGAAGGAGAGAGAGAGAGAGAGTGAGAGGGAGGGAGAGACAGAGAACGAGAGGGAGAGGAGGAGAGAGAGAGAGTACGGCGGAGAGGGAGACACAGAGAGAAATGAGACGGGGGAGAGACAGAGACGGGGAGAGAGAGACGCGGGGGTCCGGCGGCGCAGGCGGGGCGGTAGCAGCGGCGGAGGAGACCGGAGGCAGGGGGAGCGGCGGCGCAGACGGGGACGAAGGTGGCCGGGGCGGAGACGGAGACGGGAGCGGTGGCCGGAGACGGGAGCGGCGGGGACGACAGCGGCGGCAGGGGGAGGCCGGAGGCGGGAGCGACGGGCGAGCGGGCGGCGTCGCGAGGGCGCGGGCGGCGTCGCGGCGGTGGCCTGGAACGGCAGGGGTGCTGGAGCGGCAGGGGGGCGACGGGCTTGCCGGAGGCGGGAGGCCGGTGGCGGCGTGGTGGCTGGGCGGCGTCCGGTGGCAGGCGGAGGCGTCGGGGGTGGCTGGTGCGGAGGCAGGAGCGACCGGTGCGGCCGGCCGCGGCGGGAGAAAAAGGCCGTTGCGGCCTTTCGTTCAAACCGGGGGGGCACGGGCGACGAGGCCCCCCCTGCGAACTCACTAGATCCTTTTTTTTTGTTTTAAAATGCCAGTAAGAGAGAGAGAGAGAGAGGTTGGGGAAAAGAGAGAAGACAGAGAGAGAGGAGAAGGGGTGAGGGAGGAATCAAAAGAAAGAAAAAAAAAGGTCAAGAGAGAGGGCGGCGAGAGGCAGAGATAGAGGGAAGAGAGAAGGAGGATGAGAGAGAAAGAGGGAGAGATGGCTGTGGGTGGTTGGGTGGTGGCTGCAGAGGGAGAGAGGGAGGGGATACGGTGGAGGTAGACGGTGGAGGTGGCTGTGGGCTCGTAAGAGGAGTGGGAAGGTGAGTGAGGGTGGAGGAGAAAAGAGGTGACTGTCGTCAGGAGGAGGATGGCTGGTGTGGTCAGAAAAAAAAAAGGGAAGAGGGAGGTGGAGGTGGCAACGTGGGAAGTGGAGAGGGGGTGGCTTCGTGGGTGCATGCAAAAGAGGGGGTGTGTGTGTATTCCGAGGGGCTTCCGATGGGGTGGTGGGTTACTGAGGAGGTGAGAAGGGGAGAGAGAGAGTGTGTTAAAGAGAGGGGGGCAAGATCCTAGAGACCCGGGAGGGGAGTGAGGAAATAAATTATGTAATAAAAGATGGGGCCATGTCCATTAAATTTTATTTATTTTTTAGAACAAAAGTGGGCCAAGCCCATTAGCACACATATATATATATATTTTTATTTTTGAATAGGAATGGGCCAAACCCATTAGCACAAATGTTTTCTTTTGGTATATTTTTTGAATAGGAATGGGCCAAGCCCACATGATGAACCTTCCCCCTTTTTTAGGATTAAAAAGATGGACCAAGCCCATTAACATTTTTTTTTATTTTGTGTAGGAATGGTCACAAGCCCATTAACAAGAATTACTATTCAAGAAGCCACAGATTATTAGATTAAATTAGAGATTACTCAACTAACTTAACCGTGCGAGCTGCTTTGGGGCGTCTTAGTGTAATACGGGATCTGCTCAGCATAATGCTAAAATGTCGTGTCTACAGCTGCCCCGCCTTGGCGTCTGCTTTGCAGGGGAATGACACGGAGTGGAATGACATAGCAGTGTAATGAAGTGGAGTGGAGAATGGACTGAAAAGTGGATGCCAAGGCGTGATGAGACACGTTTTTAACACTACGTGATTGGAATCTTTCCTGAGTTTCAACAAAACAACCTTGAAGGAGGTCCTCCGAAATCAACGATTGTTTGGCTGGAAATAACAAAAGACTAACAGAAAGAGGGACCAACTTCTCGGCGTGGAAGTACCTGAGTCGTAGACCCGCAGGTTTCACCTTGGGGAGCGGTTACCAGCCAATGTGGAAGTGCTGTGACCAAGGTGGGTCCAATGGAGTAAATAAAAAGGGTAGCTAATAAATCCAAACAAAGGTCTCTTTCAGCCAGCCAGCCCAAGGTGGTTTCACAGAAACTCAGTACTTGATTCAGAATGGAATATCCCGTATTAATCAAGAATTTAAGCACAGCGGCCCTCACAATCGAGTTAAATGAATGATCTTTCACAGTGATATCAAAGTCCTACATGAATGCATGCTGGGTTTAAAGAAAAAATTAAAACAAACTAAAAGTAGAAAATAGCCAAGGATAATATTGTTAAGTTGCTTAGGAGGGGTCAGGATACCGATTCGATGAGCCGATACTGAGCCGGGGGCCCGTTTATCCACGCACCGACTTCACCGAATGGAACCATCGTCCCCGAGCTATCACAACCTAACGGCCTATCCTTATGTCCTGAACTCCTCTGGAGTCATCACTGTTTTTGTTAGAGGGGAACTCAAACTCCAGATTCATCCAAGGTATAAGGTCCTTGACGTGCTCTAATAGCGTAGATATCATATAGTAGGATGCATGACACAGTGGGTCAGTCACCGGGGTGACTGATGGTGGGACATGGTAGGGCAAAGGCGCCCTCTTGCTTTCTTATTTTGTTCTTGGAACCTGCACCGAACAGCAAGCAGTGAAGAAGGATTTATTTCATAAGAAGTAAAATTACATTCAACTGTACAGGACCTCCGCACATCAATACAGGAGCAGGGGAAAACACGACACAAATCAGACAAGATTTATTCGGTTAAAATTCACCACGGTAACTTGTCATAAATGCTTTACATTTACCTTTTACCCCCCTCTTCACTATAAGTACCCCTTTGCTCCTTAGCAAAAGATCATCCATTGGTGGTTCGGTGAGTCAAGCTCTTTTTGAGATGGGAGAGAAATCCCGCCCTTTTGAGATGGAAGGTGGGCCTTCCCGCCCTGCCAAGAGGAGCAAGTTCGGCCGCGAATTCAGGAGGTTGACCGACATTGAAGGCCATCTGAGCGAGAGGATTCTCTCACGAGCGGTAAGTTGGCTTTTCATCCTAGTTTCCTTCATAAGTTCTCCCTCGCTTTTTCATTCCTTTCTTTTCCTTCCTTTCAGCCGTATCCTCTTTTTCCGGGCCCGAGAAAATTCTCAAAGCTGCCCTGGCTATCGAAGCTTACGTCTAACATCACTATCAGTATGAGGGCCGTTATTTCAAAATGGCATCTCCAAGGGTTGGTGATCCATGCCAAGCATTATGACAAGATCTCCATGGATTGGGCGGCCCTGGGTGCATTGGCAGAGGTTTGGCATCCAGAAACCCACACTTTTATCTTCCCTACTTTTGAGGCAACGGTCCTCCTCGAAGAGGCAGAACTTCTGCTAGGCTTAAGGAGGTCGATGAAGGATGACAGGATAAAGGTTTCGCGGATGCGGAAGAGGGTATCTACCGAGGAAGTTCTTGGAAGCTTTATGCCATCTGGAACCATAAAGAGCGTTCAGACTCAGAACGGAGTCAACTTGCAAAAGCTCGCAGCCTGGACCGTGACTGCCTTAGAAGGGTTGATAGATGATGAGCATTTAGAAGGGCTTATGAAAGGGTTCACAATTTGTTTGGCCGGAGCTCTCCTCTTTCCTTATACTGACAACATCGTAGAGGAAGACCAATTGGGAGCGATTTGTGGACTTTGGGAGGGAAGGAGAGTGGGGCCTGCTGTCCTCGCGCATCTTTACAGTGGTCTCACGGCTTCCAGCATGGGTAGGCCTCCTCACGGGTGCATGCTTCTCCTCAACTGCTGGATTGATCTTCACTTCAAATTTCATCACTACGAAGGGGTACAGACCGCCTCCAGGATTTTCGAACAAAGCCCCCTCCATTACATGGCCGATGTGTTGGGCTTTAGTGGGAAGGTGGCCAATCGCATGCCCTGTCTGAAGACACGCGGTGACTGGCGTACTCACTTCAGCTCCTTGGCGCGAGAGATGTTCACTTGTGTGCCAGCATGTTTACTTTCACGTAGGCTTCTCACGCGATCTTCTCCTGATGCGGAACTCCATCTTATCGGTGCAACCAAATTTGTTCTTTACAGCTCGCACCGGTGCTGCCTGCAAATTGGCCTTCCTCGGCACTCTCTTCCCATGCCATCCAACCTTCCTCTGATTAAGGAGAGAAAGCTGGGCACGGAGGATGATGCGAAGGATGTGAAGGCGATCAAAGCTTCGTGGAAGGCAAGCATTCCGAGGAAGGTGACGGTATCTGTGAGTGAGGATCGAGAGCTATGGGAGACTTATGTAATGGAGCTCAGGAAACTGAGGCCTGAGGTGCCCAAACCCTGATGTATGTTATCTTGTTTTGAAATAAATGCGAAGCCTTAATGCCATTACATGTTGTTTCAGTCTCTCCCCTCCCCTTTTCTTTGTGACTGGAATGGCGGACGTCGGGTGATGGTCGGCCGTTACTGGATAGGATCTGGGGGGCTGAAGCAACTACAGTATGCGGAGATGCCCTGAGATGTCATGGAGCTGAGGATTTCTCTTCAGGTGGTGATGAGAGAAGTAAGCTGGGAGAGAATGGAAAGAGAGGCATGGATAAAGCTACATCGGGATCGAGAGGAGAGGAGGGCACGTGAGGCCCAAGTGATGAAGCTCCGGAAGACACAACGCTCGGACACGTCACTCCTTCAGAGTCACTACCGATTGGAGGAGAGTTGGAGCTCATGGTGGATGAGCTCCGGGGGTTGGTGTAGTCTCCATCGCAAAGCAGGGGGCGGCTCAGCCAACAGCCTCGGGTTCAAGAGCTTCGCGGCCGTCGGGGTCGCGAGAGAGGCCAGAGGAGGGCGAGGAGCGCTACCAGAGAGGGTGAGAATGCGCGATATGATGAGACAATCGTAACGTCGCAGAGCTCTAGATGACCTCCCAGGGACCTCCCTCTTAGGAGAGGAGAGAGACGATCAAGGAGGTAGTGCGAGATTTAGCAAGTTGCTCATACACTCGCTCTCTTCTCACGGTGAACACGACAGTTTATATAGACGTATGAATGGAACGACATGCTCTCTTGTGATGGGTTTGCCCTCCATGCGTTCCTTCTCTTCTACGCCTCTTCTTTTCATGCCGTCCTCATGTGACGTGTTTAACAGAACTCTCCTGAGATAACGGATCGTGTCTCAGACTCATTGGGCATTTCTTTCGGGAGAATCCATCACAAATTTTAATGATGTACCACTGAATTCAAAGATGCCAACCGCCCTCTTGTCCTCTTTCCATGTAGACGAGTCCACTCCCAGATTCAAAGATATCGACTCCCATTGTCCTTTCTGCTGTGGATGAGTCCACTCCCGGATTCGAAGAGGTCGACCTGCATTGCCCTTTCTCCATGTAGATGACCTCATCTCAGATTTATTTGAATCACGATGAACACAGGGAACCTAGAGGTGTAGTGTGTGAATCAACCAGCTACGCCCCCCGACCTTGTTCACTTCGAGTGAAAGATGGGTGCTTTGTTACAAGGCCCATTGCAAGAGGAAGTGGAGAGATCTGGATCATATCCCTTCAATCCTATAAATACTCCCCCCGCCTGCTTCACTTGAAAGCACGGAGTTGTGGAGACTGGTTAGAAGAGTGAAAAGTCGACAGGAGGGAGTAAGAGTTTCTCATTCTCTGAGATGGAGGGAGAGTCCAGTTTCAGGGTGGAGGGCGAGTCTTCCCGCTCCTCGAAGAGGAGCAGATCCAGTGGTAGTTCCAGGAGACTCTCCGATGTTGAAAGGCCACTCAGTGAGAGGACCCAATCGGAGCTTGTAAATGAGCCAGTTCTTCCCCATATTTCTTCATGATCCCTTTCTTCCTTTCTCATTCTCTTTCTATTTTATTTCAATGATGCACTCGCTTCTCACTTCCTGTGTAATCCACAGAGTATGACGAGGTCACACATCTCATGGGAGTTAGTGGTGGCCGCCTATCGAGGCTTGCCTGACTTCCAGAAAGCTCGATTAGATGCGATGGGGTTTGGTGCATTCCTCCGGATCGAACCCATTAAGCTCGACCTCGCCCTCATCCAAGCATTGCGCGAGAGATGGGACCCAGAGAGTCGTGCCTTCTTGATGCCCTGGGGGCACATGGTGCCCAGTCTCGAAGATGTGGCCCGAATCACCGGCCTTAGAGTGGATGGTGAGGCGGTGACCGGGGTCACCTACCCCGATTATCGTGAAGTGGCTCAGAAGCTTCTTGGTCTGGAATTAAAGGACCAAAAGAATAGGTCAATAGCCAAGGCGTCTATCATGGAGGCACTGGGGCTCACTGACACTCGTCACCGTGATAACGAGTCCTTGGAGGAGTTCATGGAGAGAGCGGAAAGAGGGTCCCGCGCTGTGTACTGCGTGGATGCCAGTAGCTGGGAGAGATCAAACATGGACTTGAGGATATTCCTCCTCTTCCTGCTGGGAAAATTACTGCTGGGTTCCAAAGGAGACGACATCCATTGTCGTTTCCTAGAATTTTTGGTGGACCTAGAGAGGGTAGGGCAATATGCCTGGGGAGCCGCCGTGCTGGCGCATCTGTTCGCAAGTCTGTCCCAAGGGACAGATCGAGAGGTGACTGTGAGTGGCTTCATACCGTTTCTCCAGGTAATTATTTGTTTATTTATTTATGCAACTAATCTATTTCATGAAATGCTGATGACATGTGACGACACAGGTATGGAGTTATTACTACATCCCAATGGGGTGAGCTCGACAGTGGCGTGTGGCGGTGGCACCACTAGCTCGGCGGTGGCAACCTATTATGAGCACAACCTCTCTATCTTACCAGCTGATGGTATTAAGGCGTGAGCTGCAAGAGTTCCCCGCAGAGATGGTAGAACTCCATTTTTTTTGTCTTTTCTTTTGTCTCTCTTTTTTTGGTTCTTTTGAGTGATTAAGGAGATACACGCATGCCAACGCAGGTGATCTGGAGGCCTTACTCGGGCTTGGTCGATGTCGACCAACCGTGGGTCATCGCAGGTCGCCCTCGATTTGGTCGGGACCTTTGGGTCCACTGCCTGAATGAAATCGAGCCACTCCGGCTACGATTGGTCATGAGGACTCTAGGGCTTGCCCAGGAATGGGTAGATATGACCGCACCACCCCGCGTCGGGAGGAAAACACGTGGGCCGGTAACCTGTGTCGACTGGCGGGTGCGCTTCCCCGAACAATATGAAGATTGGCAGCGGGGTGGCACGCTCGTGGAGTCGCACGCCCGGGATAGTGAAGATTATCTACGTCTCTATAGGGCGATGTATGCAGAGCGACTCCATCCTGAGGGACTTGTGGAGGTATATCTCCTTCTCACTTTTTGATCATTTTTTTTATTTTTTTTATCATTTTTCTAAATGTAATGCTGACTCTATGACATGGGTTTAGGATGCCCGTGATACCATGATAGCGAACTTGCGGGCTCGATTGGCGGACACGGAGGGAGAGTTGGGTGACACCCGTGAGGCCTTACATGTCTCGGTGAGTATGTATGCAAATGCATATTCCTAATTATACCCCTATGTTTTGGTGTTTAGCCACTCACTGTCACTTCTTGTCATCATAGCGCGCTCGGCTCGACGCAACCCTACCAGCAGTAGGGGCAGAGGGTGCCTCTTCCAGTCTATGGATTCCTTCGTCGGAACTAGATTCGCTCCATGAGCAGCTTGCCCGTGTAACACAGCGCGCCGCGGAGGCAGAGGGAATGCTTTCTGTGCAGGTGAAGGTTCCTCTTATCCGAGCTTCTCTGTTTATGTCTCATCACACCCCTGAAATGACGGATATGGCAGGCCGAAGAGATGCAAGAGATGTTTGCTCATGCATCACAAGGGAAGGCCAGGATAGCGGAGCTGGAGGAGGAATTGCAACGTCGCTCAGATGACAATTTTTCTCGGGACGCCATGGAGCTGAGGATCACCCTTCAGCTGGAAAGGGATGACAGAGAGAGAGAACGTGCTGAGAGGGAAAAGGACAGGGAAAGAGAGAAGGCCAAAAGATCAGTCGAGAAAGAGGAGAGGAGGGCCCTGGAGGCCCAATTATTTGAATTGAGGACCAGTCTCGGCCTCACTGAGCAGTGGCTGAAGGACAGCGAGGAACGCTACCGAAGAGCACGAGAGCGTGGCTTTCGTGTTAGTAGCTTCTTTGCTGCTCCCGCAGATCGACATCGGGGAGTGGAGATAGAAAGAGGACCCCAAAGCGGTAGAAGTACCGCTTTTCATGGTTGGATAGCACCTTCTAGAGTTTCTCGTCCAGAAAGCGGCGAGACGAGTAATGTAGAGAAGGAGGGTGGGAGCTAATGTAGGCTCTCTCTTGTTGTTTATTTTTTGTTGAGTGGGAGTGGAATAAAATATTTTGTGCTTGGTTCTCTGCTTCTTTCTGATCTCCCGAATCCCTGTACACATCTAAGCAAACAAGTTAGCATTTCTGCTCTGACTTGCCCCTTGCTCAATAAACAAACGTGATTTTGAGTTATTCTTGATAACGAGTCAAGGGGCAAGCCTTTATTAACAAAGGCAATGATAAAAAAAAAGGATGATGAATGCGACAGACAAGCACACGGATGCAAACGAGAATTTAAAATGAATGGTGCATACAAAGGCGATCATGCGAAGATGTGATTTTCGTTTGTTTTTGTAGGTGTATTCATTTTTTTGTATTTTGTTGTTTGTTTATTTTTTTTTTGGTCTTTTATATTTCCATTTTTTTGTGCATGTACATTTTTTTACTTTTTTTAGATTTTTGGATTTGTTATTTTTTTTGTTTTTTGGTTTGTTTATTATTTTTTGTTTTTGCTAATGCACGATGACCACTTGATATAACATCTAACCTGCATGAGAACGAGGGTTTCTTGCTAACCTCCCAGGCATCCTAAGTGCACGTCTAAGTTGATTTGGGCCTCTAGACTCCTCGAATGATAATCCCGCCGGCTAAGACTTACCCTGATGACAATACCGTCATACCATGCTTAGGCTCCCAGTTGCTTCCGACCACAGGGATTCACCCAAAAAGTGTTCAAGGTAAATGATTTGCCCGACCCGGGTCTATTTCCTCACAACTCTAGACGATATGTAATGGAACACCCTGGAACCCAAATGACCAACCGCGCGACGCTGACCCGGAATCAGACGCCGTCGCACCCATAGGTGACGCGCTTGCATTGGTCTAAGCCCGAGGTTAGACTTAGAAGACATTAAGATGGTAGATAAGGGTCTTGACCGGCCAGAAACACGGAGACTCTGACAATGACTTCTGCTTTCCAAGATGGACAACCATACGTTTGTGTCGAAAGGTGGTTGCAGACTTTGGTGAGTTTCACCCTTCAGGAACTCCATTGAGCCTTTATCTTCAGGGGAAGAAGGAAGAGTATTAGGGGCAAACCTCCTGAGAGGACCGGCAAAACCGTTAACCCGGCGAGCCAGTAGGGGCACACTTAACTTCCCTTTCGGACAACTTCAGACCAAATCTCGAGCATTTACATCTCATGGCCCCTCTTGTATAGAATTTGACTTTCAGTCAAAGGGGTTTCATTTGTGGGATCAGGCACGGTTACGACCAGGCTTTTCACTTGACTTTGATTTTGTTCTTCTTTTCTGATTTTTCTTGACAGATTTTTGCGAGGGACATAGTATCTTGACATTATGAAATCCCTCTTGGATGCCTGCGGGGACACTGCCCTCTTCTCGTGCTCTGACCCATGCTCGAAGAATTGGGCCCTACTCTTGCCCTAGGGGTTGTGTTCGTGTTTTCCATGCTCAGCGTTTTAAGGGCGCCGGCTGTCTCATTCGGTCGAAGAGAGAGAGAATGAAGATTTAAGCATTCTGGAGACCTTCTAGGTGAGGCCTCACCATGAGCGATGCTACCGATCTTTCATAGAACACATGTGTACATGTATGTTGCCCCTTTTGAGGGGGGCATAAGCCGAACTAGCCGGACAGGGATCCCCACGGTTCTGGCAAACCAAGACCCGGAACCTACCAAGTCTTAATAGGCCCTATCCCAACACGGAGGTTGAATGCAATGACTTAACTACATGGTGATCTCCGGGCATTAGCATTTTGAATTTTCTATTTTTTTTTCTTTTCATTTCTTCTATTTTTTGTCTTTTGTTGTTGTATATATACATATTTTTGTTATTTTCATTGTTTTCTATTTTTTTTGTTGTTTCATCATTTTTTGACACTATGTACACCTATCTAAGGGTAGTATTTCTTAAGATAAAGCCCATTCCAAGGGTGGGATAACTCGATCCCCTCAGCATTGACTAGCCTATAGGCGTTGCCAGGATGCACAGCCTGAATCACGTACGGTCCTTCCCAATTGGGTTGGAGTTTAGAACGCGGCCCACCAGGTTTTACAAATATTCTTTTCACTACCATTTCACCGACTTGAAATTTCCTTTCAATGACCTTCTTTTGATAAAAACGTGTGAGTCTGTTTTGATATACCCGTGCATGCTCGGCAGCGGCCAGCCGTTTCTCATCTAAGAGTTCCAATTGGGCAAGGAGTGAATCACGACGTTCGTCGAGGGGGAGGTCCTTATCCAATTGTACTCTCAGAGAGGGGACCAGAATTTCGTACGGAACTACCGCCTCCATCCCATAAGTGAGGGCGAACGGGGTTTGCCCAGTGGGAGTACGGATTGAAGTGCGATAGGCCCATAGAGCTTCAATCAGCTTTTCTGACCAATCCGAGAACTTGTTAGACTCACATGTCTTTTTTATGATTTTAATCAATGTTTTGTTAGTGGCCTCTGCTTGTCCATTACCTTGTGGATAATAAGGTGATGAATGATGCAATGCAATTTTATACCTTTTGCAGAGGTCCTGAAGGTCCTGAGAAATGAATTGCGGTCCATTGTCGGTGATGATCGTGCTTGGAATGCCGAACCTGGCGATGATGTTCTTCATGATGAATTTGCAGACTGTTGATGCTTTAACCTCCACGTAAGCTTCGGCTTCGGCCCATTTGGTAAAGTACTCCGTTGCGTAAGGATGAATGATTTTTGCTTAGTGAGGGAGTAAGGATTACCGAGAGGACCAATGACATCGAAAGCCCACATGGAGAAAGGCCATGGGGAGGATACTGGATGAAGTGAAGAAGATGGGGAATGAATTTTATCGGCGTGAAGTTGACACTTGACACACCTGCGGACATAGACGGCACAATCTTCTTCCATGGTGGGCCAGTAAAAGCCTTGCCGAAGGATTTTCTTGGCAAGCATTTGGCTATTCACATGGCCACCGCACACACCAGAGTGTGCTTCCTCGACGCATTTCCAGACTTCCTCTTCGTCGAGACATCTTAGAAGAACACCAGTAAGACTTCTCTTGTATAGCACTTCTCCGACCAGCACGTACCTCTGTGCCACCCTCCTTATGGCTTTTCTATCTTCCGATGTGGCTTCTTCAGGGTAGGATTGATCTTTGCAATACTTGGCAATTTCGTAAAACCATGGCTTCTCCTCATCAGCCAATTCTTCTCTAATTCTGTCAACATAATTTCCCTCTTCTCAAGGATTTCTTCCTGTAGGGCCTTTCTTGCTATCATGTCCTTGATATTTACGTATGAAGCGTCATCGATTGCAGGGGCGTGACGCTTGTAGACGTGAATGGTATCAAACCATCTTCCTAGAGGGAACCTTAGAGATGATGCCAATGAGGCGAGGGCATCGGCCAGAATGTTCTGATGACGAGGGATATGGACAAAGATCAATTTGGCGAACAATTTGGCAAAGGCAGCAGTGAGTTCTTGGTATGGCTTGAGCTTGGGATCGCGAGTGCGATATTTGGTGAGCACCTGGCGAAGAATGAGTTGACTATCACCTACGACTCGTAATTCGGTGATGCGAAAGGAATGAGCGAGTTCTAGGCCAGCTAGAAGAGCTTCATATTCAGCTATATTGTTGGTAACGGGGAATTTGAGCTGATATGCCAGTGGGAATGTAAGGCCTTTAGGCGACAGGAGGGCAATGCCGATTCCTTTCCCTTGGGAATTCAGAGCTCCATCAAAATGTAACGTCCACATGCAATCATCTGATTGGTTGATGGACATTAGTTCCTCATCTGGAAATTCTGATTGGACAGGATCGAATCTGGGAAGAGGATGGTGAGCGAGATGCTCGGCTATAGCATACCCTTTAATCGCCTTTTGCTGACGTAGACGATGTCAAACTGAGAGAGAAAACTTTGCCAGCGTGCTAATCTATCCGTAAGGACAGATTTTTCTAGAAGGAACTTGATAGGGTTCATTCGGGCAATCAGATGGACTTCATGAGCTAGAAAGTAATGTTTCAACTTCTGCACTACCCAGACAAGGGCGGCACAAGTTTTCTCCATAGCCGTGTACTTCTGCTCACAGGGGTTGAGGAGTTTGGACAAGTAATAGGTCGCCCTTTCCTTGCCCGCTTCATCGGCTTGTGCTAGGACAGCTCCCACGGAGTCGTCCAGGACTGAGACATAAAGGATTAAAGGTCTACCTGGCGTGGGTGGAATTAGAACGGGTGAATTGGCCAGATACTCTTTCAATCCTTCAAAAGCTTTTTGGCATTTAGAATTCCAAAGGAATTCTACTCCTGACTTAGTTAACTCGTAGAAAGGTTTGCACCTTTGTGAGTGCTGTGACACAAATCGACGAATGAATTGCAACCTTCCAATAAACCTCGAACTTCTCTCAGATTTCTCGGAGGTGGCATCTCCCTGATTGCTTTAGCTTTGTTGGGATCTATTTCAATACCCCTCTTACTCACAATGAAACCAAGCAATTTGCCTGACGAAACACCAAATACGCACTTTTTTGGATTCATTTTCAAATTGAACTCTCTTGATCTTTGCAGCACCTTAGCCAGAACTCTTGGGTGTTCTGCCCTAGTCTTGGATTTCACCAGCAAATCATCCACATATACCTCTAAATACACATGCATCATGTCATGGAATATTGCCATCATAGCCCTTTGATAAGTAGCTCCAGCATTCTTCAAACCAAATGGCATGACCAAATAGCAATAAGTTCCCCAAGGTGTGGTGAATGATGTTTTCTCCTGATCTCTTCCGCCAAACGGATCTGATTATACCCCGAAAATCCATCCATAAACGAGAGAGTTTCATAGCCTGCTGTATTATCAACCAACACGTCAATGTGAGGCAAGGGGAAATCATCTTTTGGACACGCGCGGTTAAGGTCCCGAAAATCGATACAGATTCTCACCTTTCCATCCTTTTTCATGACCGGGACAATGTTTGCCACCCATTGAGGATATAGGACGACTCTAATAAACCTGGCTTTGTGGAGCTTATCGACCTCTTCCTTCATTTTAAAGCCATTTGGGGGTGGAAACGTCTTAACCTTTGCTTTACCGAGACGGACCCTGGTTTTAACGTTAGGCGATGTTCGACCAGGGTGGAATCTAATCCCGGCATATCCTCGTAGCTCCATGCGAACGTGTCCCTGTACTCCTTTAGACCTCGATCAATGCCTCTCTTCAGATGTCGGCAAATTATCACTTATGAGGATGATCTAGGGTCTTCCTCGGTCCCCAGATTGATCTCTTTGGTGGGTTCTTCTATAGCGGCTGATGGTTCGTCAAACCTCCTCATTCCGCTAGCATATGCGTCAGCCGCGTCCTCATATTCTTCGTCCCCTTCTTCAATAGGGTACTCTTCATCTGTGAGCTCATAAACTCCGTATCCCTCATCAATTGTGCAATCCTCCTCACATTCTAACTCCGGCAGATGGATGGGATTTTCTAGCAATTGAGGAATGGCTAGAAAGGCTTGACACCTATTGGCTAGATCTAGAAGGAATCGACGAGGAATTTCCCTGCCTTGGATTTTCTTCTAGGTACTACCCTTGACTCGCTATTCCTAACCTGACTGACTTGTTCTACAGACGAAGAAGAAGTTGAAGAATGTACAGGAAGAGACCCCTCGATAGAGGGGTAAAGAAGGTCGCTCAAGGGACCTTGAATGAGTGGCCCGTAAGTCGGGGCACACTCGTGAGAGATGTAGGAGGTCTCCTCAAAGGAGATGCACTGTTGAGGAGTTTGAAAATCGACGTTTTTTTTTCATTTTCATTTTCAATTACAAAACAATTGAAAGAAATTAGAGAATGGGAGGAGGGAACTATAGCTAGGGGGTTGCATGGCTCATTGAGCAGATCATGGTTGAAAATTTGGCATGGGCTGAAAGACCCACGCAAGAATGTGAGTAGAGAAGGGGACCTGGGAATATCATCAGATAAACGTCGGGTCCAAGAAAGAGTCAGCAGCAACGGCTGAGGAGAATGATCAGAGAGAATGACGGAAAGCGATCCGTCAGTGGCAACTTCCTCTTGGCGAGGAAAACTTGAAATTTCGGCAATGTCAATGACATCTTTTGGTACCTCGAGATCAAAAGTGGCACCTCTAAGTCTGGAGGCGAGAACATCTGTTGTAGTGCCATGGAAATATCCTGTATATCAAACCACTTGTTCCACTCACAATCCGGGTCATCGTGTTTCCCCTTCTTTGCATCTCTCGAGCAACTTTCAGCTAAGTAGGCAATTTGCAATTTCCCATGTGATTGTCGCGGGTAATCCCCCAACTGTATAACCGGACCCTTTCTGAAATGAGAGTACAATGTCCATGTAAGAGGTCCCTCATATGCTTCAAGTGGCCCTTCAAAGCCTAGGCCGGCTCTAAGGGTTAACTTTGTCTTCTTTGGCAATTTCAGTCTCCCTTGTAATTGTGCCCCCAAACCTTTGCCCTGTTGGTAGCCAATGTTTCTCATGATCTCCCATCCCTTAGCATGGGAAGGGTGACATGACTTTGGTGTTGGAAGTGGCTTTTGTGTAAAATGGGTGCGACGAGGGTCACACACATCTAGCAGTGAAAGAATTGGCCGGTGAGTTGGCCAAACAGAAGGCAATGAGGTATTAATAGCGTCCACTGTAGAAAAGATGGGCATGCTATTTACCTTGATAATCCAAGCCTTGTATGGAAACTTTAAGCACTGATGATTGGTGGAAGGCACCGCATTCATAACCTCAATGTAAGGGCGGCCCAGTATGGCCTTGAATGTGGGATCCATATCAAGGATATGGAATTCCGTGAAGACTGATGCAGGGCCCAATTCTACATTCAAGATGACCATCCCCATTGGCGGCTTTTTGCTATTATCATAGGCCGTAACCGTGATTGATGAAGGCCTTATCTGTTCCGTGTCAACCCCACATGATTGGAGGGTGATCATAGAGATCACATTTATAGACGCACCAGTGTCCACCAAACATGGGTCTACAGGCACCCCATTGATCTTGACTGCAATACACAAAGCATATTTTCGAGCCTCCTTGGGGGCAAGCTCATGGTGGTGAAATATAATAGCCGGTTGTGTATCAGTTGGCGTCAATACTGACGAGATTTTCTCCACTGGGAGATCCTCATTTACCATAACCCTCTGAAGATACTCCATCAAGGCGTCTTGATGGGTTTTCGACCTCTTGATTAGCTCGAGAATGGAGATCCGAGCTGGTGTTTTATCCAAGTGTTTCAACAGGTCATATTGTGTCCCGGGGATAGACTCCTCTGGCTGTTCTTCGGTGTCTTTCTCCGGCTGAGATTGCTCGGGGACCTGACTGTTTTGGGGAAAAATCCGATGGAACATCCTTCCACTACGGAGCACCATGGCTTGTGGTTTTGGCGGCACCTTTATAGAGTTAGATATGGGGTTTAGCAAGGGTTCGAGGGGTAGTGGTGGAGGAACAATTGATGAAGCAGGGGCAATAATAGGTGTAGGGGCTCTGATGAGTGGTTTGTTAGGTGGAGGCATGGTGGGAGTGGGTGAAGCCTCAGATGGACGGCGAATGATAAGGGGTTTAAAAGGTGGAGGCATAGTAGAGGTTGATGGTGTCCCAGATGGGTGATGAATAATGAGGGGTTTCGAGGGTAAAGGGGTTGTGGTGGAGGTAGATGGTGCCTCGGAAGGGTGTTGGACAATAATGGGTTTGTTTAGTGGAGGCGGAATGAAGGCGGATGATGAAGTGGAGGCGTGAGGGATAATGAGAGGTTTTGGGGGTAACGGTGTTATGGTGGAAGTGGAGGGTGTTTGCTGGAGACTCGAAGGGAGGTCATCAGTAGCGACGCGGATGAGAGGACGTGATGTCAGTGGAAATGAGTAAGGTATTACTGCGGGTTGTGCTACGGGTGGAGGATAGACAGGTGCGGGACGAATAAGGCGTGGGGATTGGATAGGAACGTGATTGGTGACAAGGACAGAGCCGCTTTCCGTATGCCAATCCTGCCCTCTTCCAACCTCCAGGAAGGAAGAGATGGGGTTGACTTGGTGGTTAGGTTGTTGGTGCGCCGGTAACGGATTCTGGAGGATGCCCATATTCGGCTGTTGTTGTGGTGCCTGCTGAGGCTGTTGTTGCTGCTGTTGTTGTTGTTGTTGTTGTTGTCTAAGAGGAGGTCTCCTGGCCTTCATCATGGTGACGCATCGCCTCATTTCATCCCAATCTATTTGATGTTCGTCGTTCATATCATAGATATAATCTCTGAAATGAAAACAGTTTTCCACTGTATGACCGGGCTGTCTATGGAAGACACAATATCTGGAAGTGTCGACGTTCGTGGGCCATATGGCTTTTTCCTTAGGCAAGGTGAGGAAATTAGCAGCCATGAGAGCATTAAAGATGTCCGGCAATGACTCCGGCAAAGGTGGGTAATGAGCTCTCCTAGGGCCGATCGGCCTTCTCTGTTGTTGGAGGCCATAATCCCCGGGTGGTGGAACCTGATTATATTGAGGAGGCCGCTGCTGTTGTTGTTGGAGATGAAGCGGTTGAGGCATATTGTTCTGGAAGAGATTGTTTTGTGGGGGAGGACGATAGGGTTGCTGACCTTGTTGCTCCTGATGAAAGGGGAATTGTGGGGGTTGTGGGGGCCTAGGATTAGCTTGCTGGTTGGGATAGCCAACCGCGCCCACTTGTTCATTTGTTACAACCCCTTCTGTTACCCCACCTTGGGCACCCGTGCCCGGCTTCCTAAACACCTTTGGTTTTGGTGGCTCGAACATATGCATGAGGGGAGAATCTTTCAGCTGTGTTTGGATATATCGAGCTCTCTCATACAGTTCCTCCATAGTGGTGAGTTTGTTCATTGCCAGGACGTGTCTAAATTGTGGAGTGGCATTAGACACGACCATCTTTACTTGCTCCGATTCTGAAATGGGGTCTCTCACTTTCTCTGCCAAGGATCTCCATCGATCGGCAAATTGGGTGAAATCTTCGTCCGGCTTCATCTTTTCAGCCACTAGGTCGGTAATAGAGAAGGAGGGACCGACCCTATCCCGATATTTCTGTGTGAATTTCCGTTGCACTACGTCGAAATTCTCAGCCTCACTCGGCTCTAGTGAATAGAACCATTCTAAGGCGGGACCGTCCAATGATCTCCTGAAGAGGTATGCCAAGGATCTTTGATCGTTCTGCCAAAACGAGGACTCATACATAAAGTCCTTCAGATGAATGAGGGGGTTGCCTGTGCCGGTGTACCGTCGATACGTTGGCATTTCAGAAGGAGGGAGATGGAATACTGGAAGGATTGGTAAAGAGATCTCAGGCGCGGATTTGACATCCACGATCTTTTTGAAATCTCAGAATTGTTCATCCATCTTGTTCATCCTATGAAGGAGAGATTGAGTGACCTCATTGTAAGGAGCAGGTTGTGGTGGCCACTGAGGCCTTGCAGAAGCCTGAGAAGGGAATTCCGGATGAGAGAGACGTTGTGACATATCAGCAAATGGAACTGACTGAAATGTCGTATGAGGAATTGGTGGAACTTGAGATTGGGGAGGTAATTGGAAAGGGGGAGGTTGCAGACGTGGCATATCAGTAAATGGAACTGACTGAAATGTTGGATGAAGAATTGGTGGAACTTGAGACTGGGGAGGTAATTGGAAAGAGGGAGGCTGCAAACTTGTCTGCACAAGAGGGAATGAGGGAGGGATTGCCTGTGCGGGCTCTTGAATAGAGAGAGGAACTGGTGTTGATTTTGAGGAGTAGAATCAACAGATTTCCCTTTTAAGACGGCCTGAAAGGCTCGGATCTGATCGGAATTGAGCTGTGCGTTCGCGAGAACACCTAGCAAGGAGGAAATATCTTGTGGCGGGGATGCTTCCCGACGGCGGCTCGCACCTCATATGAGGGCTCACGGGAGGAACCTGCGTCCTCAGCAGGGACATGTGTCCCCTGGTGACTCGGGGTCGGATTCTGACCGTTCCCGGACATTTCTTGATCTTTTTCGGAACGCGAGATTTTGCCGGAACGCAATATCATACACACTCAAACCAAGAACAAAGACTAACAAACAAGTTGATGTTTAACGCCTTTTTGTGTTTTCTTTATGTTTTCCCCTCTTTTTTTTTCTTTTTTTCCTAATCTAATGTTCACACCACAGGAGGGACCTTAGTTGCAATATTAATTTTTGCCGTGTGATCTAAGGACACTCGACTCACCACGAATGGGTTAACTATCTCCAGGGAACTTCAGTGGTACAACCAGCCCAGTGAACGAAGAGGGAATCCTTCGATGTCGGGAACTTACGGAGGTCCCAGTGAAGGAGATCCTAGTCCGTCGAGAGGAATTCCCGACGGAGAGTCTTTCCTTCACCAAGAAAAGGTGATCCTAAAAAAGATGGAACAAAAGAAATAAAAATAAAAGGGAGATGATATGCAATGCAGTGCTGAATTTAACAAGAGATATATAAACAGACAGCAAATATATGCAATAAAAGAAATTAAACAAACATCACAACACTCCTTTTTCTGCAATGATACGAATCTCTTCAGACTTCAAGGGGACTCTAGACTAATGCACGTAGTGCACGAGGGATGTAATTGGAATGCCAAGGGTGATAGCGGGAACACGAATATAGCGCATGCGGGCGCAATCAGGAGGGGCACACGTGGGTGCCGAGTGGAGGGGCACACGTGGGTGCCGCACCGTGGGTGCCGAGTGGAGGGGCACGCGTGGGTGCCGAGTGGAGGGGCACACGTGGGTGCCGAATGGAGGGGCACACGTGGGTGCCGAAAATATTTGGGTAACCAGAGAAACAAAAGAGGTCCCACCGTGATCGCCAAAAAGGTGTAGACGGCAAAAGAGTGTAGTCCACCCTCGGGGGAAAGAAACAATGATGCAAAGTAATGATGAAAAGGTGATTGCCAGAGAGGTGGAGACGGCAAGGGACGTCCACCCTCGTCTGTCCTAAGAGATGGAAATGACGAGATCAACTCAAGAAGAGAAAGAACATAAAGGAGAGAAAGGAAAGAAGGATGCGAAACGAACTCTGGTACGTGGCGGAGATAGGGGTCGGAAGACCCTCTCGCGCAAACTAACCCCTTCCCGGTAAGCGTGACTTACCGTTCCACGAGCAGTTTTCCATATACCAGGAAATCCGAGAATCTAAGTAACAGAAATGGGGAGGCACGAAGACTCAGAAACTGCAGCGGTATATCGTTCTCCAGAAAATTACAAAGATAATACGAACCAAGACATACCACCACAAGACATTGGTCTTTGTGGGGTTCTAACAGCGATGCAATAATATCAACACTAATGAATATATATGTACGTATTAGGACCACCGCAAGACATTGGCCTTACGGGGTTTTTATTGCAATATAGATAATAAACATGAGTATATATACATAAGACCACCGCGAGATATTACTCTCCGCGGGGTTTTTACTGTAATATATATAATAAAAGGCTTCGCGAGGAATTACTTCCGTCACGTGCACCTTCGCGAGGAATTACTTCCGTCGCAGGGTTTAGACAGAAATTTAAAGAAATAAAATGACAGAATGAAAAAGGTTTCGCGAGGAATAACTTCCGTCACGTACACCTTCGCGAGGAATTACTTCCGTCGCAGGGTTTAGACAAAAATCAAAGGAATAAAATGACAGAATAAAAAGGCTTCGCGAGGAATTACTTCCGTCACGTACACCTTCGCGAGGAATGACTTCCGTCGCAGGGTTTAGACAGAAATTTAAAGAAATAGAATGACAGAATGAAAAAAGGCTTCGCGAGGAATGACTTCCGTCACGTACACCTTCGCGAGGAATTACTTCCGTCGCAGGGTTTAGACAAAAATCAAGGGAATAAAATGACAGAATGAAAAAGGATTCGCGCGGAATGACTTCCGTCACGTACACCTTCGCAAGGAATTACTTCCGTCGCAGGGACCTCCGCGAGGAATTACTTCCGTCCACGGGGTTTAAACAAAAGGGAAAATTGACAGGAAAGAAAGGGGGAAGGGGATGTGATCGCCAGGGGCTGAGAACCCCACAGGAAGTGTTCTGATCGCGTTTGCCGCCAGAGCGGGAGCAGTGCGGGTCCTCTCTTCCTCTTCTGTCGGCCGGCCGACGAAGAGGGCTTCCTTCGGTTACCCCTAGACAAAGAACAAACAAAGCAGAACTGGTTGGTGAGAACGACGGTGGTGTAGTACCGATCCTTTAGAAAATGCCACTGAAAATAGCGTAGACGAGTACGCACCTGGTTGGTGGTATTTAAAACCCCTTTTAGACTAAAGAGTGGGAGATGATATGATGAAATGCATAAATGTGAAGACGCTCACAAACCAGGCCCTCTCGGGGAGAAAGACATGGCACAGATACTAAAATGATGCATGCAACGTGATTAACTGACCGATTAAAAAGATAAAAGGGGGAGAATAGCTTATCGGGGGAGACCGACGACGAGCTCAGAAGCATAAGTGATACGAGCACCGCACGACCGAGGACCTTCAAAACAGACTTCAGAAACGGGTTAAGCTGAACATGAGAACACTCGCATACATATATATATATATATATGAGTAGTACATATATTTATATAAACATAAATGTATTAAACATCTTAAGCATGTTTACATAAACATATATAAACGTATACATAAACTGATCAAAATAAAAGAATGAGAATTTTAGAGAGAATGAGAGGAAGAAAAGGAGGAAGAAAACTTCCCCTTTTTATTTTTTTTATTTTTTGAAATCTTCTTTTAAGAAGAAAGGAGATGTAAGATTAGAGAAAAATAAAAATAAACAAAATAAAGAGTAGAATAAGATATGTAATATATATATATATATATATATATATATATATATATATATATATATATATATATATATATATATTTGGGAAAGAGAGAGAGGGTGAGGGGAGAGTGACGGAGGGGGGGAGAAGAGACGGAGGGGGAGAGAGGGAACGCGTGAGAGGAGAGAGAGAGAAAGAGGAAGAGAGACGAGACGGAGGGGAGAAGAGAGAGAGAACTGAGAGGAGAGAGAGAGATGAAACCGGGAGAGGGAGAGAGACGCAGAAGGGGGGAAAGAGAGAGAGAGTTAAAAGAATAAAATAAAATAAAATAAAAAGAGAGAGAGAGAGAGAGATCGCGGCGGAAGCCGCGAGAGAGAGAGAGAGAAGGAGAGAGAGAGAGAGAGAGAGAGAGAGAGAGAGAGAGAGAGAGAGAGAGAGCGAGAGGGAGAGGAGGAGAGAGAGAGAGTGCGGCGGAGAGGGAGACACAGAGAGAAATGAGATGGGGGAGAGACAGAGACGGGGAGAGAGAGAGACGCAGGGGGGGGGGAGAGAACAAGACAAGGAGAGAGAGAGAGAGAGACAGAGGGAGAGAGAGATGGGGAGAGAGGGGGGGGTCCGGCGGCGCAGGCGGGGCGGTAGCAGCGGCGGAGGAGACCGGAGGCAGGGGGAGCGGCGGCGCAGACGGGGCCGAAGGTGGCCGGGGCGGAGACGGAGCCGGAGACGGGAGCGGCGGCCGGAGACGGGAGCGGCGGGGACGACAGCGGCGGCAGGGGGAGGCCGGAGGCGGGAGCGACGGGCGAGCGGGCGGCGTGGCGAGGGCGCGGGCGGCGTCGCGGCGGTGGCCTGGAACGACAGGGGTGCTGGAGCGGCAGGGGGGCGACGGGCTTGCCGAGGCGGGAGGCCGGTGGCGGCGTGGTGGCTGGGCGGCGTCCGGTGGCAGGCGGAGGGCGGCCGGAGGCGACGGGGGCGTGCGACGGCGGCAGTGCAGAGGGCCGTTGCGGCCAGAGGCGGGGGCGCTGCGGGCTGGGGGCGTGGCCGGCAGGGGCGGCGTCGGGGGCGGCTGGTGCGGAGGATGGAGCGACCGGTGCGGCCGGCCGCGGCGGGAGAAAAAGGCCGTTGCGGCCTTTCGTTCAAACCGGGGGGGGCACGGGCGACGAGGCCCCCCCTGCGAACTCACTAGATCCTTTTTTTGTTTTGTTTTAAAACGCCTGTAAGAGAGAGAGAGAGAGAGGTTGGGGACAAGAGAGAAGACAGAGAGAGAGGAGAAGGGGTGAGGGAGGAATCAAAAGAAAGAAAAAAAAAGGTCAAGAGAGAGGGCGGCGAGAGGCAGAGATAGAGGGAAGAGAGAAGGAGGATGAGAGAGGAAGAGGGAGAGATGGCTGTGGGTGGTTGGGTGGTGGCTGCAGAGGGAGAGAGGGAGGGGATACGGTGGAGGTAGACGGTGGAGGTGGCTGTGGGCTCGTAAGAGGAGTGGGAAGGTGAGTGAGGGTGGAGGAGAAAAGAGGTGACTGTCGTGAGGAGGAGGATGGCTGGTGTGGTCAGAAAAAGAAAGGGAAGAGGGAGGTGGAGGTGGCAACGTGGGAAGTGGAGAGGGGGTGGCTTCGTGGGTGCATGCAAAAGAGGGGGTGTGTGTGTATTCCGAGGGGCTTCCGATGGGGTGGTGGGTTACTGAGGAGGTGAGAAGGGGAGAGAGAGAGTGTGTTAAAGAGAGGGGGCAAGATCCTAGAGACCCGGGAGGGGAGTGAGGAAATAATTTATGTAATAAAAGATGGGGCCATGCCCATTAAATTTTATTTATTTTTAGAACAAAAGTGGGCCAAGCCCATTAGCACACATCTATATATATATTTTTTATTTTTGAATAGAATGGGCCAAACCCATTAGCACAAGTGTTTTCTTTTGGTATATTTTTTTGAATAGGAATGGGCCAAGCCCACATGATGAACCTTCCCCCTTTTTTAGGATTAAAAAGATGGACCAAGCCCATTAACACATTTTTTTGTTTTGTGTAGGAATGGTCATAAGCCCATTAACAAGAATTACTATTCAAGAAGCCACAGATTATTAGGTTAAATTAGAGATTACTCAACTAACTTAACCGTGCGAGTTGCTTTGGGGCGTCTTAGTGTAATACGGGATCTGCTCAGCATAATGCTAAAATGTCGTGTCTACAGTATTAACCCTGACTATCTTGCTTGCAGGATTAAACTCATGGCAGTCACCTGGTGAACCAAACGTGTGGATACTCACCCTACTCCTCTACAATCCAAAACAGGTGGTATATGTCATGTACTGTCAAAGAACCATTGGTGAGACTCTTACCTTGTCTTAGCATCGATCTCACCATGTGTATCTCATATACATCTCCTTAATACACCTCATTCATGCATATTAATCTTGAAACCCTTCTGGCCATCGTGCGCCCTCACCCGCGGATCGACCTGCGCGGTCAGGTCGCGGGGATCGACCTGCCCGGTCAGGTCGTGGGGGTCAAGGGGGCAGCGCCCCTTACGGGGGTCTCCGGGGGCGGAGCCCCCAGAACAAAATTTAGAAACGCTCTCATGGTTTAGATGTTTCAAATGCATAAACCAAGTGAATCCAATCTCAAAATGCATGGATTTGATAGGGACATGAAGCCTTTGAATTATGGACATGGTTCTTTGAGCTAAACACTTCATTTTTGCAGGTATAGGTGTTTCCGGTCGACCAACACACCTTAGCCGGTCGACCAGATTTGCCAGAGCCTGAAAACTCCAGTTTTTACAGGTAGCGGTCGACCGCCCCTAGGCGTCCGGTCGACCGGTTCTTCCAGAAATGAAAAACTCAAGATTTTACAGGTTTCGGTCGACCGCCACCATAGGGCCGGTCGACCGGTTTTGCTAGAGCCTAAAAGTTCCGGCTGCAGCAGGTTCCGGTCAACCGCCCCATGAATTCCGGTCGACCGCCAGTCCCGAGCCCCCTTTTGTTGACTTCGATTTCAAGCTCGTGGAGAGGAATCTTTCACCCATTTGTTTAATCCCAATGACCCCAATTACACCAGGATTTGTGGATCTGGTCTGGGGGTTGTCCATGGACCATTCAAAGGTTATAAAACATCTCATTGGAGCCAATAACCCTAACCATCCAAGAGGGCTTCAAGTGAGATCAAGGGGCGGCTATCCAAGGAGGAAGGAGAGGGTACTGTAGCTCCGTGAACAGTACTTCGTACAGCAAGATCTTCATCCATGTCCAAGGTGTTTCAAGCCCAATCTGAAGCTAGCAACCTCCAAGGAAGAGAACAGCCAAGAAAGCAAGCAAGGATTCCAAGAAGAGTGCCTAAGGGAGAAAGAAGAGAAGCCAAGCAAGCAAGAAAGGAGAAAAGCCAAGCAAGCACGGATTGAAGCTCCGATCAAGTGAAGATACGTTCAAGATCCGCAACATGCATTCAAGGGGAACCCAAAACAGGAGTTTTCTAAACTAAACCTCATCGTCTTTATATTTTGGGTATTGTAATTGTGTTCATCATAAACTGTAAACTCGTGTGTCTGTGGATCGTTGTTGGATCCGTGGTCGTGTGTGTGTGTATCGTATTTGATTCGTGTGTGCGTAGGTCTTCTTAGATCTGCGTGTGTTGTGTGATTTTATCCAGATCTTAGTGTTTGTGTGTGTGGAGTGATGCACTTGTCGCAGCGTGTGTGTGTCTTGTTGATCCGCGTGTTGGATCGTGTTGGAGACCTCGTCTCCTTGTGTGTGTGTGTGTGTGTGTGTGTGTGTGTGTGTGTGTGTGTGTGTGTGTGTGTGTGTGTGTGTGTGTGTGTGTGTGTGTGTGTGTGTGTGTGTGTGTGTGTGTGTGTGTGTGTGTGTGTGTGTGTGTGTGTGTGTGTGTGTGTGTGTGTGTGTGTGTTGGGGTGCGTCCCCGTGTGTGTGTGTGCAGGCGTCGTCTTGCGTGTGTGGTTGGAGCGTCGTCTCCGTTTGGGGATTTATCCCCGAGTGAAGCCTCACCGGGTTTGGTGAGGGGTGGACGTAGGATTGCCGTCGTTGCATCCGAACCACCTTAAAAACCGATGTGCATTGTGTTTTGTATTATGTGGTTTGGTCCTTTTCTTCTACCTCCATTCTACATGAGTGTTAGTATAATTGTGATTCTGGATTTATCCTCGTATATCTTGCATAATCTATATCATCATCCAATTCAGTTTGATAAATCCAATTTGTGAACAAACAGTTTTGAACCTCTTGATTAACATTGTATCACATATTTTGAAAAGGCCAAAAGTTTTCGTAAAATTGGTAAACACCCAATTCACCCCCCCTCTTGGGTGTCATTGATCGCGGGACTTCACTCGGGGCGCGAAATCTTCGATGGAGGTAGGGAGATGGACCCCCAGCTCGTGCTTTCCCTTTCTCGCGAGTTTTGTAGGACGTGCTGAGACGAGCGGGTTTATTTTCACATTTTGGAGAAATCCATGTTTTGGGGGAGTGAGCCGGATCTCTAATTTTACGGCATTTTTGGCCGATCCAGGGGTTTAAATGCATGCCTAGGGGCTTGGGGATGGATTCCCCTTTGTTTCCCCATCACCCGGGGGTGATCGGGGTGTGGATCGGATTTTTGGGTTGTTTCCCGCCGTTTCGCTCTCGGACGGGTGTGACGGTCCTTCCAGTGACCGCCACAGCTTGTGACGCCCCAGGGTGGGTGCGTCACAGGGCCCGTTTAGCCAACTGGTGGTCTGTGGGTGTGACGGTCCCACGATAGACGGCCACGGCGCTGTGACGCGCCTGGGTTGGACCGTCAGGGATGATCTGACCGTTGGCTTTCGGTCGTTGGTTTTGAACGTTCGGGGTCAAGGCCTGTGACGCACCAAGGCTGGCGCGTCACAGCCTTGTAACGCCCCTGTGTGGGTGCATCAGAGCGGACGCATTCCCACCTTGTAACGCACCAACTCTGGTCCATTACAGCCTGTGACGCACCAAGCGGGACACGTCACAGTTGGTTTCATTTTGTCTTGTGACGCATCAGGGCTGGCGCGTCACAGACTGCGACGCACTAGGGCTAGCGCGTCAGAGACCGTGACGCACCAGGGTAGGCGCGTCACAACCGGTTTGCACCGAGCGTCTGACGGCCCTTTGTTGGTGCGTCAGAGTGGTTGTGACGGTCGAGGCTTGGACCGTCACAGACTGTGACGGCCCAAGGTTAGACCGTCAGGCTCTGTGTTATGCCGAGGTGAGTTTTCGTGTTCTCCGCCTTGTTCCGTGATGTGTGGATCCCCGGTCGACCCGGTTGGGACCCAATGGTCGACCTACGGTCTCGTGAGTGCCCCAGACACCCGTGGGATTCTGTGTCCGTGTTTTGAGGGTGTTGGGAGGACCGTGCTACCTCGTTTAGCGTGCCTGTGGGTTTGAGAGTCCGGGTGACTTCTCGCGTGTCGGACTTTCGTGTTACGCTAGACCGAGTCACCGTGTGTCGGTGGGGGTGCGGTGGGGTCTCCCCCGCATGCCTTGAGTTTTCCTGGAAGATAATTCCCGAGTGGGCCATGTGTTTGGCCTTGGACTGTGAGTCCAGTTATCGGCGTGGCAGCTTGTTCATTGCCCTGGGAATCATGCTTCTGTACTTTCCGCGTGGGCCATGCGTGTGGCCTTGGACTGCCAGTCCAGTTGCCCAGCCTGGGGCTGGAGGGTTCCCGCCTTTCCCTGAGAGTGGGATTTGGTTTGGTGGCCTGTGAGATGCCTTGGGAACCATGTTTCCGCATTTTTGCGTGGCCGAGCGTGCGGCCCATGGACTTGAGTCCCGTTTCTTCTCCGACTGTGGTCATCGTGCGACGGTGCTGGTATGTGGGACGGTCCCCGTACTTCGTCGGGTTCGGACATTGTTTTTCGTTGTCTTGAGAGTCTACTCTCTCAGTGACCCTCCACTAGTCGTAGCCTGCTTACACGCGTGTGGTCCCACCATGGAGTGTTGGAGAGGCTACCCTTAGAGACGGTTTGTGGACCGATTTTCTTCGGGCCCCGCGTCTAGCAGTCAGAGTCCGGCTAAGGGGAAAACCGGTCAGAGGGCCAGACCAGGGATGGACGGTCTGTGTGTGCACACGTGGTTGGGGGCGGTTGGACCCACGTTGACGGGTGTGACCCCAGCTAGTCACTTGTTTGTGGTTACTTGTACGGTGTCTCAGTTCCCGCTGGGCCGGAGTGAGACACCTGATGTGCGGACTAAGACGTCAGTGGATGCATTCGACCTTACTTCTAGTGGGAGGAACTCATGTCGAGTCGGGAGTGACGGACTGTCAGTTTCCGTGACTTTGACCTTCGGGTTTTCGGTCGTGTTGACCATTGAGTTTCGGTTGTTTCGCCGTGGCGCGTGTGTCGATTTTCACGCCGTGAGACTAGTGCTAGTGGCCTTACCGAGGTTGCATCTTGTTGTGCGGTACCCGTGACCAGGTGGTCAGGGTTGCACCTTGGACAGCGTGTCCAGGTTGGCCATGTCCTGGGAGGCAGGCCTCTACGGCGTGGTTGCCGTGAGTTTTTACTTTGGTAAGCGGTACTAGTGTAGTTCGGTAGCCCCCGACCGTGAGTCTGGGGTGTGTTTCTAGTACAGTAGGAGTAGCTGTAGTGCCGAGTTTTGACCGGCCACCGGTTCGCTGTTCCTACTGTAGTTGTAGCTCTCCTTTCCGCTACCGCCGTTGTTTTCGGTTGGGGTTCCGCGGGATCCCTGGTGAGTCTCTGTTTTGGAGACTCATTCCCTACTTTTCAGGTGTGGCGGTTCTTCTTCCTCGAGGTTTGAGGGCGCGGTGCGGAGGTTCTCAGTTGCCAGCTCGCTGGGCCGAGTGTTCACTCGGCATGTGGTACGTTTTTACTGCTTTAGACTGTACTTTCTGTTGGACTGGACTCTGTTGTAGCTGTAGTTATTTATTTATTTTTGTTAATTTTTGAATTTTCCTACTTTATTTCCTATTTCTTTGTGCCTCCACACTCCTTTTAGCCCTTCCGAGCCCTCCCGACTCGTGGGCGGCGATTCGAGTCTCGGATTATCGGGTCTCTCCCGGTAATCGAATTCTCGGGTTGTTACAGCTTGTCCCTGTGTGACAATTTTTAGGCTGGTTACCGTAGGGCCCCTCATCTTTGCAACCTGAGTCCAGACTGGGGGGAAAACCAACTAGAGGACCCGACTTAGAGTGCATAGTATGTGTGTGCACACGTGGTTGGGGGCATCGAACACGCGCTGACGAGCGCAACCCTAGCTAGTCCTTGTTATGTGATTACGTAGTAGTATGTCTTAGTTTCCGCCTGGGGCGAGTAGGGAGACACCTTGGGCGCGGACTAAGACATCAGTGGACGCATCCGGCCTTACTTCTAGTGGGTAGCACTCTTGTCTTTTGTGTGGTAGCGACTCAGGTTCTTTTCGTCTCGAGGTGACCGTTCTGGCGACTCCGTACTTTTAGTTCTCCGTGGCATGTGGTTTATGAGGCTTGCACTTGTGTAGTTCTATTTTATTTTCTTTATTTACTATCTCCTTCTGTTATATGCTTCTTATTTATTATCCTCGCTTATCGTTTATCTTGCTGCTGTGTTTCTCATTGTGAGGTAGGGATCTGTGGGACTCCTACGGAGCCAATGAGATGAGGCACACCCCCTTTACTTTTCAGATGAGGCGAGGTTGACACGGAGTACTTCGGAGGTTCCTCGTGGTGCCGATGGTCCAGTTTAACAGCCAACTTGCCAGAGACGGGGTATGCCCCGTGTTCTTTTACTTTTCTTTCTGTTGACTGTACTTATTATGGACTTAGATATTCTTGACTGTATAAATGTTTAATTGTGTAAATTGTTTAATTTCCTACATTAATATATTGTGTTTGTGATTCTGAAATTATTTTAGATTCTTGTACATCTCCACACTGTCCAAATAACCCTTCCGAGCCTCCCGGCTCGTGGGTGGCGGGCCATGATTTGAGTCGTATCGGTTCCTTTCTGGTACCCGGATCTTGGGTCGTTACAGAAACTTTCCGACGAGTATTCGGAACAACCAAAAAACCCACACCGGGTCAAATACAAGTCTTGGGAAAAATTCCGTAGGGTATTCGGAATGATGAAAATATCCACGCAACAAGCGGATCTTGCAAGAAACAAATTCCTTGCAACTCACAAGATGTACGTGACTGACCGGGAAAAAATCCTAAAAGATCGGAACCACCCCACACGGCAAGCAGCGGACTACACCGAACCACAAGACATACGAAGGAGGCTCTTTCTCTTGTACATGTGATGCAAGGCATGAAAGCCCAAACCAAAAAACCCCAAAAATGGGGTTTTTATAGGGTTGCCCCTCTTCCTCTTCCTCTTGGGGGTTAGGAGGACCGGATGGGGACCTATCGATCAAGGTCCTACCTAGATTGGATGGGTCCTCTGGGACCTATCCGAACCGGATAGGCCCCCATGGGGACCTATCCAATCCGGGTAAGGTCCCGGAGGACCTATCCGATCCTGAAACCCCTCTTTGTTAGGTATGCTTGGAATAAATATAATTATTACCATTATCAGTTTTAGTGATAAAAAATTATTGTTGTGTACAATTCTGTTCATTCAGTGATGACAAGAAAGAGAAGAAATGCCTAAAGAATGAAAGAGATGAAAAATAAGAAAAGCAGAACTTAGGCGTTTATAGAAAAACCTTAAAAGAAGAAGATGAAGATAATATAGGCACAAACAAAACATATGCGCAAACAAAACATAGGCGATATGAAAAGAAGAAAAGTCACTTAGGCGTTACTTCGCCTATCCCACTGACTTAGGCGAAAGGTAATCGCCTATCCTATTAATCAAGTGACTAAACTCACTTCGCCTATCTTTCCACTTCGCCTATCTTACCTATCTTTATAAAAATAAAAATCACATAGGCGTTGCTTTGCCTATCCTTCCGCCTATCTCAACTAACTTACACAGGCGCAAAGCCAATAGGCATTACTTCGCCTATCCCACTTACTTAGGTGAAAGGCAATCACCTATCCTATTCATCAGGCGACTGAAACTCACTTTGCCTATCTTTCCGCTTTGCCTATCCTAGGAACTTCACCTATCTCCAATACCGGCTATCTCCTCAAACCAAATCATTTCATCCTCTATGCTTCGCCTATCTAATAAAGATAAAACTTTTAGGCGCTTGCATTTTACCTATCTTGTTAATATAGGCGCTATCACTCAACTTAGGCGATATAAATGCAGAAACTTCGCCTATCCTAACAAATGTATTTCACTTATCTTAGCTTTTTATGATAAACCTTCATGCTACAAAGCTATCTGTATTATCTTCACTATTTTCTGATAGCTCTAAATAAAGCATATATTGAATGAGTTGTCTCATGCGTACTAGCTCATCTTCAGACAATCTCAAACAAAAAAATACCTCTTCTAAAAATGCAAGTTTATGTCTTCTGAATTACTAGCTGTTAATAAAGCTGCTTATCCCATAAAAATATTTATGCCCAAGTTGAAATCACTTCGAGAGAAATCTTTAAAATTCAAAATGCATTAAATACAGTCGAATAAAGCATTAGATGATGTCCATATTGAAGGCATGTATGCACGTAAACTATAACGACCCAAGATCCGGATATTGGGAATAACCCGATGCCATTCGAATCCTGGCCCGCCGCCCACAAGCCGGAGGGCCCGGAAGGGCTAAAAGGTGTGTGTAGAGGTACATAGAAATAAGAAATAAAGCAGGAACAATAATTATAATAACAATTAAATAAACTAACTACAGAGTCTAGTCTAAATAAAGTATAGTCTACAGTGAAAGAAACGTACTCTAACGTCAAGTGAACACTCGGCCCGACGAGCTGGCAACTGCGAACCTCCGCGCTGCACCTCCGAACCTCGAGGAGGAACCGCTACACCTGAAAAGTAGGGGGTGAGTCTCCTATCACTGGCTCAGTAGGGGTCCCGCGGAACCCCAACCGTAGAACAACGGCGGTACAGAAAAAGCAGCGCTAAAGAAAGCAACAACAACAACAGGAACAGTAAACACGGTGGCCGATAAAACATTGGCTCTAAAGCTACTCCTACTATACCGGAAACACACCCCGATCTCATAGTCGGGGGACCACCAGACTACAAACCACCCTGGCTATGCTGCCTGGGAAATCATCACGACACAGCCGTCGTGGAGGCCTATCTCACAGACGAAGGCCCAACCCAAGACCACGCGGTTTGGGTAACACGGTCACGACCTCGCCGTCGTGAACCCTGCATCAACTAGGGAAAATCCTCAGTAGCCTCTATCGGAAACCCTAAACCTCTATATCAAAAAACACGCGGGAGTTACTCGTAAAATCACGTCTCGCAGACGGGAAATGGAAACCCGAGTCACGAAAGTCTCGTCACGTGACGGGAGTACTGCCCACCAGAAGTAAGGCCGAATGCGTCCACTGACGACTTAGTCCACAACCTCAGGTGTCTCCCTACTCTCCCCAGGCAGACACTGAGACACCGTACCAGTAACCACATGACAAGGGTCTAGTCGGAGTAGTGCTCGTCATCACGCATCCGAAGTCCCCGACCAAGTGTACACACACTAACTAACTGCACTATGCTAGGCCCTCTAGTTGATTTTCCTCCCGGCTCGGACTCGAGCTGCTACAGTGGGAGGCCCTACGGTAAACTAACCTAAAAATCATCTCACTCTCGGGTGTAGCTCTCCACCTACTCCCAGGTGGGTCGGCACACGCGTGCCCAGTCAGCTACGATTAGTGAGGGGCCACTAAGCCGACGACTCTAGACGGAAACCATCGAAATACGGACAGGCTACGCACAAGCCCGTCATGTCAAGCTCGGAACACGGGTGGCACGATACCACCAGACTCTGGGCAGTCCACTAAACCTACTAAATTCAATGGCCCTTGAGTCATAGGACTCAGGTCAAGGCCATCGTACAGGACGACTCCATGCCGTCAATCTACCATATCCCTAGGTCAGAAACAACGATAAAATAATTTATGAGGCCACGCACGACCGCCAAACCTAATCCATTTCCAAAGGGGAGCTAGGAACCCTCCAGCCCCAGGCTAGGTGACAAGGCTTAAAATTTATAGGCCATACGCATGGCTCACACGGAAACTACTTTCCTAAGAAGCCAATAACGTGTGGGAATAGCCCTCCGCACTCATACCGATATACGGCAACTCGATTAAGCGTAACACGAAAGCCCGGAACACAAGAGGGTCACCCGGACCCTTAAAACCCATGGGCACGTTAATCGAGATAAATTAACACCTCCAGACACCCAAAAAATATAGTCACGGTACCCACGAGGTTCCCGGGACATCCACGGGACCATAGGTCGACCATTGGGTCTCAACCGGGTCGACCGGGGGCCAAAACGGCCCACTGCATTTCGATCGACCAACACCCCTGGGTTGGTCGACCAACAGGGGTCGGTCGACCAACCCAACCTGGGCGATCGACTGGCCCATAGCAAGGGGGGCTCTTCCCTGGTCGATCGACCGAACAAGGCCGGTCGGTCGATCGAACTGGGGCAGAGTCCTAGTCCGTGGTGAACACCTGATCGATCGACCGAACTGCCCGAGTCGGTCGATCGAAAACGGCAGGGAACCCTCGGAGCCCCACCTAGGGGTCCGATTCCACACCCCAATCGATCCCAATCGATGGACATTACAATGGGGACCATTCCCCTGGTCCCAAACCATAAAATGGCATGCAAATAAACGGGAAAACCTCGTTTGATTCGACGAAACCGTCGCACGCCCTAAAACGTTGGCTTTAACCCCCCAGCGTGAATAAACCCACACTCGGCTCACCTCGGCCTACCAAATCGTGGGGAAAGGAAGTACACAGGTTAGGGAACCATCCCCCTACCTCCACTGAAGATTTTTCCGAGCCGAAATCGCCGTTTCCACGCAAAACGCCTCAGGAACCACCGCCGGGTACCCGAACGCGCGAACGAGCCGTCGCGCCTCCACCACCTCGATCCTCGCCCCATCCTCATGCTCCTCGCCCTCACGCCGTCTCCACCTCACCTGCCTCCGCCTCCGTCGGCCGCTCAAAGAAGAGGGGGAGAGAAAGAGAAGAGAGAGAGTGAGAAAGAGAGAGGTGGGGGTTTAAATAGGAAAATGATTTGGGATTTAAAAATCTAAAAAATATAAAAATAGGGAAAAATACTCCCCACGATCCTCGAAAAATGCACAACACGCCTGCAACATCTCGGAGCTCGACAACACGTCGGTCCACCCTGCACAGGGTTCCGAAGGCTCGACAGTTAAAAAACTCGAGTAAAGCACAAAACACGTTCCGAGACTTACAAAGGCGCTCCGAACTCATGGATTCTGATCCGAAAAAATGAAAAAAAATCCGAGGTGTTACATAAACCTTGTAGGTACATTCGACTCACAACAAATGAAAGACATATCTTCTTCGATGCATTTTAGGAAGGGACAAGATGGCAGAAGGACTGACATGCATCAGCCTATAAGAACAACAGAGAGAAATTAAATACGTTGACTACATATATAAAAGAAAAATAATTGTCTCTATGCATGACAACTATAGAGCGATAGAGATACCTGATCGGATATAAAGAAAGATAGAGATATGTTTTGGATATATTTTTAGAAAACTAAAAAAGCAACATATCTTCTCTAGTAGATTTAATACTACAAGACCAGAACAGATTCAAACTTGGTCTAATGATTTATATTCTGTGTCTAACGTATTATTTTTCAAGTCTAACGAATAACTTATTGTGACTAACAATTAGTTGGTTCTGTCTAACGTGCATTATTTTGTATCTAACGGAACCAAAGCTCGAAAAGAGCTATAAATTTGTGAGATATACAGGGAGCAAAGACAAGCAGAGAGCACAACACAAACTAAGCATTCTTGTGAGATTCTCTACTACCAGCAAATAAGCTTCCATTGGAAAGTATTAAGAGTTTCTAGAGATACAATCCTCTTCAACCAAATCCTCTGCAAGAAAGAGCTCAAGAAGGGAATGCCCTACGTAATCATTCTGCTGCAACCTCGAAAGCCTTTACAACACTCTGATTTTCCTTTTAAGCTTTCAATGTTTTCATTCAAGATTGTTGCATTGTCATTCTTTATTTTCTTCGTCTTGAACACTTTGTGTTTAATTGTACACACTCTGCCTATTATAGAGGCTTCATCTGTGTAACCTCATTTTAAGAGGTGTTCTTCTCCTTGACGGAAAAAGTCTTTACTTGAAATCAAGAGTACCCACAGGAGGTCGATATCCTGTAGGTTTGGCAAGTCTGAAAATTGACTGAGTTTAGCTAAACTTGAAATTTAACTAGGATTCTAGTGAAGAGATGCTCATGGTGAGCTGGACACTTGTGCAAAAACAACAGTTGTATTAACTCCCAGTTGGGGGAGTTAGTGGAAATTTAAATTGTTACTGGGTATTGGACGTAGGGTTGATAAGAGATCAGTGGAGAACCAGTATAAAATCTTTGCGTCCCATTGTGTGATTGCTCTTTCATTTTACTTTCTGCATTACTAACATCTGCAGTACAAATAATCTTATCACTAAAGTTTCAAGTCTATCTTATTACGATTTATTTTGAAAAGCCATTCACCCCCCTATGGGCTTACAGCCATATCTGGGCAACACTCCTCGGCCTATCGATCCTAAACCATGGCTTTTGGGGACCTATCCGGTCCCGGTTACCCTCCCGAGGGAACCTATCTAGTCTGCGTGGGTCCTAATTGGCCTAACTGCTCCCAAACTTCTATAAATATGCTCCGTGGGCCCCATTTCTGAACATTTGACTCACGTACACACTTAGACAGAGCTTGGACTCTCGTGAAGACTAGGAGATTTTTCTCCACTTGTGCCTTTGTTTAAGCCGAGAGCGGGGGTATGTCACATATATCCCCCACCTATTGCAAATGTGCCCCCACGTTTATGTGTATGTAAATGTACCCAGGTGTACGTGTATGTAATTTTTTTCCGTAAATCTCGCAAGAAAAGTCATGTAATTTCTTGAATAATAAGAAATTGTGAAAAGATTCCTCCAAGTTTAGGATAAAATCCATGTAATATTTTGTGCTTACAAAAATATCTTGTAATCTCTAGGAATTGTAGATATGTCCTACACTTTTGTAGAAAAGTCTTGTAAATCTACAATTCGCTGAAAAGTCGTGTATTTTATAGTTGAGTCTTATAAAGTCCAATAACAGTAAAAATATCATTTTCTAATTACATTTTAAAGGGTTACAAAAATACCCTATATCTCTTTGAAATTATGTAAAGGTCCATTCAAGGATTTGGGTCATTCAAAAATATATCATCGTTCTGTCTAAGGGTCAAAAGCACATGTCGATCCATACTTCTCGGGGAGGCTTGGTGTTATTAGTGCGAGTTTATCTCCCAAACATCATAACCAATGTCGTAAATATATTTGATTCTCTCTTGTAGTTAATCAAAGGTGTTCGGACCTTAAGTCGATGTAAATAAACACCGACTATGGTGAGTGAGAAATTATCATAACCAAATCGTCTAACAAATTAAGCCCACGGAATTTTATAATGCACATGCTATCCAAATAGCTTATAAATGTGCACCCATGTTCAACAAATGAACACCTTTTCTTTCTTTTCTTTATGAAAAAATAAACTAAAAATATTTATTCATATCAATTAAATTTCGTGTGCGTCCAAACACCTTACTTTCCAAATGCCACCTAAGCCTTCATTTGTTGTCCATTTCAAAACGACATCACAAAAAGTAGAATAGAGATTCCTCGAGCATCCAAAAATAAATGGATACTAGAGGTGTCACTTAATTAGTCTCCCTTGCAAGTCATGCATGAGTACTGTCACCTCAACTCTCTCATTTTTTGAGGTATTAAGTACTCTGAGAAAATTCTAAAAATCTTATGCGTTTGTACTCACCTAATATTCTTTATATTCTATTTCTCAATAATTTGTTTCAAAATTTGTTAATTAAATGGAATATGAATGCACACTACACATATTTTTTGGGCACATTTGAAAAGGATTATATTATATTAGTTATTGCAATAATAATAATGCACTATGAAATATGGATATCTCGATATCTATGAAACGTGAATTTAGAGAGAGAGGAGAGAGATAGACTCAAAGAGAAATGGAAGTTAATTATCTCCAAAGACACTTTTTTGGGAACTTTTAGAACGGTTGCATAGATTTTGAGTGGAAAAACTAGTTAAAAGCTTTAAAAGATAAAACTAAACATTAAGGTTCAATCTTTTTAATAAATAGATAAGGGCATTAAAGTAGAATATTTTCACAATAATCCACAATTCAATGAACATCCAAATGAAATTCTCAACTTGAATTGCCATCATTATAAATCTATACCTTTTAGAAATTAATAAAACTTGAATTATAAAGAAAATGTGTAATCCTATCTTGTTTTTAAATGTGCCCTTAGACTATTTGGATGTTTGGAAATATCTATGAAATATATTCTAATCATTAACATTCCTAAATGTATAAAAATATCTTGATTTTTATGCACTTCAAAATCTTAAGGGCAATAGAGAGATTGTCTCATTCTTTACTCTAGTGATTATGCAAAGAGTAATTCATTGGATGCTTTTTAATGAAATAGCATAATTTTGGAAGAAAAATCTCCCTCTTGACCTCTTTCTCTAACTTTTCTAGCACATTCTATTTCGAGATTTACTTATTTATACAATAGACTTGTATGTAAAAGATCAGTCAAATCTCTCAAATGAAATTCATAAAGGGGATTATGATTTGGAAAAATTATAATAATTATTAATTAAGTTAAAAAATAATTTTAAAAAGGAGTAATATTTGTTACACACTCATGGTATGCAATATATTACACACTTCTCTCACTGGTCTAGTTGGGACTAATGAGACAGGGATAGAAGAGAGATACATGAGTTCCACACAAAAGATTATATTTTTACATGTGGCCTATGCCTCTCCCCTTCCCCAACTTATCCCATCTATCCCAACAAGATCAATATGAGATGAAGGTGTTCATTTTTAGTCAAAATGTCATTTTTTTAATCGCATTTTCAAATATATCAAACCACTTAAGCGGTGACCTATTCAATTCTAAGAAGTAATAGTTAATGTGAAAATGACCACATATCATAATTTAAAATTTTATTACTTTGAACAACAAAAATTTCTTAGTGAGACATGGGGATATATATTTAGATTTTACACATTTTTACCTTGAACATATAATATTCATGACTTTTAATAGTGACATAAAATGTCATCATCGTCATCTATTGTTGACTTCCATTATTATTGTGGCCACCATGACATTAGAGATGACATCATGTGGCGACTCCATCATATTGTGGCATTTCCAATACTCAAATTCACAAGTGGGCAATGGATGGCGGTGAAAGAAGATCGACAATGAGAAATAGTGAGTAGTAGCAAGAAAAGTCTAATAACGGGAGTATTTTGGGACGTGAATGGACTAACTATTATCTATCTATAACTATAACTAGAAGATTCACATTCTTTTAACACCCACTATAATAATAGGCGTGGAAATTACTGTATGAAATTTAAATAGGTGTTACATACAATAATATTTGTTTATACTTTAAATCATATTTCAAGAAAAAAATCATAGAGAATCTTTAAAGTGATATTCAGTATAAACAAATTAGCATGTATTTTAATTGATAATGAATATTTTTATTTTTTGATTCTTAGAACAATGGACTCTATCAATTAAATTTTTTTACTATCCAAACTAGGAACAAAAATTGGAGATCACCGTGACATAAGATTTTTCCACATAACACTTTCTAAGTCATGAAATGCTTTTTCATCATAACCTTCCCAAAAAACTTAATAAGGGTATTTTTAATTCACAAAAATTATTTTTTAACATGTTCATGTCAAGAAATGGAGCTTCTCACAATATATGTCATCTAGACAATTGTTTATATTTTATCATCTAGTATATGACAGACTTTTTGAAAACTCAATCAAATTATGCACCGTGAACAATTTTTAATATTCTAGGTTTTCTGCTTGATCACTTATTTTCATAGTAGATAAAAATATATTTGAATTTTAATTTACAGTGACATATCTTATTCCTTTACAATGACATATCTTATTTCTTTCTTTAAGAGAAATAAGTTAAAAGAATATTAAAGTATTTTAAATATACATCCTCATCTTAGGTAGCAATATAAAAGATAATTGAAAATTCAATATCTATTTGTCTCTAATGTGTGTAGCAAAGAGTAACACCTCGGATAACTTGTACAAAAATAATGTTATCCAAGTTTTATCTTGTTCTAAAACGAAAGCAAAATTTAAAAATGCTTTTGAAGAAGGTCAGTTTAACCGAACATTACTCTTGCTATTGACTATTACAAATTTCAATCAGTTGAAGATGGTATCTAATGTTATTGGAGAAATTTATCAAAACTTTAGAATTTTATTTTTTGAAAATAGACTTTAGAGGAAGGGGGGCTAATGTCCTTTGCCTTAGGAATCTCTCCTCCTCATCAAGAGCATCGCCTGAATGTCTTTCACTAAAATCAAGAGAAAAGCTCTTATAAAATCTCTCTCCCTAAATGTTGATTTTGGCTCCTCTCAAAAACAATATGCGAGGATTATCTGACCCACTCCCTCGTGTATTTTCAAAGAACACCTAAAGCAAAGATACATGTGGTACTTAAAAAAATGATTTTTCTAAATATATACTTCGTTAATTTATTATGTTTTTATGCATACCTTTGTAATCCATGGATTGTCAAAACTATCGCTAAATATATCTGAATAGTTACAATTATACTCTCGGTGTAACTTCAGTGCAATTTAAATGTTACATTCACGAATCTGCCCTTAGGTTAGATTTTATGGCAGCTCGATGAGATCACATATTTTAAGGGTAATTTTGACTTTGTCACATTTATTATAAAATTTATAGCAGCGTGAAGAATCCACTACCTAAATAGCATAAATACACATTCCACATAAATAGTTGGTGTAAATTCTTAGTATCCTAATCATACGCGCATTAACATTTTGAAAGGAAACCAATGAATGGTCGTAAATTTCCCACATCGTCATGACACCTACAACGTGATCTGAGTCTTTTAACTAATATCGTTAAAGGGTTTGACGGATTGGTTGTATTGACTGTATCGGTCATTTATCAGTACGATACGATATAATATAGTACCATTGTGTATCGAGACAAAGGAAGATATTTGATATATCTATTATAAGTAAAATAATATATATTTTTATTAGCTCAATTGGTTAAGACGTTTGTTGTTCAACACGATGGTCTCCGGTTTAAATCTTAGAAGTATACATATTTTTAAAAATTCTTTTGATTTTAATTTCTAATAAAAAAGATAAAAATATGATTCCTGCACTTTCAAACATGAGATGTCACGTTAATACGAATCACTTTTAACTAATTTACCTATCAAGATAAAATTGATATTAAATAACATAAAAAATATTTAAAATGATATGATTAGTGTATCGATTACGTACAATGTACTGGTCGTACCAGTGACCAACTGGTACAATCTGGTACGTGCGATACTAGACGTATCATACCGATTTATCTAATCTTGATCAAAATAACCCTCTTATAATCTCTTACCCGATAAAACTCACATTTTCAATTCTCAAACCTTCCGATAGTTCTATAGAGCACCAAACTTCATATCATGATAACACAAATTGAAGAGGCTTGATCTTGTACTCTATCGTAGACCGTCAGATGTTTGGGGAAAAACTAACGATGTGATCACACCAAGAATCCTTGAGAGTGGGCATGTGAGAAAGACCAGATATTAGGGGGTATGGGATGAAGGTCTCAGCGAAAATCCTCTGACGAGCAATCGACAAGAGGTAAGAGCAAGAGGAAACAAAAGAGCTTGAGGATACAAGACCGCTCTTCTCCAATTGAGGGTCAGAGATGAGATAATACCTGATGTCCTTCTTGGAGGGAGATCCCTATGATTTAATAGTCACGAACCCCCTTTCAGATTTCGTAGGGCCTGGTGCGGGAGAGTAGATTAAGAGTCATATTCTCAGCTCTTACCGATGTGGGATTCTTACCCTTATTTTAATCCCTCTGCATCTTTTGATCTAATCCGTTTGCGAGGAGTTCGCTAGCGGTTATATCGAATAGGAGCTCGATTTGGATATGTCTCCTTTGGGGCCAAGAGGGGATCCCTAGCGTGGGGTTGCCCGCCTCTAGATAAGGATCAACCATTTTAGAGAGGCAAAGTTGTCAAGCGTTGCTCCTATGCTAGCGCCCTTCCGAGGGGGTTCTCTCGATAGGTTCTTGATTGCTCGAGACTATTGCATGGCAGGACTTTTCCCGAGCTTAGGGGGCCCTCCGCGTGGACGTTTATTCTAGGTTAGCTGGTGCTTCTTAAGCCCTATTATTTGGACTTTTCAGTTGATGGGCCCCAGGTGTTTTAGTGGGTTGTCACCTATAAGGCTGAATGTGCCTGGTGGGTTTTAGGCAGAAGAATTAGTAGGCCACGATTTTTCCCCTCTCTACAAACCAAATGATCCAGCCTTTCAAGTTTTTAACTATCATCATCAAAGATCGCTCTTACCCAATAGAGAAAGGCTTACTGCACACTCAGGGTGTGAAATACTTTTATTTTTTTATTTTTTTAAAAAAATTCTTAGAGTAGTCCCCAAAGTACTCTAATTTGGAGTGCAAGCCAAGTCACCATCCGATTATCCAAAAAAATTAAAAATGAAACGGGTCGATTTTTAAAAGCATGGGCCCAATACTATTCATTTAATCTGGTTTCTTTTTGTATTTCTTTCTAGATAATCCGTTGGTGATGTGACTTGCATCCTAAGTTAGAGTATCTTGGGAGTCATTCTAAGAAATTTGTAAAATAAAAAATAAAAAATTAAAAGTATTATACACCCAGTATGTGCAACACACGTAGGGTGTGCAATGGGCCTTTCTCTACTCAATAATATAACACACCCTTCCAATTTCCAAACTTCTAATAAATCTCAACATCATGGAACGGACGCACATATGCACGTTAACCCATGCAACTGAATTAAGAGTCAACCGCGGGTGGGGGTGAGCATTATTCAGGTTCAACCCGAAAATCAAATCGAATAGATAGATTTAGTTCGGTTTGATTTGGGTTGAAATTTAAAAAATTTCGATTTGGGTTAAAATCGAATCGTATTAAATTTTTTGGTTTGGTTTGATTTTGAAGTTCGGAAAAGCGAACCGAGCCGAACCTAATCGAATAATCCGAATTTAATGATATTTTTGTAAAATTAATATAAATATATATATATATATATATAATTATAAACCCTAATTTTAAAAGTCAAATTCTCACCATCTTGAGGAGGTTTACGACTCTATGAAATAAGTTTTAAATTATCTTCTATTTTATCATAACCGAAATTCTTAAATTTTTTATGTAAAAATATCATGGAAGTTGTTTTTACATATTGTAATTTTTGATATTATTTTTTTAATATTTATTTTATTTGATAGAAAATTTTAATCCTATTTTAATCTACTTCTTTTTAAATCTGATCTAATTTTTAAAAGAGGATAATAATATGATTCAAATCAAATTAAATAGATTTAATTTGGTTTCAAAAAAATTCACTATAATTTAATTCAATTTAGTCCGAGTTAAATAAAATCAAACCAAATCGTGTCCCACGTTAACACTAAACCCACCCCCGGGGGGCCACCCTACCCCGAATTCAAAAGCCGACGCGAGGGAAGCCGCCGCGGGGTCCCATGGCCCCATCTCACGCGGCCCCTACCCAATCCCAAAACCCGCACGTGTCCTACAGCGTTTACCACGTGATCACTCCTCCATTCCTGCGCCGAGGACGGCCCTGTCCACGCCACGCCACACCCACCTCCCTCCTTTCCGCCACCGCCACCCCAACCACGCCATTTCTGGCTTCCTCTTCTTCTTCCCCCCTCACCCCATCCGTGCTCATCTTCTCTTCCACCCCCGAGCTTCCTCCCCTGCTGCCCCCTGGCGCTCTCCCCCTCTCCCCCTCTCCCCTCCCCCAAATTTGTCCTCACCTTCCCCAGATTTTTTAAAACCCCCCACCTCACCACATCCCCCCCCCGCCCCCCCGCAATAAATTTAGATGCTTGTCGATTCGGGAAAAAGTTTTAGTCTTTCTCCCTGCTTTCCCCCGTTTCACTGCGACTTCTCCAGTGGTTCGGCCACCGCGTGGCACCCGGCCGCGCCGGAGGCGCCCCCCATTCCCCCCATTAAAACCCTAACCCTAGGGCTCGGCCCTGCCCACCACCGCCGCTGCGAAGCTTTCGAAGGGGGAGGCGCCAGAGGTGGCTGTCTTCGGTTCTGCCTTGTTTTGGTGGGTTTTTGTTTGATGTTTGGTTGGTAAAGGTGGGATTTTTCTTTGGTTTTGGTTTGTTTTAGAGGTTGATTTGCCGCCTGGGTGTTGCGATTCTGGCCGGGGATGGGGGCGGTGACCTCGTCGATGGCGGCCAAGTTCGCCTTCTTCCCGCCCACGCCGCCGTCGTACACGGTGGAGGAGGACGAGGTGACAGGGAAGCTGGCCATGTTGGGGGTGCCGCGGCGGGAGAACGTGGACGTGATGCGGCTCAAGACCAAGAGGGGGACCCAGGTCGTCGCCGTGTACATCACGAACCCCTCCGCGGCGCTGACGGTGCTGTACTCGCACGGGAACGCCGCGGACCTCGCGCAGCTGTACGAGCTATTCTCCCAGCTCAGTATCCACCTCGGCGTCAATGTGATGGGGTGAGTGGGAGTGCGGTTGTGCTGATCTCGCTTTTCCTTTCGTCAATATATTGTTTTTTGATGCATGTCACCTTTTTGGCGAATTAGTTGTTGTGGAGAAGTGATGCAGTTGTGTGCTTTCCCTTAGCTGGCGAATCGAAAGTTCTGATGTCGGACATTTGAGGAAGTGGCGGAACTGTGTGATGGACGCTGTGGATTTACTGGAATTTTTTTGAACCAACAATCTATGTTCATTCCTTGACTTTTATGACGTTGATTACCTTCTGATTAATCGCTGTACATTAGTGTATGACGTCATTGGTGCGTAAAGGAGATTTCGATTGTATTACCTCTGTTTCTTTATGGTTGTTCCATCATCTTGGATTGTTTAGTGTGATGGAGAAAGTATTAGGTATATCAGTTGCAAAAGGTTCGATGAACTCGCTTGGGCAGGTTATTTATATGTAAAAGAAAGGACATTAAAATATGTAGAGTTCTCTGGGGAATAGCTCACAGCCGGAAGCTGGCTAATGCTTACAGGTGATAGGTTTTCCAAGTTAACTTCATGTGAATTTTGGTTCTTTTCTCAGTGAAGGTTTTGCAAAGTCAAGGGTTTGAACATTTCAGGAAATAGTGGGGTTCTGCTTCTTGGAGCTCTTGATATGTTAAAATTGATCTGCATGGATAAGCCCAACTTCTGATTCGTGCATCCAGCATCTATTTGAAGTTTGTTACTCAGTTTGCCAGGTGAAATGATGTGCTGTTCATAGTTTTTATCACCAGGCCTGACACTTTTACTGCTACCATTGCATGTCATTTGAATTCTTGGCCAGGGTTTTCAGTGGGCTGGACTGGTCCAATAGGCTTTCAGGCTTAGCTTGATCAATGTCGCCTCTGCCTCTCTTCTTTCAGCGTGAAAGAGAATTACTGCCTAAAAGCCCAGCCCAAGTTAGAGGTTGGTTGGGCTTTTGCCTTGATGCTTGAGCCCACTCCTAGTGGTGCGGCCAAAATGAAAGGGTGGAAGAGAGTCTCTGTAGGTCCTTACTACCATACCATGATAAGTGGGGCTAATGTACGAATGTATGAGCTCCATCACTCCAATAGGGTTTTGGATCATGTTATGGTACAGGGTAGGGCAGCCTTTGTATGCTTCTTTGTCCTCCCACATTCTGATAAACATTGAACATCAAACTCTCTATTGTGATGGGCTTCATACACTTGTACAACAGCCCCCGTCCACATTAAAAGTTTGTGTAAACGTGTTTTTCATTTTTGTGCACATTCAGGTTGGGCTTGGCTTGAGCTTTGTGATTTTTTAGGGTTTTCAGGCTTTGCCTGGCCCAACATTTAAATTGTTTGTTAAAAGTTTGTGTAAACGTGTTTTTCATTTTTGTGCACATTCAGGTTGGGCTTGGCTTGAGCTTTGTGATTTTTTAGGGTTTTCAGGCTTTGCCTGGCCCAACATTTAAATTGTTTGTGCCAGATTGGTCCACGTGTGATCTTCAAGTTCAAAATTTTAGCCTTGGGCCTGGGCTGGACTAGGGTTGGTCTGACCCATTCGCAGCCATATTCTTGATTCAATGCATGAATCAATGTTTAAAAAGATGGCCACTGGGGCACAACAGATAGGTTCGCTGCCCCAAAGGATACCCCCAAATTTTCTAAATACTTTTGTCTGATTTGTTTGTTTCATCTTATAATTACCTTTGTGCCTTGTAAATAATGGTGAACCTATCTCTCTAGATGTTAGAAGGTTTGAATTCTTATAACAACATGAAGATTCTTCAGTAAATATCAAAGATGACCCATTGCTTCATGTTTAATGTTGATTGAGGTTCTCATGAACAAACAACATTGCACTAACCTTGTCAGTAAACAGAGGAAAAAAACATAGGAAATAATTAAATTGCATTGTTCTTCATCCCTCTTTCTAGCACCTTATACTCTGTCTGAAGTCCTCACCATTACAAAATGCTACTTTAACCTTTTCTCGCTTTAGAATATTTTTTTAAAATTTTTCATGTACATTATAGGCTCAATTTACGTTTAATATACACTAAATATAGTTTCTAATGTTGTTATGTAGTGTCAAGGATTTTTATGTGATGTTGTAAGTGTAGATTATTGAGTGGCACAACGTTTAACTATGTCATCTGACAAATATGAATATTAAGCTTGTATACTGGTATGAGGCGTTTTACATTCTTATATATACTATTTTGATCGTAAAAATATGTTTTTGTGGTTCTTCCTTCATGACATATGAACAATCATTTTTTTAAAATGTTTATGCTAGTAAAAATATATTTAGTTAAATCGGATAAATTCAATTTTTTTTTGAGATCTTTAAAATTTCACAAAAATGGATGCCTTATTGGTGAGGCTCCTGTCTTGCCACTTAAGTAGTTGTTGAAGCCAAAAAAATGATGAAAAAGAGAGAAAAATGACACAAAAAAGAGGCCGGCCACCCCCACTTCCTCAATTGGGGGGTTTGGACCGGATCTACCCCCAATTGGGGGGTTTGGACCGGATCCAACCCCCAATTGGGCGGTTTGGACTAGATCCAATTTTGAAATCCCTCATTTGGCTGATTTGGTCCAGTTAAAACCCCCAAGTGGGGTATTTGGCCCAATTAAAACCCCAAGTGAGATACTTGGACCGGTTAAGAGCCCTGGAGGGCCATGGTTGGACCAGATCAACATGTAATTGCCTTTGGGCTCTATAAGTACCCCCTAGTGGGACCCAGTGTGAGAGACAGAACAGACATAGAACGTAGAGAGGAGAGAGCATAGTGGTCTGGTGCTTGTGCTTCTGAAGGCCCATTCTTTGGGTCGTGTTCATGCTTGTGCTGTGAAGGTGTGTCATAAAAAGCCCCTCCCTTTGCCCATTGTTGGCCACAGAATTATATATATTCAAAATTGGGTGTTCTTTTTGAAAAGAAACATTTTATATGTGGGTTTATTCTGTGGGTGCGCATACTATCAGACGATTTGGGTTCGGGTGCTAGAACTTTCCCCACTGACCGCAGTCAGTGTTGATTAACATCGGTCTAACGTCCGAACACCTTTGTTTAATTGTCAAAGAAAACCTTAAAATTCCCTTTTATAGGTCCTGACGTTGAGGGCTTGTTCACTTAGGCAACTCACAATGATCACTCATTTACCACTGACAGAATGACTAGACTAGGGTTTCATCAAAGGCCTCTTAAGTTCAAGCAAAACTCTAGAATTTAGGAGTATGAATGCAATTCCGCAAAAGTCATAGGCATTTTTGAAATAACGGAAGGTTTCCTAGACCTCGAGGGTATTTTGGTAATTTTACCTTTCCAAGGGTATTTTGATAATCTTACCAGGTTAGGGGTATATTCCTGAAATTTCTGAGTTGGAACGAAAGTAGGATAGGATTATTGACTTTCTAAGGCACTAAGGCCATTTATGGAGGGTTTTAAGGGCTACTAGGCCGCTTCTAGGTCACAAGGGCATTTTAGTAATTTTACCAAACCCTACTCGGATCTAGGTTTGAGACGGCACCCAAGTGTTGGATTAAGCTGACAGTGTCCTCGAACCAAAGGAGTGACGAGAGGCTTCATAGAAGATGCACATATGTCAATTTTGTCAGAGGAGGGGTATATGTGCAATTCCCATAAGTCGGGGGGTTTTCTTATACTTTTTCCTGATCGATGTACAGAGGAAATATGTAGAATACACCAGATTCATTTATGACCCGAGTGGGTACAAGGGTTGTCGGCGAGTTGTTGACTGTACATCACAGAGATTCGCACTAATGCGGAAAGTAGGGGTGTAGTCCCAATTACAAAAGATTGCAGGGTAAAACTGCAAACAACAGGGCTTTTGTTTCTCGCCATCCCGGAGAGGACATTTTTGTAATTCCCCATCATAGGGGCGGAGCTACGTCATTTAGCCGTCCTGGGGCGTAGAAACTTACAACATAGCCCGTAGAGCATGGATGTCAACGGGTCGGATACGGTACGGATAGTGGACTATCAGTATCCGTATCCGATAAGGAAGAACTGTATCCGTTTGCTGTTCGTGTATTCGGAAAACAGTGTATCCGAAACCGTTATCTAGTATCCGAAAAATAGGGTTAGCGGACGATTAGCAAATAGTTACCGGTCATAAGAGTACATACAAGATTAAAATTTAAGATGTAAATTAACTCAATTACAAAAAAATTAAATTGAAAAGAATAATCCATATATATGATAAACAAACACATTTCAATTTAGTTCTCGTATCATCATCATTCATGAGTCAACATAGAATGCAATTAAAAGTATAAAAATATATAATATTATAATATCCCTAAAGATAAGATGAATCATATTAAGTGAAAATAATAAGGTGAAATAATACTCTTGGACTTTAATCTCGATTATCTTTTCATTCTTTACATATTTTACATGAAAATAAAGAATATATTAAGTTATAATTTAAAAAATTATAAAAATATCTTATAATTTAGAAATATTTTATCGTCACTAAAATAGAAATGACTTGGATTATACATCTATCTCATCTTCAATATCATTTTCTTCAAGACATTAAATTATTTGAGTCAAATCCAAACTTGTTTAACGGTAATAGACAGATACGGATTCGGAATGAGGTGTATCCGTAACCGTATCCGCTTAGAAACCGGATATATCCGTATTCGTATCCGTTAATTTACCGGAAAAAAAATATTATCCATTTGCTGTTCGTTAAGCTAACGAAACGGACGGTTATCGGGTTGTCGGTTACCATTGACATCCCTATCGTAGAGGGATATAATTACAAAATTATAAAAATATCTCTTAGGGACATAAATACAAGACCCGGGGACCACCTACCTCTCAAGTGTCAAAACAACGAACAAGTCTCTTCTCAAGTGCCCGGGAGTTCTCGATGCCGTGTGTCGTAGATGCTCAGTGCTGTGTCCTCCTTTCTGGACCCTTGGGGGTCTATTTATAGAAGTGGGGGACTACTCGGGGGTGTTTGAACCCGTACGGGTTAAATGGGATGGAAATGACCCCGGGAGGGTCCCCCTTTTTTTTTCTTTTTCTTTTTGTTGAAACGGGCGAGGTCAAATGACCCCGGACCCACCCGGGGTCAAATGACCCCGGGCAGGCCCGTGGGGGACTTGCCCGGGGTCATTCGACCCAGGACAGACCCCCCCGAGGTCAGATGACCCTAGGCAAGGCCCACCGGGGTCAAGCGACCCCGGGTGGGTCCCCCCCGGATCGGGCTACCTCGATCGGGTCCGCTCGACCCCGGTCGGGTCTTCCGTGCCCTTTTTTTGTATAAACCCTGCTTTTTGATGTTTTTCAGCCTGGTTCTCGCAGCACGCCGCGTGAAGAGGAGGGAGCGCTCTTCTTGTTTGTCTGTCGTCTTCTCCGTGCTGTGGGCCGCGAGGAGCGGATTTGTTCTTGTCCGGGCTGCGTGATACACGTGCGTGGGACTCTTTTGGTGATGCGTACACTATCCCTTGCGTCTTCCTCTTCTCGCCACGAGGTTTTCTTTGTCCATGTCGAGTGTCCGAGAGATAAAAGCCTCCCCTTTCTAGGGTTTCGCCTAGAGCCACGTGATCCTAACAATCGTGGTGGTTTTAACTTGGTGTCCGATCACCCTACTTGTTCTGAGGAATCCATAATTGCAGAAATAGACGGGTTACAAAGTCCCGATATGTGAAAATATTCTACGGAGCGGCGATACGTCGAATATCGAACTCCGAACAATGCGAGGGTAATATCTCGATTTATCCGAGATAAATAGTGGGTGCAACAAATGTCCGCCACGGGACATCCGTCAAAGTCGGAGGCGGGGGCGGGTGGCCCGTGTCTTCCATGGTTTTTTTGCTAAGCCCCGAGTCTATTGACATAATGGGGGCTTTGTAGGACTGCTCAATATTTTTATTGCTGTCCATATGCTGATTTGATCTTTGATTGAGCTTTGTTACTCATTGTTCCTCCTTGCTCTTGGCTTTTGCAGCTTCTGCAGACATGGCTCGCCAAAGTCGAGGCAGAGAAGCATCCCGGAGGTCCAGGGTTGGGGCTCTGATGACCACTATGTGCGGAGGACGGATAGGCCCATGTCACCATTCCCTCCTCGCAACATTATTTCTGAGAGTTTTGACGCGGTGGACCGCGGGTTTACTTGGGTCGCTGAGGGCCCATCTGAGGAGACTACTACAACTGAGGGTGCTGTTGATGTCTCTCGCATTATGAGGAGATAGGGGGTCTATGTATATGACTGCTCAGGAGGATATCCATCCCATTTTCCACTGGATCGGCATCTCCTATCCTTTTTCTAGAGCTTTGTGCCTCTTGGTGTGGAGGCTGATGATTCCTGCTTGCCAGGAGAGAGGCGTCGTCTCGAGCGGGCTATATTGCTCGGGAGGGACAGCATGCAGGGCACTTGTACCTTTTCCTTTCCGAGCTTCCCCGAGGGCTTTGTGCGATAGAGGCAATATCCTGATCAGAAGAGTCTAGGCTTCTTCAGGGATTTTGACAACTTTACAGTCCGAGTGAGATCGTCCTCGCCAGCAGTTTGGCATTTATTCGGGCATCACAAGGCCGCAGATATTACAGTGGATGGGATGTTTCTGACTCTCCCTGGTGCTACTTTTGTACATGATGATTATGATCATGACTGTTTATTGGAGAGGATACTCGCACAGAAAGCTCCCAGCTGGTATGGGAGATGGGCCGTCATTTCTTCCCATTGTTATTGTCGAGGTGCGACGGAATGGTTGTGGGGCATTCTGACTGTTTACAGAGCAATGCTTGATAGGGTGGGGATCCGCCACGCAGTGACCGCGACATTGTACTCTTATCCCTGTCACACAGAGTTGATCCAGGCCTTGGTTGAGAGGTTTAATTGGCGCTGGAACACATTCGTCACGGCTGAGGGGGAGACTTCACTAGACCTGTGGATTTTTCACAGGATTTTTGGACTGCCAGTTTGTGGACAGCCCTATGAGGAGCTGTCCTTGGATGATTTGCATCTCAGCGCTTCAGATGGAATCGGCCGGTATCTCCTTCCTTACTGCTTCAGATACTTGATGAAGACCTGGAGGGACCTAGCCCTCGTGGGAAAAGAGAAGGCTGCCCGCACGCCGAGAGTGACATTGAATGCCTGGGTGATGCATTTTTACAGTAGTCCCTACTGCTTTTATGAGGAGTTCACTTCTTCTGACATGACCTGGGAGCAGTGCGGGGAGGTTGTGTTGAGATTTGCTTCACATCCACGCCACTTACCCGCCCTAGCACAGGGGTGGAACTCGAGGGAGCTGCCACCGCTGACGTACTTGGCAACTTACTTGGCCTACTGGCTGGCCAGCTTTGTGATCCCTCATGGAGAGGAGGGAATTCTACGAGCAGAGGTGATCTACCCGGCTTGCCTGATGGCGTGTGGGCGCAGGATTGCTATTGCCCCAGCCGCATTGGCGAACATCTACCACTCTTTCGGGGCTTTGACTTCACACTTGTCGCCCAGAGACAAGGGTATTTTTGATGCCCACTCATTATTTGAGTGCGTGGGTTGGTTTGCTGTTACCAGAGCTTTCGCAGAGGACGCCGGTTGATAACCCAGCTACTTCGCTTATCTTCGCCTTTATCAGTCACCCGGACCAGGATGCAGTTTTACAACTAGCCAGTGCCCGTCGTGCTTTGTCTTTTCTCCATATTGGGAGGGGTGAGAGTTTGGACTTCGACCACAGCTCCCACCTATACCGTCCTTACCTGGAGCGACAGGGCGAGACAGTTGCCTGCAGGTTGTCTTCCTGGGCTTTGCCCTCTTCCCATGCACTGGCCGAGTGGGTGGTTTGTATACGGCCTGGGTTCTAGTTTACCCCCGTTCCAGCACAGCAGTTCTCGAGCTGTATTATCCACACCGATTTGCCAGGAATTTCGGGTACGATCAGGCCATGCCCCCGAATGTGGATTTCCCTCTGGCCCTTTGACAGTACAGACAGAGAGATGTTCATCTGGTTGCAGCTGCTTGGCATGCTTTCCTCTTTCGTGATGTGAAGGAGGGTTATCCCATTCCAGAACAAATGCGCAAGAGTCACTTTGACATACACTATGCGCGTTGGTGGTTCAAAGTCAGTAACGTGTTCAGACAGCGTGTCGACGCCATCCGAGTTGCTGAGGAGAGGCACCTGAGGAGGGAGGACCTGCCTTCTCTGTTTCTTGACCCCGAGTACGTCATGTCTCACTTTTTTGGGGCTGCTCCAGCCATCTGTGAGATAGAGACTCGTTGGAGGGAGGAGGGGCTCCCCATTCCTGTTGACAGGAGCCAGTATGCTGGGGCTTTGAAGCCCTTGAGGAGTGCACCTGTAGCGGCTTCCACTTCTGGGTCTTCCCGTCAGAGGGCGACCCCTGGATCTTCAGTGTCCTATTCATGGTGGGAAGATTTGAAAATCTCCTGTGGTTTGAAGACTAAGTCCCAGTTATCAGAGTCACTCCTTGAGGGAGCATTTGCAGGCAACACTTTCACGGAGTGGAGGACCCATATAATCAATGCAGTGGGTTGTGCCGGTCCGGTGGAGTATATTTCAGACTTGGAGGTAGCCGCCACCCCCATTGTTATCTTTGACATTGTTAATAAAGTGGCTTGAGTTCTCCGACTGAAGCTCGAGCAGATTATCTTAAAGCTCGAGAGGATCATAGGGGCCCTAGGTAAGCTGAATTACTTAGCTCCGCCTCATTTCCTGTTCTGCAATTTGAGATGCTCATTACATGCAATCTTTTATTATTTGTAGATTACGTCAGCGGCCAGGAGGGCGGTATTTTCCCGCGAGAGACCTCTTTAGGTGTTGCTCCTATGGAGGTCCATGCTCTTGGGAAGAGGTCCCGGGCTGAAAGCCAAGAGGATGACACGCGGCCTGCTTCCCGCCTGCGTTCCGGGGGAGAATCTCCCACTTCGGCGGACGTTTCCAGTAAGTGAAAGAAGTTTTATTTTAAATCAGCATTATAACATGTTTATACAATGTTATAATCTGACTCCTTTCTCTCTTTTTGGATACAACCCCTCCTGAGATTCGGGTTGCCACGAGCTTTTCTCCTCGCCCTGAGAATGTCTTTACACAGGCGGGATTGGAGTTCGACGAGTCCATCCCTGATGTTAGTTTGGACATTGAGGGATTGGACCCTATCGTCGACGATTATACACCGGTGACTGCCGCCTCTCTTGTACTTGATGTAGGAGGGGCCCTTGCTGTTCAGGGTTCGGGTAAACCTCTCTTGGACTTATCCCGACTTTTCTTCTTCTCTCGTGCTTGAGAGAATGTATATGTTGGCTAATATAGCATTGCCTGTTGCAGAGGATCTTGAGGTCCGACTCACTCTCCCTATTGTTTTTGAAGGGGGGGAGTCCTCTACCATCAATGGGACTTCTTCATCCTCAGATTCTTCGATCAGGGGAAGCTCCAGCACCTCATCAAGTACCGGACTTCTGGTGCTTCTTCTAGTGTACTCTCTTCTTCCTCTTCGTCAAGCTCCTCTGAGAAGGCGTCCGCCTAGGCGCCGCTTAAGCGGTGCCTAGGCGGGAAGGCGGTTTTTCCCCAATAAGGCGAGCCCACGCCTTATTGGGCGCCAGAAAGGCGGGCCTAGGTGCCGCTTTGGCGGCCTAGGCGCCCAAAGCTGCGCCTAGGCGGCCCCCTTCTGTCTTCATTATTTAATTAAATATTTTAAATTATAATTTGAATTTTATATGTCTTATTTTTTTTTGCAGTGGTCATCTATGGTACTTCCCTAGTTATGTTTTTGTTTACTTTATTATTGATTGTATGTGATAATGGGAGATGTCTTTTTCTTTTGGTATCTGCTTTATATTATATGTATGTTGTTCTGAGTATGATTTGCATATTTTTGGGAGAAATTGACAAACATCAGGTTGGTATTTTATTCATTCTGAAAGTCTAATTTTTATAATAATAACATCCAGATTACAATACAAAGAGAGAGTTCACACCCTTTTATACAAGGAGATTAGGGCGCCAGAAGTTAGGGTACCAAAGACAACAATGCCCCTGTTATAAACATAAATTTTCTTCCGGTCCACGTGCGAGGGCGCACATTTGAGAGTTCGGGCTCCACACTCTAACACTTAACGCCTAAGCGCCGCTTAGGCAGGCGCCTAAGCGCTTAGGCAGTCGAGGACCCCAAGTTCGCATTCGTCACCTTGACAACTATGGTGAGCCCTTCGGCTTATTTTGTTGCTCATTGTGCAGCCGCCAAGTCAACCTCCCTGGATGAGCTTTCCAGACTCGTTGAGTCAGGACCTTCCACTGACTTGTCAGATTACGATGGAGATCTGAGGACTCTGACCATCGAGACGGGGATACCTGATGGGGTAGTACCACCTTTGGCCTTGGAGCCATTGACAGGCACTGTCGGCTTTGTAGAGTCTAGTGGGACACAGGCTTCAGGTATGCACAAGATGTTTTGTGCATTTTCTCTTGTACATGCTCATTATATTCGGAGAATATTGATATTGTATTGTGCCCCTTACTTGGATAGCTACTGATCAAACAAAGGGGAGGTTCTCCTCTCAGCCTGGGGAGACTGTTTTGGCGGAGGGGTCACCCCAGACACCTTTAGAAGAGCGGGACACTGCTGACCATGTAGCTGCCCCTACTGAGTCTTCGGCTCCAGGTATATTTTCCTTGGACAGAAGCCCATATCATCTGTTAGATGAGTCCTCCTTTCCTCGTGATATTAACTATCACTCTACATATTGATGCCTCTCCTTTTTTTCTTCAGCCATCTCTCCCCATGTGGAGCCAATGACAGAGGCTGACGCCGCGGCGATTGAGGAGGATACCTCTGTAGAGATTGTCAGATTGGTATGCCTTTATCACTTTGAAGTCCTCATCTCTGTGGTTGGTGCAAATGAAATATTTTGATTTTTATGTCTTATTTCACTTGCAGACAGTTCGGCTGCGATTGTACCATCTGTCGAGCTGGAGTCAGCCCCTATTGACATTTCTCCTCCAGTCTTGGAAGAGGAGCCTCCTTCCACGGATGACTCGACGCGCAGAGTTGTCTCTGGTAAGGCCATTATGACTTGTACTTTGGAGTTCTGCACGTATTGATTTTATTGTGGTGGTACACTCACATTCTTTTATCTTTCTTCCTCTTTTTGATTTTAGGCCCGGCAGAGGTGGCTCCAGATGCGCTCCAGGACTTTTCGGCTCTTGAGTTAGAGTGGCCCGACGGGCCTCAGCTTGGTGTAGCCTTGGGGAATGCTGATATGAGTGCCTTGCTCATTCAGAATCTCCAATCGCTGCTACAGATTGACCCCTTGCCGACCGTTGAGGCCATGCGGGACCACCTGGCCACGGGTACCATGCCTTCGGCCTTCCACGAGACGCCTGGATGGCTGAGGTCACAGCCCTGTGGGAGGAGTTTGCTCGCCTTCACACTATTCAGGAGTGGAGACGGAGGATCCAGGCGCAGATCCGACAGAGGGAGGAGCAGCTCTGCGGACTTCGGGCAACCCAGGTTGAGGTTGGCCTCCAGATCGCGGGCGTTGAAGAGCGCAACCGGAGGGCCTCCCTTTCGGGTAGAGGAGCTGTAGAGGGAGCTCTAGGAGGCTGAGGTGGAGTGCTGCAGTCCGTGGGCCGAGATAGAGGTTCTCTGTCGTAGACTTGAGGAGCTCCGAGAGGAGACTCTTCAGAGTGAGACCCTCCTTGCTGACCTGAGGAGGAGCGAGCCTGGTGCTTGACGAGCTTTGGCACATTCTTGTACATAGGGCTTTCGAACTTTGCCCATTCTTGTATCAGTTACCTCGAGGGCTTGTCTCGGGCTCCTTTCTTTGATGACATTGATGAATAAAGGACAGAGCTCAATAGTTTTTGCTTCCATCCTCTTGCATGTATGCCTTTTTTTCCCACTTTACCAACCCTACCGCCCTTTCGGGTTTTCGCCAGGACTGGCCCCCTTTAGCTTTTTTCAGTGCGCCCTTGTGTGTTTTCACACTGAGGGGTACTCATTTTTGCCTAAGACGCCCTTTCGGGTTTTCATCTTAGTCAGGTTAAAGCCTTTTTGCCCTTGATTGCTCCCCTAATGGAAACAACCAAGTCCGCTGGGGCACCAATATTTTTAGCCCCATTTTTTTTTGTATACCTATGATGCCAAGAGGTAGAGAGGGTTTGGCATCCCCAGAGGGACATGTGTGCCGCATCGGTGGGACAAACGGGTGGATTTGACAGCCCTAGTGGGACGCAGTTAGTCAAATTTCAAAATTCGATAGGCCGAATGGGCTGGCAACCTGAGGAGGGCGTGCATAGGCCAAGCCCGGTTGGGATAGCAAATAAGTAGGTCTAACAGTCCGAACGGGACATGCGGGTTAAACCTGGAAGTCGATAGGCGAGATGGGTTGGCAGCCTGAGAGGGACGCACATGCCAAGCCCTGTAGGATGAAAGAATGGATTTGACAGCCCGGGTGGGACATATGGATCAAATCCGAGAACCAATAGGCAGACAGGGTTGGCAGCCTGAAAGGGACATGTATAGGCCAAACTCGTTGAGACAAAGAATGGACTTGACGATCCCAGTGGGATGAGTTAAGCTTGAAAGTCGAGAGGCGAGATGGGTTGGCAGCCTGAAAGGGGCATGCATAGGCCGGACCCAAAGGAAGGAAAGGATGGATTTGATAGCCCTAGTGGGACGACGTGAGAGTCAAACCCGAAAGTCGATAGGCCAGATGGGTTGGTAGCCCGAAAGGGACATACATAGACCAAACCCAGAAGAAAGAAAGGACGGATTCGACAACCCTAGTAGGACATGAGAGTTAAACCCGAAAGCCAATAGGCGAGATGGGTTGGCAGCCCGAAAGGGGCATGCATAGGCTAGACCCAGTGGGACAAAAAGTAAGTTGATTTAACAGTCTAAATAGACATATAAGTTAAATCCGGTAGCCAATAGGCGAGACGGGTCAGCAGCCTGGGAGGGGCATGCATAGACCGAGCCTGATGGGATTGGAAGGACAGATTGGATAGCTCGGTGAGACACTGGATTCAAACCCGGGAAGACCAAAATATGGGTGGAGCTGACATGCCGAGGGACGTATGAGTCAACTCTTGAAAAGGAATGGATAGACTTGACAATCCGAAGGGATATAAGAGTCAAATCGGAATTGAAAATGTAAGTGAGGTTGACTAGTCAAAAGACATATGAGTCAACCCTGTAAGAAAAAGAGATTGATTTGTCAGCCCGGATGGGGCATATGAATCAAATCCAAATGTTCTAAATGCTGGTGATCCCGGTGGGATAGAGTATGACGATGTCGAGATAATAGTCACAACGCCCTGGCGGGACTGGGTGTCACACGATCACACGTGACATATAACTAAGGCATCAGTATAATGCCCTTGCCATTATAGGGTGAAGTCATTGACTCCGGACCACCCGTAAGACATGTTGCAAGAGGATTGTTGTTTTTTTTGTTTTATTATTATTTTTCATTACCAGCCGCATCGCCCTTTCGGGTTTTCGCCTAGGTTGGCCCCCTTTAGCTTTTTCCGGTATACCCTTACGGGTTTTCACACCGAGGGGTTGTTCATTTTTGCCTGAGGCACGCTTGCGGGTTTTCACCTTAGCTGGATCTGTGGCCTTTTTGCCCTTAGCCAACCCTTGAAGGGTGGCTAAGTTCGTCGGGGTATCAATATTTTTAACCCCATTTTTTTTTTACTTCAACCTTCACTGGGGATAGGTATGTCTTGAGAGGGTTGCTGTAGAAACTCTTGCGGTGGCTCATGGTAGAGCTTCATGTGCTTGCCATTGAGAGGAGGGAAATGATTGTTTCCCTTGTGGTCGACGACCGTATAGGTCCCTCTTCGTAGACTTTCTGGATGACATAAGGTCCACGCCAATTAGGCTGGAGTTTGCCGCTGAATCTTCTCGCCATGACCTCCTTTTCTTTGACCATGACGATGACGTCTTTTTTGAATGCCCTTTGCTTGATTAGCTTATCGTAAGTGCGTGTCATACGGACCTGATACACTTGTAAGTGTTTATAGGCTTTGAGTCTTTCACCTTCAAGGTTAGATAGCTCTTCGAGCCTTCTTTCTATTTCAATTGGTCTTGGCCTAGCAATCTGGCGTGGACAGCAACGCGATAGGATGCCAGCTCGATTTCCACGGGAGCCACTGCTTCAGCTCCGTAGACCAAAGAGAACGGAGAACAACCCGTAGGGGTTTTGTAGATAGTCCGATAGGCCCATAGGGCTTCGTGGACCTTCTCTCCCAATCTCGTTTGCGGCCACCTATTATTTTGGACAGCAACTTACAGAGGGTTTTGTTGAAGGCCTCGGCCAACCCGTTGACTTGGGGGTTGTAGATCGATGACGTCCTCCAATCAATATGGAATTTGGTTGTCATAGCATATACAGTCTTGTTCTGAATGACGTGACATTGTCCGAAATGATCCGACTGGGTGTGCCAAATCTATACATAATGTAGTGCCTTACAAATCGGGCGACTATTTCCCCTGTAACTTCTTGTAGCGGAACGGCTTCCGCCCATCTGGAGAAGCAATCATTGGCGGCCAGTATGAACTTGTGGCCTTGAGATGATGGTGGGAATGGTCTCACAATGTCCATGTCCCACTCCGCGAACTGCCAAGTAGGCGTAGTTGGATGGAGCGGATTAGGCGGCCTCCGAGGCACCGGTCGAATGCTTGACATTGGTGACATGTACGAGCATATCGGTTGCAATCTTCGTCAATGTTATCAGAACCGAACCGTTGCTTGAACCGGTCAATGAGCTGGTTCGGTTCGAATCGGTTAGGCCGTTCAATCGAACCGGTTTGAACCGTGACGTCATCATAATATTGATACATAGTCCGACATGATTCTATAGTCCAAGACAATAAGAAATAAAATATAATGATTAAAATAAAACAACATACATATATAATTATTAGTCATGATTATGTAACTATACAAGTAAAAAAATAACAATGACATGGTTAAATAAACTGACCTTAAATTTTTGTAATATTCTATTGGTCTTCACTCTTCATAATTGACATATCTGTTCATTTAAACTTTTAAAATTTAAATATATCTAAAATAAAATGATAAATAGCAACAAATCAATAATAATAAGATAATTTTGTTCACATATAAATATCATTTTGAATATCTAAATATTTTTAAGTTTATTTTTTCCTATTTTAAAGGGTGAATTGGGTCGGACCAGTTCAGACCGGTTCACCGGTCGAATCGCGGTTCATCCGGTTCGTCCAGTTTTTTAACATCAGACCGGACCGGCCTTAATCGGACCGGTTCTTGCACCGATTCACGGTCGGACCGGTCCGACCGGCCGGTCTGGTTCTGATAACAGTGATCTTCATACATAGTGGGCCAATAAAATCCCTTGAGTTTAATCCTGTTTTTCATCTTGGCTCCTGCTTGATGAGTCCCACACAATCTGGAGTGGATCTCGTGTATGACGGTCTTTGTTTCCTCAGGTGAAAGGCACCGTAGGAGGATCGACTGGTCTTTTTCATGGACGAGCCTGAAAAGTAAGCCGTCAATCAGCTGGTAGGACGTCGTCTTGCGTAGCAGTTGCACCCTCTGAGCCCAATCAAGGGGGAGCCAGCCATTCTTCATTTTTATAATTGGCTCACGCCAGTCTTCTTCGGGAGCATTCTCCTCTTGAATGTTGTTGACCTCATAGATAGTGAGGCCAGATTCTTCGTCGAGCACACTTGGCACGAGCCTTCGGTGTTGGACAATAATATTTAATTCTCCCTCAGGTGGGAGTTTTAAGGCTGCTGGCAACTTTGCCAGAGCGTCCGCCTGGGAATTACTGTCTCTTGGGACATGACCTATTTCAAATAGGTAAAACTTTTCCTTCAGTCTCATGACGGCTGCATGGTAGGGAATGGGCTCCTTTTTCCAGACAGCATAGTCGTCCAATACTTGTCGAATGACGAGCTGAGAATCCCCCTACACTTTGATGCACTTGATGTCCATCTTCAGTGCCAGTTGAAGCCCAATGATTAGCGCTTCATACTCTGCCTCATCATTAGTCAATGACTTCATGGGAGCGCAAGAGTTGTGGAGAATGCCGTCTTGCGGAGATACAAAAACTATCCTTGCGCCTGAGACAAAGTCTGTGAGGCCGCCAGCCCTTTTGATTGTCCGGGAAGCATCGTCAAAATACAACTCCCAATGTGGGAGGTTGAGGGTGAGGACGTCGGCTCCATCTATGGTGGGACATTTTTAGACTGTTCCCCGATTTCTTGCGAAGGCACCAACACCTCTTCATCGGACAACTCGAAGTTGAGTGGCGAATGTTTTGGCACAGGGTGTGCATCTAAGAACTCCGCCATCCCTTGTCCCTTGATCGCCTTGCGCGGGACAAAGGTGATGTCGAATTCCATGAGAATAAGTGCCCACTTGTCGAGCCTATCGGAGAGGACAGGTTGACTGAGCAGAAATTTGAGTGGATCACATTTTGAGATGAGCTCCACTCTGTGAGCTAGAAGGTAGTGCCTTAGCTTCTTGACAGCAAATACCAAAGTTAGGCACACCTTTACCATAGGCGCGTATCGGTGCTCAGGCCCGACCAGTTTTTGGTTGAGGTAGTACAACGGTTGCTCCTTGCCCTCTTCATTGATCTGGGCTAAGAGTGCCCCCAAAGAGGCATCCATGACAACAATATAGAGGATAAGGGGCTTCCCTCTGACAGGTGCCCCTAGGACAGGAGGAGTCAGTAGATACTCCTTAATTTGCTCGAAGGCCCTTTGACAGTCTTCGTCCCATACAAAGGGTGCTCCTTTCGTTATCAGTTTGCCGAAAGGTAGTCACCTTCTCGAGAGGTTAGAAATGAACTGCTTAATATAAGCCAATCTTCCTTACAGGGATCTGAGCTCTGTCAAATTTCTAGGCAGGGGCAGTCCTCTTGTAGCCTTGATTTTGTCAGGATCGATTTCTATGCCTCGATTCTTGATGATGAAACCGAGGAACTTGCTGCTGGAAACGTCGAAGGCACATTTCATTGGGTTCGTCTTGAGTTGATACTGTCGAAGCCTTTCGGAGACTCAACGCAACTCGGCCAAATGATCCTTTCGCCTTTTGGTCTTGACGACCAGATCATCGACGTAGCATTCAACGAGGTCAAGTAGCATCTCGTCGAAAATCTTGGTCATGGCCCTTTGATAGGTTGCACCGGCATTCTTCAGGCCGAACGACATTCTTTTATAGTTGAAGATCCCCTTAGGAGATCGGAAAGTCGTATGGTCTTTGTCTTTGATGGCCATGTGGATTTGATTATAGCCCGACGACCCGTTCATGAAGGACAAGGCTTCGTGACTAGTGGTCATGTCAACTATTGTCTCAATAATTGGGACAGGGAAGTCGTCCTTTGGGCATACTTTGTTCAAATCCTGAAGTCGATGTACTCCCGAACTTGGCCATTCTTCTTCTTGACAGGGACTCTATTAGCGAGCCACACAGAGTACATGCAAGGCTCTATGAAGTCCACGCTGAGTATCTTGTCAACCTCAGCATTGACTTTTAGCTCCATTGTCGGTACGCCTGCCTTTCTTTCTCACTGAGGAGAGCACTTACGAAGGTTGGCCGATAGTCTTCTTTGCTTCCGAGATTGATCTCAATTAACTCGTCCACAGTTGCTTTGCCATCGTCTTCAAGCTCTGGTGGAGCTGGTTGGAGGTCGACGAAGTCTCCCTCATCATCAGTATTTGCTTCATAGACTTCAAACCCTTCGAAGCTCTCTTGCTCGTGGCTTGAAGTTGAAGCACTTGCTCGTCTTGCTGATGATTAACAGGCTGAGTTGTCCCTCCCTCAGGGAGGTGGTCATTGTTGACTTTCGATGAGGGTTATATAGGTATTTCATCGTCCCTTACAGAGTCATCAATCTCGGGCTCAACTTCAGCTTGCCCGTGAGGAGGTAGCAGTCCTACGACATTGACTGCGTAGTGGACCTCGAAGTCCCTCTCCTAGTCGTAGTCGAGTCCCCTCGTATCTTTGCGGGAGAAGGGAGGCTGCCCACGGACTTGCTAGGGATTCCACAACTGGCGGAAATGTGCTGCTCGTGTTGGGTCTTGAACCTGAGGGATATGCTGCTTTTTACACATTTCCTTGATGTGCTATGGCATATCATCCATCTCCTGGACTAGCTCTGGTGCAATGTTGGCGGGAGTGTTCCAGTCGAAATCATCCTCAGGAGGGCCCGACGGGACTAAATCACCTTTGTAAAAGATGATCGGTTTGTCTCCCTTGTCCTTATTGCTCCTTCTTCTCCGCTGATAGGAGACTGTGAAGGTCTTCAGTTGCCCCACCTCGTGCTCTTCTCGTTGAAACGAGAGCTGAACACATTTGAGCGGTAAGGAGATGCTCCGGTCAATGACCCGACTTATGAGGTTGGCTTTGAAGTTGACGTTTTGCCTTTTCGGCTGAGTCGGCTTGGAGGCGGTCTTGAGGCTTAACTTGTACAATCTTGCGAAGTCTTGATTGACAGTGAACAACTGTCCTTCCTCAACTTCATAGTTCACTTTCTGCTTCCCTTTGTCTTTTATATGTTCGGGGATTGCTAAAGTGGGCTCCCCAAAATACAGGGAAGCATCTGCCAGATGACACTCATTGGGGTGGAATGGAGCCTGATCTGCGAAGACAGTATGTTGCTCCCCTCCCTTGGCATGCTTAATGCATTGGTGCAGAGTTGATGGGACAACCTAATTTTCGTGGAGCCAAGGCCTCCCAAGCAGCACCTTATAAGATGTGTCGGCGTTGATGATATAAAACGTCACTTGGGTGACAAAATTGCCCAAGGCTAGTTTGACTTCAACTCGACCAAGCGCCTCCTCGGAATCCTGGTTGAATCCCGAAATCTTGACCGCACTCACCTTTTGTAAGTACGATGTCAAGTATAAAGACTTGAAAGTCTTCAAGGGCATAATGTTTATGGCCGCTCCAGCACCAACTAGGATCCGATTTACATCATGCCCATTAATCGTCCCTCGCATATATATGGGGCGATTGTGGCACGGAGAGGACAACAACATGTCTTTGTCCGTGAAGGAGATGTTGGCTGCAAAGGCCTCATGTGTTTGGGCTTGCAACTCTGCAACATGGGCTTCATAGGCCTCTGGGTCTTGGAGTATTTTGACAAGAGCCTCTCTGAGATCTTTGCTCCAAGCGATGGCTTTTCAAATAGTGACATTAGTTGGAAACCGCTTCATATGATGAATGATTTTGCGGTCCGCCCGAGCACTGGTCTTGTCAAATGGCGGGATGATCTCCGCCAGAGTTTTCGGAGCCTCATGATGCTTCTCCCGCTTAGAAGGACGTTCCTCTCCATTTTGGCCACGCACCTCTTCTTGGAACAGCGGTGCTAGAGACTCCTCCAGAGGTGGCAAGGGTTCATCATGTTGGCCCTCATTAGAAGGACCTGTCTGGCTTGTAGGCGCAACCCTGCCGGAGGGGCCAGCTTACTCCGACGTCTCGCGCACTGGCGGCTTGGCTGGCTCTTCTTCTTCATCGGAAGAGGCTATTATAAAAGGGACGTCACCCGATTTAGCTTCTGAGCTGGAACTTGAACCCTTTGAGGAGTTGAGGATAAAAGAGATCCCCCGAACTTGGGTTTCCGAGACAGGACCCGGTTCCTCCCCTCTGAACAATATGACCCGATCGAGAGTTAGGGGACCTTCACACCCGCTTCCTCGTCCCCTGCCGCGACCCCAGCTATTTTTCGCCGGGCGACGTTGATATGTCGCCATGGGAGCCTTGCCCCCGGTGTTATCAACCATAGTGTCTCGTCCCGAAGGAGAGTTGATGTTGTTGGGCGGTGGGATCGCCACCATGTTGTAGGAAAGCTCTTGCAGCATTTCCTCGAGCATCTCGACGGTGAGTTTCTCATCTTTGTAAAATAAGGAGAGTTCCTTCTGGGATTGAAAACTCCTCACCTTCTTCAAGACGGTGAACCATCTCCCGGAGCCACTGAAGAACGGGGGGTTTTATGCCCAAACTTGTCCCAAGGAATATATTCGTCCAGTGTGACGACCCTGGTGGGGCGAGGGGGAGTATACTCCTCCAGCTCGTCTATGAGCTTTTGTAGCCGTTGCAAAGGAGTTGGTTCCTTGGGGGCCTCCATAGTTGTGGCTTGCTCAGCTTGCTTCTTCAACCTCCTCTTCAAATTCTTCCTACGATTTTTCTCTTGCTTCTTTTGGCGTGTCGCCTCTTGAGAAGAAAGTGGACTTTGTTTTGGAGGTGGGACTGGTTTGCCCTCGGAATTTTATTTTCTACTCCGGGCCGGCTCCGTAGGAGCCTTGGTTCCGCGGCTCTTTCCTGGAGTAACTTTAGTCCAGTCGGCCTCCTTCGGTTGCACCTGGAAGGTGGCGTTGATCGCCTGAGCAATTATCTCGGGCGACAGCTCTTGGAACTCTACGAGTCCACAGTGGGGCTCTCGGGGGCTTTGCCATTTCACCGATTTTGCTTTGACTATTTTGCATGTTCGAGCTGGTGAGATCTTTCCACAATCAACGACCTTATTGGCTCGACATGAGATTTGGCTCGAGGCTCCCTCACCTTGGCTTTGTCTTTATTATCTGGTTGAGGGTTTCCTCCTATGACGATGCCAGGTTGACTCAGCCTGGGAAGGGATTTGGAACCTCTCCCCGCGGCTCAGCTTTTTGGGTTTTGGGCCTTAGACCCTTCGCACGTAGCCTTGCCTTCAGGGTTTGGTTGAGGATTGCTGTCGCCTGTAGACTTGTTGAGAGGTGGGCTTAGTTTCCCGTGGCTTGGTCTGCTCCTGTTGAGCTTACCGGAGAATCTTCTCAGCGACCTCTTTAAGACGTCGCCTCGCCGTCGAATTTCCCTCCGTATCGATCTCCCCTTTTTGGATGAGGACTTCAATGCAATCCCGAACTTCCGGGCATTCCCCAGTGGGGTGGGACACCTTAGCATGATATTTGCCATAGCGGGGATGACTCTTGGCCGTTTCATTGTAGTAGGACAGCAGATCATGCGTCATTACCCGACCTTCTTCCAGGAGCTTGTCAAAAATCTTCTCAGCGTCCTCCTTGGGGAAAGAACACTGATGAGAGGGTCGTCACCCTGGATATCACAATGTGGACTGGGGCGGTTGGGAGTTGACTCCTTCTTCCCTCGTCTCCGGGACTTTGAAAGCAGTCGAGGCATGTATGACATTGATAGATAAATTTAAGCTCTCCCGTCCATGTGGCTGTGGCGGGTTGACCAATAAGTCGCTCATATTGACCACCCCTCGTCTTATTAAGTCCTCAGCGAGGTCCTTGAAAGGTTGGCAATCATGGATGATATGGCCTATCACCTCATGGTGTGGGCAATAGCCCTGATGTAATGCAGCACCTGGTGCCTGCTCACTGGGTGACGTCGGGAGGTTTAACAGGCCTACTCGCCGGCATGCAAAGAAGATGTGTAGGGTCTTCTCGCGAGGGAAATAGTATAACTTCTCTGGCTCCTCGCCTTCCGATGAATTCTCCTCGCCTTCAGATGAATCCGAGGATTCCTCAGAGAGCCAACCCCTGAGCGGAGTCCGGGCAGTAGGTGATACACCTATCTCCCGTATATGGGTTGGAGCTAACCCACTGGCAAATGGGCCAAAGGGGAAAGTGGCCAACTACTCGTAAATGCTCTCCAAGAATTGCAACAAACGCCTTTGTTCCAGTTGCAATTGCCGGATCTCCCTTCCGGATAGTCCTCCGCAACGCCAGGCATTTAGTGAGTGAAGAAGAAGCGGCTCCGCTATCGGCATTGGGCTGTTGATTTGAAGGCCCGGCCTCGGAGGCATTGGAGCTCGAAGCTGTCGCCACCATGTAAGTCACATTAGCCGACCGGTTTGATTGACTCCAAGCATGAGGCTGTGGTGGGTCGACCGCATGGCCCAGCATATTTATCAAGCCCTTTTGAATGAGCTCTTCTGCTATATTTTTGAAAACATAGCAGTCCCCAACGGTGTGACCCAACATTCGGTGATACACACAATTGGTAGGATCATCTGTTTTATCCACCTCTGAGGGCTTCCGTGGATCTGGTAGGGTGATGAGCTTTTCTTTCATGCACAGATCAAAGAGCATTTTGGTATGCTCCTTTATGAAGGAATAAGGCGTCTTCATACGTTCTGCTAACAGAGATGCATTTGCCTTGGCATCAGGCTTCTTGCCATTGCCTTTTGATTTTCCTTCCCCCTTGTCTCCATTCGTCGGGGAGAAGTCCACAGCATTTACCTCCTTACCGCTGGCCAGGCGGTCCTTAGAGGATTTGCCCTTGACAGAAGCATGTGCCGGGTGATCAGCGAAGAACATTTCAATCTCTGCCACCACTGTATTTAGCTAGTCGAAACTTCTGATATTTGAGCGCAGAAGCTTTTCACTAACTTCCGCCGTCAGACCCCTGCGGCATATGATGATCGCGTCTTCGGGCGTTGGAGGATTATTGCAGCGCATGCTGACGTCCCTCCATTGCTTGATGACGTCTAACGCGGTCTCACCTTTTCTCTGCCTGAGGGCACAAAGTTCCGCCAGAGAGACTTTACGTTCGGCCGTCTGGAAACGGTCGACGGACTTCTTCTGCATATCAGCCCAATCGACCACTGAATTGGACTTTAGCCTTGAGTACCACTGGAAGGCGGTGCCTGTCAAAGATGTGGCGAAGTACCGCAACAAATGTCTCTTCCAGCGCCAGTTCACCCATGGCCGTCATGTAATAGGCCAGGTGTTCGTGTGGCGAGCCCTGCCCATTGAACTTCTGGAGTTTCGGGGCCTTCGGGCAATCAGACGGAAGTTTCTTGAATTGATGGTGGAGGGGATAGGGCATGCTGTACAAATCAACGGTAGCCACACCCTCAGCATGTTGAGCAAATTTTGCCTCCAGAATTCGCTCAATCATCTGTCTTTGCACCATGAGGCTTTCCGCAGCAGGAGTGGCAGAGGACCGCGCATTGGCTTCATGTTGTGGCACTTCAAATTCCATCGCCATTGGTAATTTTGCAGCAGTGACGGAGGCGTTGGTCGTGACTGGAATGAGAGGAGGCTCTTGTTCCATCCCAGTGGGCGCCGCTTGAGGTTGAAGATGAATCTCCTTTTCACGTAATAATATTTACAAGAGGATCTAAGTTCCTGATTCTCGCGTCGGAGCTCTTCCAACGCAAGGGTTTGCGCCTCTTTTATCTTCCTTGTGTCCGGGATTGTTGTTCCCATCGACACTATGGACGTCTTCTTGGTGTTCTTCTTGTCGAGTCGGCTCGGGCTGAGATGGTCCGGCAGTCGGCGTCTGTTGTATTTGTGCAAGAACTCGGGAGATAGGCCTTGACCTCCTCAAAGATCGGAGAGGTTGGTTTAATTCTCCTGAGGTATCCTCCGGCTGTTTATCAGTGGAGGTTGTGTAGCAGGTGAACACTTTGACATCGTCGTTGGTCACCTGAACCACCGGCTTCTTCCTGGGCAGTTGTCTGCCAAGCTTGGGCGCCATCCCTAGTCTGTCAAAAATAGATACTTGGGACGTGGCGACTTGGGCTGAGCAATCCTCGTCCGTGTGCGTTGAATTGGCCCACGGAGAGGTCGGTCTCACCTTCCTGGCGGTTCCTCGGCACTTTTGCCCACATGGGGGCTGAATTGTGGACCCTGGGGATGTCGAGGTCCCGATGCTTGCCGGGCTCCCCATCTGTTGCAGATCCGACATGCGGAAGGGCCCTTCTGCCCTTGCTCGCTTAATGATTCGGGCCTCCTCCTTGGTGACCCATATTTTCTTCAAGTGGAGCTGGCGCTCCTCAATTGGGTTGCCCCCTGACTTTGATCGGGGAGCAAGTGATTTGGGTCGTTGTATCGGACTCTGGTTAGCCGCCGGTACGGCAGACTTCTTTAATTTTGCTTCGTCCTCCCGGACTTGCTGAAGAAGCTCGCAGCGATTGGAGGTAGAAATGATTGGGACGTGTCGGTCCCGAGGTAAAATCGGCTCTCCTTCATCGAGCCGGATGCGAAGATCCCCGACAATTATAGTCTTGCCGGAGCGGGATGTAGCCGCTGCAGGTGTTACGCCCTTGCGGCTATGACGTTGCCCCCGTTGAGCAGGTGCGGTGTTGGTGACGCCTGTTGTAGGCACGACGTCATGGTGGCGGTGACGCTGCCCCCGTTGAGCAGGAGTAGTACCTCTGAGGGTGGCCGCAATAGAGTTAGTGCCGTTGCGGCTATGGCGTTGCCCTCGTTGAGCAGGAGCGGCGCCGATAGTAACTTGATTGACCGAGAACACTCGGCCATTTATTGGGGCAGAAGGCATGACACCTTCGGTCGTTATCATGGTAGTCGAGCGGACTCGGCCAATTGCTGAGATGAAGGGCCTGACACCCTTGGTCAGTGAAGAGTTGTTGGTCGAAGCCGGCCGGCTGCTGAAGATGAGGGCCTGACACCCCCGACGGTTGATCTGTCGATTGACCGGACTCGGTCAATTGTTGAAGCCGAGGGCCTAACACCCCCGACAGTTGGCTTGTTGATCGAGCGAACCCGGCCAGTTGTTGGGGTCGAGGGCTTGACACCCCCGACAGTTGGCTTGTTGACCGAGCGAACCCGGCCAGTTGTTGAAGTAGAGGGCCTGACACCCTCAGTAGTTGTTGTTGCAGGCGTGGTTGAATTGACTTCAACCACGGGTACGACGCTCAAGAAGAAGGGCGAATTGACGACCGCTGGGAAGTTGTCGAAAACAAGCGGCGTTGCCAGGTATCCGAACTTGGCATGGTTGGCGATGACACTGGGACCGTAGGTAACGGCTGCCATCGTTGTCTTGTTGGTGCTATCGGTGGTGGTGCGTAGCACAGGTGGGGTGGCGTGCGAATGCACAAACAGTTCTCAAGTGAGCGAAGGAAAGTGCGCCCTCCTCTTCCCGTCCTGTTAGAGGAAGAGGGGCAATAAGAACCTTGGAGAACGTATGGGGATTTTCTTTGACAGAAAGAAGAAAGGGATGAAAAGTCCCACCGGGCGTGCCAGCCTGTTGGCCACGGAATTATATATATTCAAAGTTGGGTGTTCTTTTTGAAAAGAAACATTTTATATGTGGGTTTATTCCGTGGGTGCGCATGGTATCAGACGATTTGGGTTCGGGTGCTGGATCTTTCCTCACTGATCGCAGTCAGTGTTGATTTACATCGGCCTAACGTCCGAACATCTTTGTTTAACTGTCAAAGAAAACATTAAAATCCCCTTTTATAGGTCCTGACGTTGAGAGCTTGTTCACTTGGGCGACTCACATTGACCACTCATTTACCACCGACAAAATGACTAGATTAGGGTTTCATCGAAGACCTCTTAAGTTCAGGCAAAACCCTAGAATTTAGGAGTATGAATGCAATTCCGCAAAAGCCATAGATATTTTTGAAGTGACGGAAGGTTTCTTGAACTCTGAGGGTATTTTGGTAATTTTATCTTTTCAGGGATATTTTGGTAATTTTACCAGGTTAGGGGTATTCTTGAAATTTTTGGGTTGGGACGAAAGGAGGATAGGATTATTGACTTTCCAAGGTGCTGAGGCTATTTATGGAGGGTTCTAGGGGCTACTAGGCCGCTTCTAGGTCACAAGTGCATTTTAGTAATTTTACCAAATCTTACTCGGACCTAGGTTTGAGATGGCACCCAAGTGTCGGATTAAGCTGACAGTGTCCTTGAACCAAAGGAGTGACGAGAGGCTTCATAGAAGGTGTACATCTGTCAATTTTGCCAGAGGAGGGGTATATGTGCAATTTCCACAAGTGGGGGGGGGTTTCTTATACTTTTCCCCGGTCGATGTATAGATAAAATCTGTAGAATACACCAAATTCATTTATGGCCCGAGTGGGTACAAGGGTTGTTGGCGAGTTGTTGACTGTACATCACAGAGATCCGCACTAACGCGGGAAGTAGGGGTGTAGTCCCAATTACAAAAGATTGCAGGGTAAAACTGCAAACAACAGGCTTTTGTTTCTCGCCATCTCGGAGAGGATATTTTCGTAATTCCCCATCATTGGGCGGAACTACGTCATTTAGCCGTCTTGGGGCGTAGAAACTTACAACATAGCCTGCAGATGGACATAATTACAAAAATATAAAAATACCCCTTAGGGGGCATAAATACAAGACTCGGGGATCACCTACCCCTCAAGGGTCAAAACAACGAATAAGTGTCTTCTCAAGTGCCCGTGAGTTCTTGATGCCGTGTGTCGTAGATGCTCAGTGCTGAGTCCTTCTTTCTGGACCCTTGGGGGTCTATTTATAGAAGTGGGGGGCTACCCAGGGGGGTTTGAATCCGTACGGGTTAAATGGGATAGAAATGACCCCGGGAGGGTCTCCTTTTTTTTCTGCTGAAACGGGCGGGGTCAAATGACCCCGGACCCACCCGGGGTCAAATGACCCCGGGCTGGCCCGTGAGGGACCTTCCTGGGGTCATTTGACCTAGGACAGACCCCCCTGGGTCAGATGACCCCGGGTAGGGCCCACCGGGGTCAAGTGACCCCGAGCGGGTCCCCCCCCGGGGTTGCGCTACCCCGGGCAGGTCATCCGGGGTGCGCGCCACCCCGGGCTGGTCCTCCCGACCGCGCGCTGACCCCTCGGGGTCGGGCGACCCCGGTCTGGTCCGCTCGACCCCGGTCGGGTCTCCCGTGCCCTTTCTTTTGTATAAACCCTCCTTTTGGGGTTTTTCATCCTGGTTCTCGCAACACGCCGCGTGGAGAGAGGAGGGAGCGCTCTTCTTGGTCGTCTGTCGTCTTCCCCTTGTCGTGGGCCGCGAGGAGCGGATTTGTTCTTATCCGGGCTGCGTGATACACGTACGTGGGACTCGTTTGGTCGTGCGTACACCATCCCTTGCGTCTTCCTCTTCTCGCCACGAGGTTTTCTTTGTCCATGTCGAGCGTTTTGAGGGATAAAAGCCTCCCCTTTCTAGGGTTTCGTTCGGAGCCACGCGATCTAACAATCGTGGTGGTTTTAACCCGGTGTCCGATCACCCTGTTTGCTGCGAGGAATCCATAATTGCAGAAGTAGACGGGCTACAAAGTCCCGATGTGTGGAAATATTCCACGGAGCAGCGATACACTGAATATTGAACCTCGAACAATGCGAGGGTAATATCTCGATTTATCCGAGATGAATAGTGGGTGCAACACCCATGTACAACACAATATCCATGTGATTTATGTATCTCTTTGGGGCAAATGATATCATCCCCCCAAACTTCCAGGTTTTGTAAAAAGGCCTTTTTGAGCCTTACAATTATGTAAAAGTCTGGGACGCATCAGGGAAATGTGTACAAGCCTTGATCATCTACAGAAAGTGTTTTGTAAAACTCAGAAATTTGTCGAGAAAAATCAACACCAAGTGATGTAGTCGTAGCATATTAAATAACAAAGTTGACAACAGAAGCAACACATTTTTCACCATCAACCTCTTGCTCCCTGCAATTCCTCACAGCAGAGACACAAAACTTAAAGAAATCGCCTTTCCACTTGGACTAAGTACCAAACTATGGGTTGGGTGAGTAGTGAAAAGGGCATCTATAGGGGGCCGCCCCCTCTTTCTCTCATTGAGGGGTTTTGGGTAGGATCCACCCTCAAATTGGGGGGTTTGGACTGGATCCAACCCTTAGTTGGGGGGGTTTGGACCGGATCCAACCCCCAATTAGGGGATTTGGACCGGTTAGACCCCATGCTCTCTCATTTGCCATATTTGGTCCGATTAGAACCCTTAAATGGGGTATTTGGCCTAGTTAAAGTCCCAAAGTGGGGTACTTTGACCGGTTAGAGGTCCCGGGAGGGCCATGGTTGGACCGGATCAACATGCAACCCCCTATGGGCTCTATAAATAGCCCCTAGTGAGACCCAGGGACACAGAGAAGGCAGGAAGAGCGTAGGAGAGAAGGTGAGCACTGAGTTTGTGCTTGTGTTCACAGTGAGGGTATGTTATAAAATTGTCCGTCCATGAGTCCGCACACATATCCTTGTGTTGTGGTTAATGTAATCACATTGTAAAAGTTTTTGGGGAAAATAATGTGATTCCCTGAAATAATCATGAATTCCATAAGCACCCCAACTTTTTATAAAAAGGGTATGCATAGATGCTCTTGTGGTTATGTCCCTTGTTCCATTCCTTGGAGAGAGATTTTACGCTTCCCCCTTGACTCCTGCGACTCGATCGGGCAAGTGAGAGCTCAAGAAAGAAAAATAATCTCTCGAGTCTTTGGTGAGCACGTCTCCACTAAGGAGGGACTTGCGCCTCATGTCAAGATGTTGAAGCAAAAACATGATTAAAAAAGGAAAGAAAAATGACACCAAAAATAATATATATATATATATATAGGCCGGCCACCCCCACTCCCTCAACTTGGGGTTTTGGACCGGGTCCAACCCCAAGGGATTTGAACCGGATCCAACCCTTACTTGGGGTTTTGGACCGGATCACTCTCCTAGATCAATGTTTTGGACTGGATCAAACCCCTAAATGAATGTTTTTGACAGGATCTAATCCTCCAAGTGAATGGTTTGGATCGGATCAATCTACAACAGCCCGGGGGCTCTATAAATACCCCCTAGTGGGACCTAGGTGAACAAACACACAGAACACGCAGAGGAGTGAAGAGCGCAGGAGAGGAGAGCGCTTGTGCTTTTGAAGGCCCATGTTTTAGGTTGTGCTTGTATTTGTATTGTACTTGTGCTCACATCGAGGGTATGTTATAAAATTGTCCCTCTATGTGTTCGCATACATGTTCGTTTTATGGTTAATATAATCTCATTATAAATATTTTGGGAAAGGAGGAGGGTTTGCGTTAGGTTGATAGCCAGCAGTAAAAATTTGTCACATCTCCCACATGAATTCTGATCTAAATACATTTTGTGCTAATGCTAGGGCATCCCTCGGAAGCGACACGTTACATTGGAACCCGGATGGAATGATAAGTGAGCAAGGGCTAGTTAGGGCGTTCCCCGTAAGCGCCGCGCCGCAATGGCGTCCGATTGCGGTGTCAAATAGGCAAGGGTTCCCGTGTGGGGTTGGACGCTCACGGGTAAAGAAGTTAGTCCAAAAATATATGGATCCGTCTAGCTACTTGGAATATAGGAACTTTAACGGGTAAGGGTTTAGAATTGGTTAAGATAACGAAGGATAGGAGGGTTAGCATAGTTTGCTTACAAGAAACTAGATGGAAAGGACATAAAGTTAAAGATATTGATGGATATAAAATTTGGTATACGGGTAATAATAACTCTAGAAATAGTGTTGCTATAATAATAGATAAAAACTTAAAAGATAGAGTTGTAAAAGTTAATAGATTGGGGGATAGATTGATGTTAATTAAACTTATCTTGGGTGAGGATATTTTGAATATAATTAGTGCATATGGTGCCTCAAGTAGGATTAGAAGAGAGTATTAAAAAGTAATTTTGGGAGGCTATTGATAGTTTGATCCAAAATATCCCTAGTGAAGAGAGAATCTGTATTGGAGGGGATCTTAATGGTCATGTGGGTAAAGATAATAGAGGTTATGAGAGGATTCATGGAGGGTTTGGTTTTGACAATAGAAATGATATGGGTTATACTATTCTTGATTCTGTTATGGCCTATGATCTAACAATTACTAATACCTTCTTTAAGAAGATGGACGAACATTTAATAACATACAAGAGTGGATCACATATAAGTCAAATTGACTATTTTCTTATTAGGAAGGTCGATAGAGTTTTATGTAAAGATTGTAAAGTTATTCCTGGTGAGAGTCTAGTCCCTCAACATAGGTTGTTAGTAATGGATGTCTTTATCCTTAAATTCAAAAGAAAGATCATTATAAATAATTGTTCTAAGATTAAATGGTGGAATTTAAAAAGTAAAAGTTTCGAAACATTTTAAAATCACCTATTAAAGGAAAATATTTGGAATTTATAATAAGAAACCAATGTAATGTGGAATAATGTTACAAATTGTATAACGAGTGTAGCAAAACAACTCTTAGGCGAATCTAAAGGTAAAAGGAATTTAGAAAAAGAGACTTGGTGGTGGAGTGAGGAAATCTAAAATATCATTAGAATAAAAAAGGGAGTGCTTTAAAGTTTGGCAAACTAACAAAAATAATCAAACCTTAGAAGCTTATAAAATTGCAAATAGTTAGCGAAGTTAAATCAAAGGCATATGAAGATTTATATAATAAATTAGGAACCCGAGAGGGTGAAAAGGACATATTTAAACTTGCTAAATTAAGAGAGATGAAAATTAGAGATTTAGATCATGTTCGTTGCATTAAAGATGAAGATCAAAGGATTTTAACTAAGGATCTTGAGATTAAAGAGAGGTGGCATAATTATTTTCTGAAATTACTTAATGGAGATTGCGTCAAGGGTTCTTCTTTAGAAGGCACCCAAGAGTCCACAATCTTTGATAAATATCAATATTTCAGGCGTATTAAGATGTCAGAAGTGGAGGATGCTTTAAAGAAAATGAAAGTGGACAAGACCTTAGGACTAGATGGCATACCTATTGAAGTATGAAAATGCCTAGGAGACATTGTTATTCAGTGGTTAACTAAACTTTTTAATAAAATTTTAAAGGAACGGAGAATGCCAGAAGTTTGGAGGAAAAGTGTTGTAGTTACTTTCTATAAAAACAAAGGAGATATTCAAAGTTGTAATAATTATCGCGGAATTAAACTTACGAGTCATACTATGAAACTTTGGGAAAGAGTAATCGAAAAACGTCTCCGATGTATGACTACTGTATCAAAAAATCAGTTTGGTTTTATGTCGAATAGATCTTCTACAGAAGTTATTTTCTTACTACGGCAGTTAATGGAGAAGTATAGAGAGATGAGAAAAGATTTGTATATGATTTTTCTTGATTTAGAGAAGGCGTATGATTGAGTACCGAGAGAATTGATTTGGTGGACATTAAGAAAGAAAGGAATCTCTCAAGGATATGTTGATTTGATTAAGGATATGTACGACGGTGCTATTACTAGTGTTCGAACTATTGCTGGAGAGACTGGTGAATTTCCGGTTTCTATAGGTTTGCATCAAGGTTCTGCACTAAGTCCGTATCTCTTTGCCTTAGTTATGGATGAAGTAACAAAACAATTGCATGAGGATATTCCTCGGTGTATGTTATTTACAGATGATATTGTCTTAATTGATGAGAGTATTGATGCTTTAAATACTAAGTTAGAGCGTTGGAGACTTGCCTTGGAGTCTAAAGGTTTTAAAATTAGTAGGAGTAAGTCAGAGTTTATGTATTGTAATTTTAGTAACGGGAGAGTGGTACATGAAGACATGGTTCTAATTGATGGGCATAACATTCCGAAGAGTAGTAGCTTTCGATACTTAGGGTCTATCATACAAGAGAATGGGGAGATTTATGACGACGTTACACATAGGATTAAGGCAGGCTGGTTAAGATGGAGAAGTGCATCAGGAGTCCTCTGTGATCGTCGTATGCCTGTGAAACTTAAAGGGGGGTTTTATAGAACGACTGTGAGATCTGCTTTGTTATATGGTTCCGAGTGTTGGGCAGTACGAAAGGAATACATTCACAAAATGTGTGTAGCAGAGATGGATGTGGGGCAAGACTAAGAAAGACAAGATTAGGAATGAGTGTATCCGTAAAGACTTAGGGATAGTCCCAATTGATAGTAAAATGAGAGAAAATAGACTCAAGTGGTTTGGTCATGTGCTTCGTCGCCCTAACTCAGCGCCGGTTAAAAGATGTGACCGAATCTTAGTGGATGTTAGTAAAAGAGCTCGGGGAAGGCCTAAAATGAGATGGTGCGATGTTGGAAGGACATTAACTTATTGGGTTTAAATATGAATATAGCACTTGATAGAAATCTTTGGCGGAGCAAGATTCATGTAGTCGACCCTAAATAATTGGGATAAGGCTCTGATGATGACGATGATACAAATATTTTGGGAAAAATAATGTGATTCTTTAAAACAATCAAGAATTCCATCAGCATCTCAACTTTTACAAAAAGGGTTTGTATAGATGCCTTTGTGGTGCTTGTGCCATTTCTTGGAGAGGGATTATAAGAAATTGGTCGATCCTCGACGTTGCACTGATGGACGTATGAAGTTGGACCTCAACCCATGAGAGCTCGAGAAGGGGAAGCAATCTCTCGAGAGTCTTTGGCCAACGCGCCTTCACCAAGGAGGGACTTACGTCTCATGCCAAGATTACACGAAAACTCATGTTATGTTTAGGTGTTACAAAAGTATCTCTGGTATGGACAAACTACACAAATACCCTTGAGCTTTTCTAGAATCCTACTCAAGAGATAATCACAAATAAACTCAAAAAGGGTTCAAAGTCTCAAATAAATTCAAGAATGGTCCAACTTTGCAAAAAATATCTCGGAAGTGTCAAAATTGCACAAAATATCCCAGAAGGGTCAAAATTACAAAAATATCCTAGAAGGGTCAAAACTGCAAAAATACACCAAAAGGGTCGAAAACTGTCAAAATACCATAGAAGAGTCGAAAATTGTAAAAATACCCCAGAAGGGTCAAAAATTGTCAAAATATCCTGGAAGGGTCGAAAACTCTAAAAATATTCCTGAAGGGTCAGAAACTGCAGAAATATCAAGAAAAAGGTTCAAAGTTGCAGAGATATTCAGGATGGGTCAGAAATCACAAATATACCCAAAAAAGGGGTTTGATGTCTATGAAACTCAAATTCAACAGTTTGGTCTGGTGGTGGAACGAAGGTCAAATATAAATCAAATGACCTGACTATATAATCGGGATTTCATGCATTTTTTATAGATGAATCTAAAGAATGAAATGTTTAGTTTTCTCCTGCAAATGTGTATCTTTAATGGGTGATTTCTTTGATCAAATCTGTTAGATAAAACCCCCAATATCGCAGCGGATATTGTGGAAGTCGAAAAGCATTTCTTTGACGGTTAATCAATGGTATTTGAATTTTACGTCGATGTAAATAAACTTCGACTACGGTTGATGGGGAAATGTCCCGTACTCGAACCCAAATCGTTTGATAAATCTAAATTCGCGGAAACAATAATACACCCGCTACTTAAATAACCACTAATGTGCATTTTTCTTCTTCAAAGAAGAAAAATATATTTATTTATCTATTTACTTATTTTTGTGAGTTAAATACATGATTATACGAAAATCCCTTTCCAGTCTAGATGTTACAAAAATACCTCTGATCTATATAAACTACTACACAAACACCCCTGAACTTTTCTAGGAGTTGAAAATCGCAAATAAAGTCCGAAAGGGTTCAAAACGTCAGATAAATCCAAAAAAGGGTCTAAAATTGTAGAAATATCTTGAGGTGGTTAGAAACTGTAGACTCAGAAAGGGTTCAAAACTATAGAAATACCCAAGAGGGGTCCAAAATTACAGAAATACCTCCTAAAGGGTCCGAAATTGCAAATGTATCTCCCCCTCCCCCAAAAAGAGGGTTTGATCTCTATGAAACTCAAATTCAACGGTCTTATAAAACTCAAATTCAACAGCCTGTTCTGGTGGTGGAATGAAGACCAAGTGTAAATCAAATGACTCGATTATTTAATCAAGATTTCATGTATTTTGTAAGGATGAATCCAAAGAATGAAATGATTAGTTTTCTCCTGCAAATGTGTATCTCTAATGGGTGATCTCTTTGATCAAATCTATTAGATAAAACCCTCAATATCACAATGGATATTATAGAGGTTGAAAAACGGTTCTGTGGCAGTTAATCAAGGGTGTTCTGACTTTACGCCGATGTAAATAAATATCTACTATGGTCGAAGGAAAAATGTCCCGTACCTGAACCCAAATCGTCTGATAAACTTAAATTCGGTAAAATAATAATACACCTGCTACTTAAATAACCACTAATGTATATTTTCTTCTTCAAAGAAGAAATATTTATTTATTTCCGTGAGTTCAATAGTAGTCAGCCTAGCTACTTCTTTTTTTTGTGTGGCGGTGTTAATACTTTGCCAACCTAGGTGCCTTTTAACACTTGGATGAATAATCCTCTTAAATTCTGTAAAGGAAGGAAGTTATTCTAGTGCATGGAAGTTTTCCTTTGTGATGGTATATAATTGCCACTTAGTGGTGTAAACAAGTTGAGCCAAGCTGAGTTTTGCTCTGGTCAAGCTTAGTTCATTTAGGTACCGAGCTGAGCTTCTATTGATTACTTGAATTCTAAACAAGCTGGTGCAACCTTGTTCAAGGTCAACTTATTTAATACTCTAGCCTAATCCAATCTAACTTTGGCTCTTTGAATATTACACGATTAACCATGCAATGTTTACGAGCTTGGTTGAACGAAATGGATGACATCAAAGGAAAATTGGTATTTTCCTTGTATAACTACATATTATGATATTAATTGAACTATCAAATGAGATATGAACAAATTTTAAGTGAGCTACATGAATGTATTATTAGGTAAATGTAATCTAGTTTTCATGAGCCTGTTCATGAACATCATCATCATCATCATCATCATCATCATCATCATCATCATCATCATCATCATCATCATCATCATCATCAGAGCCTTATCTCAATTTAGGGTCAGCTACATGAATTATGTTCCGCTAAATTTTTCTATTAAGTGTTATATTCATATTTAAACTCAAAAACTAATGTCTTTCCGAATAACATCGCATCATCTCATTCTAAGTCTTTCCCGAGTTCTTTTACTAGCATGCACTAAGATTTGGTCACATCTTTTAACCGGCGTCGAGTTAGGGTGACGAAGCACTTGTTCAAACCACCTGAGTCTATTTTATCTCATTTTACTATCAATTAGCCTGTTCATGAACATAAACAAAACAATTGTACCTATATCCAAATTCAACTAATTTATTGGTTGAGCCTAAAAATTTGAGCTTGGCTCAATCCCTTAGTTGAATGAGTTAAATAGAGTTTCCACGGATAGCCTGATTACAAATTATCCATTGAGCACACTACTTCACTACATCCCTAATGCCACAAGATAATGGTTATCCATGGATATTTTAGGTTGCTTGCCATGGGTATATTTATGGCGAGTCATGCATCACTTTGACAGAATGAATGGACTATTTGTTTCTTGTATGCCCACTGCATTTGGTCAGAAATGATGATTGTTAGCTTATAATTTTTGGATGAGACATTAAGATCACTATCAAAATGCTGCGACTTCTGTCATTCACATAAATGGTTACCATACTAGCCCTCTTGATATTTCAAGCAATATCTGATCTCGTCTGATCTCATATGCAGGATTCACTTATTTTGCCATTGTTCTGCTATCAAAAGTGCTTCTGCTCCCAAAGAGAGCATGAATTGTAAACTAGAGGATATTCCTTGCTCCCTCTCTTCCATCTCACTCCCCTTTGTACTTCCGTCTGTGCTATGTTCTTCTAGGAGGTAGATGGAAGTGAAACATTTTAGCCAATTGGGGTGCTTGCAACGAAGTGTACATATTGCATGACATTAAGCGTGGGTTGGTGGTTCTGGAAAATTGGGGGACAAAATCAGTTTTCTGTGGAAGTCATTTTCCCAAGGTCAGAGACTAAGAAAAACATGGTTAAAGAAGTCCAGGAGTTGCAAGCACACCCCCTCCCAACCCTGGCAATAAAGCCAAATTAAGTGGAAAAGCATACAATGCGGCTCGCTGTCATAATGGACCCTCTTCTGTGGAAAGGTAGGACCCTTGTCGTGCTTGGAACATTTTTGAGCACGAGAGATTTCTTTGTGTCAGGGAGGCGTTTTGGGATCATGTTACAGTTCTTTCAGTGCAAACTTGAGTAACTCTCATTTGAGAAGTTTTCTCGAGGTTTGTTAGTCATTTCTTGTTTTACATGTGAACCTTAGGTACCCCCCCAGTTTTGGGTTATTCTTGAGGTCTTTAAAGTGAGAAAACGGATATTAACTTTTGGCATGTGTATCTGTTTGGATTATTTGTGTGGCTGTGAGTATTTTATGTTTGGGAGGGAAGTTTCTCACTGTGTGAAGGTTGTGGAGGAAGCTCTTCTTCTCCTGATAATTGTGCTATCTCTATTTATAGAAATATAAAAATTAGTGGTACAATCCACCTCTCACAAAAAGAGAAAAAAAAGATAATGGTAATCTTTTTGTTTTTTCCTTCAGTTGGAAAAATACCTTAAAAGTTTTCTTACCCCTGAGGAGAATTTTTTTTCCCTGAGAAAAAAAATTTGAAGCTTCTCTCTTTCTCTCTCACCACACACATTTAGAGCAGTGATTGAGACGGGCTTTCACCCATACGAGTTTTTTTTAAATAATTTAATCCAACTCCTAAGCAAAAACAATATTTTTCCTGGAATACTTTTTTGGTCCAAGAAGAAAACCTTTTCCTTTCTTGATGATAAAAGATTTTTGTAAATCTCTATCATACCCTAAATTATTTTTCTTTACTCTGTGTAAAGTAGAACAAGGGAAATATTGTGGGGAAGTAGATCATAAGGACTAATGTTCTCTATTTATTTTGATAATGTTCATGTCTGAGAATTCTTCATACATGCAAAGCTTCCATAACTTGTAGGTGCATATCTGAAAAAGAAGATTCTTACACAATCCAAATATCCTTTATTACATAGTTGTATGAAGAGGATGTCATAGTTGTAGAAACGTATGTCTTCTAGCATTTATTGTTGCTGCTGTATTTATGCTTTAGTATATGTCTCAGGTGTGTTGGGTTAATTATTGTGCAACTTTTTGGTTTCCCTTTTATAACTAATGGGGAAATCCCCATTCTTCCCATCTTTATAGACATATCTGCTCATCTATTTCTTTAAGTAGAGGGTAATATAAATCTAATCCTCTCATTTTTTTAAAAAGAGAGAAAAAATAATGTAGAGATGGCCACCTATCTGAAGAGAGAAGAGGAAGGATTCTCTAATCTTTTCTATACCTCGTTATTTTTCATTCTATGTAATGTGAATTCCCTTCCTTCGTCTCTTTTTGGCTGTTTGGGAGATTGGGGTAATCCACACTTCATGTGTGTGGCCTTTTGTTATATAGATTTTTGGGGTTGTCACAGCCTATACTTGTACATTCTCTTTTCATTTTATACATTAGTGGTACTACCCACTTTCCCAAAAAAATAACTATGATTTCTGTGCAAATGCTGTGTCTGTGTCTGACTGATTTTTATTGTTAAAGTTAAATCTGTCAAAAATCAATTCAAGTATGCAAGTGCAAGTATGAAGATGGGCATTGCTTGTTCGAACGAAGCCGAGGATGCTGACGGCTGCCCTCTCCAACTCCAGAGCAAGACAAAGCAGCAGCAATAATTGAAGAGAAGAAAACAAAAGAAAAAATATTGAAGAAGAGGAAGAGAGAATGGAGGCGGGGCCAAATGATGGCGAGCCAACTGCCTGACAGAGGAAATTCCCCCTGCCTTCTCTCCCCCAACTGGCTCCTCTAGTATTCCTTCTGCCTGCAGGTAATGGGGGTAAAAAGGTCAAACCAAAAAAGAAAAGACACCCTGCTAGCAGACATTTAGGGGGCAAGAAGGGAAATCAGAAAACAAAAAAACATATGAAAAGATGCTGGTGAGCTTGCCAGCCAAACCCACACACCAAAAAAAGGGAGAAGCAAAGAAAAAAAGGCAGAGAAAAACTGCCCTCTACACCCTTCACCGGCAATATATGATAGGCTGGCCAGCCCTCCTCTGAACCATCTGTAAATTACCGCAGACAGTCAAACCAGCCAGCAAAGGTCTTTGGGCATTGAGGAGAAGTGTCGAAGAGGGTGAGAAGAGATCTTGGAGTGGAGAATGAAGAAGCATCAATGCCTTGAAGGCACTGAGTTTGGTTGATCTTCAAGGTTTTTAAAGAACCTACTGGAAGACAAAGGGGAAGTTCGATGAAATATCATGTTTTGATCTTTGATCTTTGAACCAAGCTTGCTGTTTAACCTTATTTTTGTTGTGCAATTGAGCACAATGGTATCTATGGATCCATATTGGATCTACCCAAGAGCGGCTATCGGATTCTTATAAGATCTGATTTGGGTCCTTAATGGGTATTGGGTGGTATCTGTTTGATTTGACTGAAAGGGCTACTTTAGTGGGAGCTTTGGATCCTCACGTGCCTATGATTTAATTTTCCTTTCCTTAATATATTAAGGATATCTTTTAACTCTTAATCTTATATTAAGCTCATTGTGCATGCTTTCATTATGAGTTTGACCATGAAATGTGAACCCAAGAATTACAACATGACATCTGGTTATCTACAAAATGTGCCTCTAATTTGAGATCATTTACACCCGATTGGCCAAACATTCATAACCTACATGTTCATATGTCGTGAGCCACTAAGTCAAGTGGGTGACTTGACCTTAATTGAACATCACCAACGTCATGAACGTGAACTGAAATCTTATTGTCCCTTTTATGACATCAATGAAATCGGATTTTTAGATTAATCAACTCGCATACCCACATGACATGGAATTACCAAAAAATCCCAGTGCCATGATAATCATAAAATCCAGAAGCAAATAGGTAAAAGCCAGAAATCATCTTTCAGAATTGTTAAAGGTCTTTCAACAATAGGAAATTCCTAAAATGGCTCCCATATAATGAGATGATCAAAATGCCCTGATGTATTGATCTCCATGTCCATGGTGTCGCATGTTAGCTATGATCATCTAAATTTAATTCCAAATCCATTGTAGGATCTTTTCTGAGCCCCATGGTTCATTCTGTAGCATGATATAACTTTGAGGCTCAAATTCAAACTATATGGCATCACTTAAGCTTGCTTTTTCCTTTGTGAGTGATTTCCTTTAGAGGACATTAGGAATGTCAGTTAATCAAGGGTCTTCAATTATTTGATCGACATAACTAACAGAGGCTGTGGTTGGTGGGAGAGATCCAATCAATGCATGAATTTACATACTAGAACCACCCGGGTTAGGGTGTACCAAAAAGTAAATAATATTACTTTGATTGTATTTGGGTTAACTTATTCCACCCTTTTGCTAGAATATGTTTAACCCACCTTTTTGGCCCTTAAGTCACCTTATTGTTGGAATACCTTATTTCGGCAACCAAACCAGTTAGCGTGAATAAGGATGGGATACCTCATCTTATTCTTCAATCAAAGAGAGCCATAGAGAATGGGAGTTCAAACCTTAAACCGGTATTGAATCATGCTGATTTGACATCACAACCACCAACAAGAAAAATCAAATTAAATAAATAAAGTTGATTTTTGAAAAATCACCCACAAAGTAAGCCAACCAACTCTGTTGGTACTCTGTCACAATTTATTGAGACTTATACAACAATAATCACAGCCAAGCGATTCAATCTTTCTCACCCATATCTTGCAATCAGCTGTTTCTAGATGTGGGATCAACCATGGCATTACTAGACCAACAACACAGTGCACTTTTTAAAATGACTCACCAATCAAATTTTCAATCAGGTAGACAATAGTGGGTATTGACAGCTCACTTTTGCCCTTTCTGGAAAGATAGATGGTGCGGCAACTTTACTTTGGAGGCATCTTTTCCCAGCCTTTTTGTTGTCTTTGTTGACCCTTTTGGGTCGATCAACCGGGCTTTTGATTCCCAGCTTTCAGGGGGCACCTGGGCACCGACTTTTAGGAGGGACATTAGAACCGTCAAGATGGAGCAGCTCCAGGACCTCATGCTTCTCCTCCTCAACTTCTTCCTGCACTCTTACAGGGACACGTGGACATGGAGGTGGGGTAGGGAGGGGGTCTTCTCTGTTAGATCTGCCTATGTCATCATTTTTGACGGAGGGTTGCGCCACAACTTTTCTCCAAAGGTCTGGAGGCCGAGGAGTCCAGTGAAGGTGAAACTCTTGATTTGGAGGATTTCCATGGGAGGCTTTCCACTCAAGACAGGCTGTTTCAGTTTGTCACGGGCATTCAGTCGACCTGCTGCTTTTGTGGTCAGGAGGACAAGATCCTAGACCTCCTGTTTGTAGGGTGGTCCTACTCGTGGGAGGTGTGGGAGGGGGTTGTGACGGGAGCTTGCTGTGCACTTGGCCGTCAGAGAGAAGTGCAGCAATTCATTGGGTCGTAGGGTAGGAGGTGGCCCCTCAGAGGTGATAATACTATGTGGTGGCTGATCCTGCATGCCACTTTCTGGTCTTTGTGGGTGAAAGGAACAATAAGTGTTTGAGGAGGGAGGCTAAAACTGACTCTCTTGTATCTTTCATTTGTGCTAGAGTGAGGGAATGGGCGGAGGTGCTTTGTAATGTGAATTCTCTCAACTCCCCACTTTTTATTTTGCTAGGGGTTCAGTTTGTCCCTCATTGCTTTGGTGTGGTCTTTTGTATAGAGATTTTTTTGGGAGCTCATTGTCTATACTTGTACATCCCTCCTTTCATTTAATACATTTAGTGGTACTACCGACTTTCAAAAAAAAACATGCTGGGTGGCATACAGGACTTTACAAGTGCTTATAATGGTCTTTGTTCTTTGTAGCATCACATTGTCCTTTTCTCTTTGGAGGAAAGTTTGATAGCATGATCATATCATCTAAGAGAACCTCTATATAGTTACCATGATAAGTGATAATAATTACCTTCTTTTCTTGCCTCATGTGTGGGTGTATTGCTGTCATGAACGGCTTTGTTTTCTATTCATATATCCATCCAAAGATAACAATCTTGAAAGTGTCTATCTTCAGATAATCTTCCATTAATTCACTCAAATCTCATTTGATCCCATGTGAAAGCCTTCCAGCACATTTCCATCTTTCTCCCACCTTTCATGATAACACCTTGTCCCACATAAATAAGCCCAATGTGCTATTAAAGGATGCCAATTATTACTTACTATTTCATGATTTTCAAGAGGGGGTGTCTCGAGCCGAGGACACAATTGTCTCTTTTGTTTGTGATAGAGTAAGGGAATGGACTGCCATTCTTTTTAGTGTGAATTCCCTTACTTCTCTTTTTGGTTTTTTGGGGGGCTAGGTTGCTCCACACTGCCTTTGTGTGGACTTATCTTGTACAGGGATTTTTTGGGGTTGTGACTTTTTGGGGGTTGTGACAGCCTATACTTGTACGTCCACTTTTTCATTTTAGACATTAGTGGTATTACCCACTTAAAAAACAAACTTACTATTTGTGAACTGTGTATACTAGAAACTTTTCATTTGATAAGTCCTTGTATCAGTAAAACTGTGACAAGATTTGGAACATGAGAAAGAACAAATACATAATTTATTGACTTAGCTATTTTTTGTGCCCAAATGGATAATCCTGGACTGACTTAGGCTTTCGAAATACTAGTTCTCACGTTGTCCTTGGATTTGTCTTCGGCGAAAATTTATTGATATGACCTTATTGAGCAAAAGCTGTTTCTTTTCTAAGTGAAGTAGAAATTTGTATCTGGAAGTCTCATTTTATCATTAGATCACTAGATTTATGAATTGTGGAAAGACAAGTCATTACCATTTTTAACTGGTAATAAAGTGGTCATGTAATTGAACTAGAGACCAGAAGTATTGTGAAACGGGAAATAATGATTTTTAACTTGTATGCACCTCTCTTCTTTTCTGACCATCATTGTATGAATTAACCCGTGAAGCTGAGATCCCCTAATTTCGACGAAGGCCCCAAGTACTAGACAAATTTTAACCTTGGGGTGAATGGTGGGTGTTAATCATCTATAAGATGGTGCCAAATACCTGCCTGATATAGCTTCAGGCAAGTGAGGGTTTACCAAAAGGTCATTCAACCACTTGGTGGATAAAAAACAATCTTTTTTAGTTGCACAATTTTGCATGTCCATTTTCATGACTGTATTTGTCAACTATGACATCTGGGTGTATTACTATTATCTTGAATTTTTAGCACGTTCAGACAAAACACTGCTTAAAATTTATTTATCGGTTTTTTTATTTTTTTTGGTTTTGCAGGTATGACTACTCTGGATATGGTCAATCTTCTGGAAAGGTTTGGATCATACTATTATTTCTGGATTGTAATGCTTAAACCATCTTTTGCAACATGGGAGATTTACCATATGCTAACCTTTTCTCCATAGCCAAGTGAGCAAAATACTTACGCAGACATAGAGGCTGCTTATAACTGCCTTGTGGAGACCTATGGAAAACAGGAGGAAGATATTATCTTGTATGGTCAGTCAGTTGGTAGCGGTCCAGCTTTGGATTTGGCAACTCAGTTACCTAGATTGAGAGCAGTTATTCTACATAGTCCTATTTTGTCTGGCCTGCGTGTCATGTACCCTGTAAAGCGTACACTTTGGTTTGACATCTATAAGGTTTGTTTCTCCCTTTTCTTTTTAATGTGAAGTTGTGCTTTTTTGTTCTTTCCATATAATCAGCTCCTTTTTGTTGTTTTTTGCAGAACATCGATAAAATTCCACTGGTTAGTTGTCCTGTTTTAGTAATTCATGTAAGTAAACTCTACTCTGATACGGGCTTCTTGACCAGCTTTCATATAGGGAGTTTCATTCTTTTTGATTGTTCGTTTTCTTTTTCTCATTATATGAATTTGTGGTACTGTCCATATCAAAAAAATTCTATTAATAGCTACAGAACTATTCTGGATATCGATGAATATTTCTTGTTGGTAACCAAATTTGAACTTCTTTTGCATTTTCTTTGCTTTGCTTTGCTTTTGGGATGACATGTCCTTAAGAGTTCCCACATGGGGACTTACAGCCTGATGATCCTTGCCTATGAATGAATTGTATATATTCTCTGTGGTACTGATGAATGCTTGTGGATTACTTTATTAAAGCTGAAAACTATTAAGCACTATTTGTTACAATATGCTATCCAAACAATAAAAATGACCGATACTTAGAGGCTTCTTGATGTTCTTGGTCCATGCTGGTGAAGCTTAACACATGCTTGATTAATAAGTGTGAAAAATGAAGCCCTGACTGCAGTACACAACTATAGGGTAACTTCCAAGTTCTAATGCGGGGGAAATAATTAAGGATGGCAGTTACAGTTTGTTCAACTGTGCCATAGCTAGATGATCAAATAAAAACTGCTTTTTTGGAAGCAAAGTTTGCTGACTCAGCAGGTCGGACTGACCCAGGCTCACCCTGGTAAGATACGAGTCTTTGATGACTGAGGCTGAGTCGTACTGTATCAGCCGATTCAGACCGACCTGGTTTCTCCGTGGTACGGTATGAGTCAGCCAACCATGGTTTGAAGTTCTCAAAGTGACTTATGGTCTTACGTAACGTATTTCATATACAATGTTCACACCTTCACATTTTGTTGTCTGAATGAATCTCCAGTGAGTAGGGGATTTTGCTCTGCCCCCATGCCCCAAGCTTACTCTCTTGCTGCCGGAATACACTGAATCTTTTGTTCCTAAAGTTGCTGAACATGTGAGTTTGTGGGGCGTGGTTAGTATGTAGTGGTGATTGTGGGTGGTGGTGCTAGTAGAACATAGGGAATTAGGCTGCAGTATTGTGGAATTGGATGGTTGATCAATGGTTTGGCAGATCATATGTTATTATTATTGAGATTCTCTTTCTTTGTTTGTTTAGTAGTGCATGCCATAATTGTCAAGGCGAGCTTGGGTCCCCCGGGCGCCTAAGTGCTTAGGTGGTGCCTAGGTGGTGCCTAGGTGGCAAGTTCATAAGAGAGAGAGGGGGAGGGAGAAAACAAATAAAACTGGAATAAGATACATGAAAAGATTGTAGATTTGAATATTATAAATTGAGAGAGAGGGAGGGAGGGGGGAGAGAGAGAGGTGTTGGAGGAGTGTCTTGGGTGCATTTTTGAGCCTAGAAAAAGGTACCCCAGTGCCTGGTCACGTGGGCAACCACCTTGACCACTATAGTCGCATGCTATATGATAACCATGAAATGATGGGACAGGCTCCTTATCCATGAAACAACACCATTTCCATTTGTTTATCTTTTACTCATTTGGCATGATTAGGGGACTTCCTAAAAATGGTCTCTGCCACTAAATATTAACAAAACTGAATTTATCCCTTCACCTTTTCTCCTCTACCATGAGTGACATGCTTATGAATCTTGGGAAGATGGGGTTGGACATTATTCCATGCCTCTTACTGTTTCCAAAAATAGGATAATCCGGCTGGACCACGTTAAGTTGGATCTGGTCATCTTTCCCACCTGTAATGTAGCTGTTTCATTGAGATATGAAACTCTGGCTATAGTTCAGTCGTTGCATGAACTTGAACTACACTACTAAGGAGATATTTACCTACCCGCACGCTATTTGGGACTTACTGAATTGGGACTCAACAGTCCATTTCCTGTTCAGAGTCTCCTTCATCAGGTACTTCTTGCCATTTAGGAAACTTTGTGAGATCCTTGGGTTCATTATCTGATCTAGCCAACCTCAGTTCTGATGGAATGGTGATGATACTGAAAAGTGTGCAGGTTCAATAGACAAGGTTTGACAGTGAGTCGTTCCCCCCCTTTCTTTTCAATTGTTCACTTTTCTGTCTGTAAAACTTTCAGCTTAAAATTGAAACACTGCAGGTTCAATAGACAAGGTTTTTGATGGTGAGTCATCTTTCCCCCTCTTTCTTTTCAATTGTTCACATTTCTATTCAGAAAAACTTCAGCTGAAAATTGAAACATTGTGGACTTCATCGCACAACTCTAGTTTAGCAAATAAAATCTTTACCGCTTTGTCACTGTTGCAGTTTTTGTACAAAATGTGCCCACAATACATTACTTCTAGTAAAGTTTTACCAAATAAAGTGATATGGTACAATCAGTGGTTCAATTGGTTGTGCGAGGGATGAACCCAAACACAGGCCTTGGTGGATTAATGTTTTCCATTTTTAGAAACATTTGTGTGTTCTTGTTTTAGGTAATTTACCTGTGCACCTGAGCCAAGTTATGTAAATTGTATACCTGTGCATCTGAACCAAGTTATCTAAATTGTATAAGAGGAGAATCCACATTAGTGACGTTGTTTATGTATAGTAATACCTGTTGCTTTTTCTGCAAATAGTTTTACCTTCAAAAAATGTTTGTTTATTATCTTATATCTTAAAACTTTCATATGGGACAATTTTGCTTAGTTATTCTATCTAATGATTTTTCACTGTTCTTGAATCATAATATGTGTTAGTCTATGTGGATATAATACCCCCCATTGTTGCATAGGTTTCCTGTATTAGCTATGGTGGAACTACAGTTTTTTCAATGAAATAAATGTGCTATATTATTTCTGATTCCTGATGTGTCTATGCTTGTTTTGTGCCACTCCATAGTCTTTTGACTTCTTTCCTTTATTTGCTTCTATGCGTCTTTCCAGAAGCTTGTAAGTTTGTGGATAAGCCAGGGGCAAGCTGTATGGCTGAACGTTTTCTATAATTCCTCTTCTAGAACCTTATTATGAGCTGGGTTGCATGCATATATTGGATGAAATGGTGATATTGTTTACACAAGCAGAAAAGGGGAAGCATATCGGAAGGTGCATGAATGATTGGGGAAAACTTACAGTGGCATGAATGTTAAGTTACTGGGGAGTATCTATGTCCACTGACATGTTTATATCCTTTTTCTTTTAGAGGGGTGTTTGTATTCTTAATTTTGCGTGAAAATTAAGATTCATTGGAAGTCTTCCATCCGGAAGTAAAAAATGCGGGAAATATTTTACTGGGGAGAAAGAAACATGTGTTTGTAAGCTGTGGAAAAAAGTGGAAAAATAAAAGCTCATGGTAGAGAGAGAGCATTAAACTCTGGAGAAATTGATATTATTCTGGGTCTGGGAAATATTTTTCCAATTTTTTCCTGCATTTGAAAATCTGATGAAAATCAGTTAGGAAAATATTCTCCAGAGGGAAATTTTGGAGAATGCAAACACCCTTAGTCTCTTACCCGTTCTTTGCAAACCTGGACTTTCATTTTTCCTTTTTTATTTGGCAACCAGATAAATCAAATATTATCTGATTCTTGAGTGTGTTTTTTAGAATATTTTTATGGAAGTGGTTTCTTAGCAGTTGCATGAGCAGCATGGCTCTGTACAATTACAATTTTCAATGTTTTTAGGGGTGTCAATATGTTGAAGGTAGCATGACCACAGCCTGTATCCCGGCGCAATAAAACATCGTGAATCTGTTAATCTTACCTTATCCGCTGACAAGCATGTCTAAAGTAAAAATTGAATGCAAACTTTGGATGCCTGTCTGAACAGTGACCCGAAGAAAAGAGAGGGGCCGTTGGAAATACTGTTCATCATTTTATTGGTTCTTTCTTGTGATCACTTGTCACCCAATCACATGTGTCTTCTCCCGTCAGGGCTGTCAACTGGCCGGGCCGCTAGGCCCTTTTCGACCCACGGGCCCTTAGTCGGGCCTAAAAGCTAAAGCCTACGGTCAGCCTGGCCCGTTCTTTTTTTCGTCCCTTCAATTTTCTTATTTTATTTTATTAAAAAATAAAAATTATCTTATTTTTTAAATAGAAAAATTAAAAACTCTCTTTCCAAATAAATTAACATTTAAAAGTTTAATTAATTTAGTGAGATTGTAAGTTTTATATCCTTATATATATTTTATCTATATATATTTTATTATTTTTTCATTTAATTTGTTTGGCCAAGTCAAAGTCGAGACTTGGAAAAAGTCGGGCCCGGCCGGCCCGTCCCGGCCCGACATAGCCCGAGCAAGGATCGGGCTTTAAAATTGATGAGTCGGACCTAGGCCGGGTCGACCTAAGCTTGGCTTGAGCCTGGCCCATTGACAGCCCTACTGTCGTCCTTTGTGTTTGTCACTTGTTTTTCACCCTTCTCTCCATGCCACTGATTATCTTCTCCAGACTGTTCTTATTTCTTTTTTTCCCCTTCACGTTTTGTTTGGTTCTCAGGATCCTTTTAAATGGGATGGTGATGAATGTGGTGAACCTCCTTTTCCCTTTCGCTTTGTTTGTGTAGTTCTAGAGGCTGCCATTCCCGTCGGATGCCCGGCAGTCAGTCTTCGACAGTTGAGTGTTGACGATAGCACGGAGTTTTTGCCTGCTTCGAGTAGAGGTTAGTCGGTTGACGATCTTCCAACGCTTGTGCAATCGGGAGGCGGGTGTAGTGAGAGGGGGGGGGGGGAGAGTCCTCGAGACTCTGCCTTCTCTCCTTCCTATTCAAAGAGCAGTTTGGGCAAGTGCCTCAGGTGGAAGGAGGGGGTTTGCGGTGATTTCCGACATTGGAACCACCATCCGATGGACCGATGGGAACAGAGGTCAGGAGGAATCCCGTCTTGTGAATGGGGATCTCGTGGCAGAGGCGAAAGTGGCCATTGCGCTTCTGGCAGGGGTTGGCCAACAAGTGGTGTTAGCTCTGCCTCCCCCGACAAGGGAGTCGGAGGAAGCGGATCAAGTCGAGGACACCTATGACCAGGCGGATGGAGAGGCGCACAGGGAATCAAATGATGTGCAATTGCGCGTGGAGTCGGAGCAAGAGGATGCCATTCAAGGGGAGGGTGACAGGAGTCTCAGCAAGGTGGTGGTCAAAGATATTTTAGCTATGGTGGAGAGCTTTATGGAGACTCGGGCGAGCGAGAATGTTAGGCTGATCGGCGTATCTGCGGAGGGAGTGGATAAGGCTTGAGGTCCTCTCTCTGCTTGATCAAATGTAGATGACTTGCGGATATAGCTAGGAGGGTGAAGGCTTAAGTTTCCAATAGGAAAGGCGAGACGGAGTAGGTTGAGAAGTAGGTGGAAAGGGTTTGTACTCTTGTGGTCTGGGTCGAGGAGGGTGGTTTGGTTTATTTTGGGGGCGCTTTCTTTTCCCTTTTCCTGCTGTTCGGGGCTGTCAAAATAGAGGGTTGGGGTTGTTTGGTGATGGGCCTTCAGAGTTCTTTTGTGCTTGGGTAGGGTTTTGATCATAGCGGCCAGGTGCTAGGTGTGTTTCTTTTCATTCCTCCCAAGGCAGAGTTGTCTGCTGGCTTTGTTTTTGGGAGTGGTGTGGGAACACTCCCCCATACTTGTATATTCTTCTCTTTTATATAACCAGTGGTACTACCCCCTTTCAAAAAAAAGTCATTCAGTTTCATAATATGGTATATTTAAATTCTGTGATAATGTATAGATGTGCTTAGTTTAGCAATTAATTATTTATTCAGGTCCATGAACTGGCTGAAATATGGTATTTGTGTGAATAGTCTGTTTCCATGATCTGTTGGATATGCATTGGGATAACAATGGTTCTCAAACTGAAAGTGGAGATGTGATATTATGTGATTCGATTACTTTCCTTCTCTCTTTCATTTTTCATTCGAGGGCTGAAATGGTTATTCGATTTTCATACATTGGCATTTAATTTTTTGTGCCGATTTTACCATTCAACCATCTGATTAAATTTTATATTTTCCTATGAATCATTGTTTGACATAGTTGTCTTCAAGTAGTGTTACCATAAGAAATCATGTTCACTTTGGTGGTGGTTGATAATTATTGCATGTTAACCATTATACGGAAGATGCAGAAGAATGCTAATATTACCTGTAGGATAGGAGTCAGAAACGCATAATCCATAGTGCTTTTGTTTGCCGTATTCTTGTTGTCTCATGAGGTGCACTTGAACACTGTACTATATGTTAATATGTTGTTTCTCTTTTGTAGTTGGTGGTCTTTTAGAGCCGGTGGCTGGATGACCTCAATGTTTGTGCTTCTTGCAATGCTTCTGATGAGTATGAGAATACTTGGTTTTGCAGGGAGAAGCTGATAGGACTGTGGATTGCTCCCATGGACGTGGTCTGTATGAGCTTTCTAAGCAGAAGTATGAACCTTTATGGATTACGCGAGGAGACCACTGTGATCTAGAACTCTTTCCAGAGTACATTAGGCATCTTAAAAAGTTCATATCAGCCATGGAAAAAGCAGCTGCAAGTAGGGGGGAATCTGTAGAGAAGATAGATCTTGTGGAGTCAGCTGGAAGTAGGAGGGAATCTGTAGAAAAGATAGATCTCGTGGAGGACCCCAGAAAGAGTTCTGAGAACGTTGAGCTTCCTAGGAAGAGCACTGACGTGAGGGAGATGCCCAGGCCAAGCACTGACTGCAGGGAAAAGCCTAGGCAGAGCATCGACCTCAGAGAGAAAGCAAGAGCCAGCACAGATAAGAGAGAGAAATCAAGAAAGAGCATTGATCGCTCTGAGAAACCAAGGAACAGCATTGACCAGCCAGAGAAAGGGCGGAACAGCATTGATCGGTCAGATAAACCTTAAGACTGGCTGAGCATTGTTCCTTTTTGTTTCTTTGTGGTATATCTATCAGTTGTCTTCTAAATTTGGTTCTCATTTTCTCACTGTTTTCCATGTACTTGGCAGCTTTGGAGGGATGATTAGGTCTGTTGGGTTGTGCAACATCGACTGTTTCAGGCATCCACCCACCGGTCCCTGAAATATGTGGAAGAGGTTAGTCTTCTCTGTGGTGGTGGGGTGGGTCGGTATTCCATTTTCTCATATTGGTTGATTGGTTGGATCGTGGGTATAGCTTCAACAGTGCAATGTTTTTCTGTGTATATATAGAAATATAGGGGGCAAGTTCTAAAAGTCTTTCTGTTAAACTTATTGCTGGCTCAGAATGTCCATTTTTTTTGGTCAATTATTGGAAAGCCAGTATTTGACATTTGTTGGCGAGGATAGGTGAAAAAAACGTCCGTTATTTCTTCTTTTTTGTTTTTTCAAATATCAAAGGATCCTGCATATACATGGTATGGCAATGAGAATCCTCATTCTTTTTCAATAGTGGTTGATACCAAATGTGGCATGCTATTATTGCATATGTCAAAACTTTATTGTGGTTGCGAAATGAAAGAGGAGATCCGATAGTGCTACAGATTCTCCATTGTTGGCTGGCTGAATCCAGGGACCAGCTTTAAGTTGGTTTCGAAGATGTGGTGTACTTCGGAAACCACTCCCAAATACCAGATCTCTCCTCCCAGGTTTTGCCCAGGGGGGGTTTTCGGCAATCGTATGTATCAATCACATGGCACTCTTCATTTCTGGCAAGACGGTCATTGGAGTCGGGTCCACTGCTATACCTCATTTTTTTTAAATTTTTTTTAAGCATTTTCAGAACCCCATGTACCATGATTTTGGGTATGTATGGAGGGGGAGATGCTTATCAGTCAGTCCACAAGTCGCCACACATAACGATCTGCGTGTAATATTATTCTTCCATTTCAAAGGTTGTTTCCATCTGTGATGACTACCTCCATATATTGGTGCCCACCCTTTGATCTCTCCATCTGCGGGCCGAAGAAGAGTCCATGTTTCTCCGTGGGGATCTTTTCCTGCTCTGGCCGCACATGTATCTGGTAGCCAGGTAACACGAATTTATCTGTGATCTTTTAAGCCTCACTTTGATATATGGTTAGTCCTGGGTTAGTCATAGTTTAGTCTAGGTTTAACTATTTTTGAAATCTAAATTGTTTTGATACTTAAATTTAGATTAAATCGGGATAACGAGTATTAAACCCGGAGTAATCTTGGACTTTGAAATCCACCTCCAGAGGTGGATTTCAAAGGGTTAACTCAATAATAAATGTATCCTGTCTCTCTCTCTCTCTCTCAATATTTTATTTATAAATATTATTGAGTTAACCCACTAATTATCAAATCACAATAGATTCAAATTAGGTTAGTTCACCTACTTATTTTCGAGTTAATACTCTTGTTATCAAATCAAAAATAGGTTAATTATGGATTAATCTAAGTAATTTAATTTAACTCAAATTCTCTACGAAAGTGAGGCTAACGGTCAAATAGACCTTTTTGCTTCTTTTCCCCAACGACGGCGGGTCCACAGATAACTCCATTTGCAATTAGACCTTGGATCAAAATTGGTAGTAAATCATGTCAACACCCTGTCCGTGTATGAAACAATACTGTTTCACATACGGTATATTATTGCCTCTGCCCACTATTACCTCATTAGATAAATAGATTTTGTGAGGAGCACATTTGGCTGCCCATCTTCCTCGGACTATGTTCAAATGGGCCACCCGTTTATCTTCTTTCTTACTGCTATCCTCCGCTCAAAAGAATGTATATAAAAAAAGGAAGAGGGAGTTGGCCTACTACCCCCCTCTCTGCCGGTTCAGTCACCCTATATCTAGATTTTGAGCTTTGAGTTTGGCTTGATTGATGCACACCCAGGGTTGTTACGTACTCCTCAGGTCTTTAATTTTTTTTATTTTTTATTTAAATTCTTTTGAAGTGGGTCTCAAACTATTTTAATTTGAGATGATAGTCTCACGTCATTATTATTAGATTATTTAAAAATAAAAAATAAATTAAATCAATAATATTGGATCTATTTTTTAAAAATTATTTTTTTAGATAATTAGGTGGTGATGGGAATTGTATTCTAAGATAGAGTATTTTGAGGGTTTTTTTATTTTTATTTTTTAAAAATGTAAAGGCGTTGCATATCTAGGATTCGAAGTCCTCAGCCCCAACCAAACTTTCTTCGACATGGAGGATCTCATTTTATGGTATGATTCCTTGGACAGAAGAAGATAGAAAGTTATCGATGGGATTGAAGGTAATAATATGTTTATCTTAAAATAAATACTTCATCAATTAGGAATATCATTTTCATTGCGTTCCCCTGGCCGTGTGCGAACCATGACTAAATTTGATAATGCTTATTTGACATCTAATGTTTGAGGCAGTCATACATTCTCCATTTTCAAACTGTTTAATAAGGCATCTTAATCAAAGTCTGAAGTATTTCAAGTGTGTGAAAATATCCCCTAAAATTTTCAAGGTATAAGAAGTAACTCTTTACTTTCATATGCTATAAATTCTCTTCACCACTTCCACCATCCTGAAGTCTTCGAAGAAGATGCCACCACCGCCAGTGCCCGATGCCACACCAACGATGCCCCTTGCCTCTGTGTGTGTGTGTGTGTGTGACGTAGAGAAGATGACACTACAGCCTGAACAGTGTTGCGAAAAAACACTGTTCATGTCTCGAAACATTGTAGCATAAAGTGGCGTCCCCTTCCTTGGATCCCGCTGACCTGGTCTGGGAACGCTCACCTTGCCTTCATCCAATTACCGTGAGTTTGAAAGATTTGTAGCACTACAGGGTAAATCATTATACATATCCAAACACAACACACATATCATTTGCATAAAATATAAAGAGTTTTCATTGTTCGTTACAACACATGCAGTACATCACACCTCTCTGGTCAAATATTGGTTACATCTTAGACACTGAGACTCCAAAATATTATCTCACAAAATGAGATATCTAAACCTTATGATTTTAAGTGCCGTTGGCTTCTGAAAGCTCTCAAGATTCGTATGACTCCGACCGATCCCCCATTGGGGGCCAACTCTATCCACCGATCTCGTGAAAAAGGGTAAAGAGCGGGCATGAGCCCGAGACTCAGTAAGCATGAAGGTCATTAGCATGTCTACCATATAGTATTCATCTAAAAAGTGTTTACATGATAGCTACGTAGTGATCATGCATTTTGTCATACTTTTACATATAGCATATATCAAGAAAGGATATACAGAACAATATGACATTTTGCATGCGATTTCCCATTTCAAGTTTACAGTGGCCTTCACCACTGTAACAATCGAATCATTTAACAGAATAAGAAAGGATATACAGAACAATATGACATTTTGCACGTGATTTCCCATTTCAAGTTTACAGTGACCTTCACCACTGTAACAATCGAATCATTTAACAGAATATGGCAAATCAATTTGCAGGCCCAATAATAGCAGTTTATATCATTTGTACTTTAACATGATCAGTGCAATTAATGGAAACAATTGGAGTCATTATTAAATACAAATAAGTTTAGCAATTGAATATGCATCAGAATCACAATATTAAGGGTATCAAATAACATTATGTACAACAACACCTAGATGTAGGTGTTGCGTGCATTATATTTTGATGATGTCTAACTATAAGTCATTAGCTCGTTTATTTGAGAAAATTTGAAACATTATGCATTGACTGGATGTGAAGAAATTAACCAAGTCTTCATTTTCTCACAAGAAGAAGAATAGCCAGAGTGCTCTTCAGGATGCGTCGACCCAAGTGCTCCTGTGCGTTGACGCATCTTCAGTTCGAACACCACTTACCAAGAATTCCTCCAAGGTTGCGTCGACTCAAGCGTCCCTGTGCATTTACGCACCTTCAAAGCAAAACAAGTTATACTAGAAATCTCTACGAGGCTGCGTCAACTCTAGCCACTTCATACTCTTGAGTGCGTCGACTCAGGACGACCTCCTGAAGCAGCTTCAAGTGTACATCAACAAGTGCGATGACGCAAGCACCTCAATGCGTCGACACAACTTCAGCTCTAGCACTAGTCATACGGGCGACACTCTTCAGTTGCGTCGACACTATTTTCACAGTGTGTCGACATAGGGCTCACTCACAGAAGCTGCTTCGGGTGCATTTTTACAAGGGTGCATCGACACACTCTTCCAGCTGCGTCGACGCACATTGATTTAGCTCACAGCAACTCGAGCAGACGGTAAGATGCGTCGACACACACCACAGGCTGCGTCGACGCATACTCGTTCAACTCTCAACTTTGCTCACAACAGTTCAAGTAGACTGTAAGCCGCGTTGACGCAGACAACTAGATGCGCCGACGCACATGAAGAAATTTCAATAGATCTACCCACTCGATCGTCTAACAGAAGCCCTTCTATACAAACACGCAAAGTCTTCAAAAGTCAATGACGCAAGTTCCAAGAACACGCGCCTCAAGGTCTGAAAAAAGTCCCAGACAGAGATCCTACCTTTTTACCATGGGACAATCAGAATACTTTTGTATAAAGGACTTGTCAGGCATCAAATCTGGAGAAAGAAGCTCTCCAGGTTTCTCCTCTCGATAAAGATGAAGCAATCTGAGATAGCCATGGGAAAAGGACCAGTTAGAAGAACAGATCCGGATGAAGATCTTTTCTTTACAGGCTTCTATTCTATAAGCGCGTACCAATCAGGTGGCCGGCTCCAAACCAACCAATCGCAAGAAGGGATATGGAAGAAGAAGTCTCTCCATGTTTTCCTCTCTATATACAAACGAACCCATCGCCATGAAGAAGAAGGGTGGGAAGCAGGAAAAAGCACTCAGTTGCATTGAGTTTGCTTGAAAAACATCCAAGGAGAGTTAGCTGATGTTATTCGAAAAAGAGGAAAACATATGAGGGCAAGAAAATGCTGCTAAATATGAGGGTAGGAAAGTTTCTAAACATAGTTTGTTTCACAAGATTCTTTCGCAGGTTAAGCATGTAATTGGTGCTGTTGAGCTAAAGGAAGACAATTATAATAGGAGGAGGATTTTGGGTGATTTCGGGATTAAGGTATCAACTAATGGCTGTCCTCAGGTGAAACTAATTAAATGGCTCTTTCCTCCTTGGCCTCACCTCAAGCAGAACACAGATGGAGCATGCAAGCAGTCAGGAGAATCGGGTGGTGGTGGTGTTATTAGAGATTCCCAAGGGAACCTACTACTAGCTTTCTCACATTTTTACGCACATTGCAACAGTATTATGGCGGAGGCAAGGGCTCTTCTTGATGGTGTTAAATACCTTAAAATAGTGACCTATCCGTTGGCCTTTATTGAATGTGATTCTCAGGTGCTTGTGCAAGTGCTTAACAAAAAGGTTCATTGTCCATGGGCGATACTCATTTATGTTAGAGAAATCTGGAGTATGTTATCAGCCAATGATACCATTTTCCACATCTTCAGGGAGGTCAATATGGTTGCAGATTCTTTAGATAATTTGGCTTGCATTATTAAATGTAATAAGTTCTTTTCTTCTCATCATCAACTACCTAGAACTGTTAGAGGTGCTGCTCGTTTAGATAAGCTAGGTTTGCCTAGCGTACGATTGATGTAATTGTTCCCATTTTCTCATGTGTTAATAAAATATACCTCTAGTAGTGCGATGGTGGAGTGGCTTACCCTCCTACTTCTGGTAGGGGGTGCACTCTCCTACCAACCTCTAGGCAGGGTTTCTCAAAAAAAAAAAAAGCAGGAGGGAAACCTCGAGAAGTGCTATGTCCCAGGTTTGGATGATGTCTGACTATGAATCATTGATGAGTCATTGATGAGTCTAATGTGGTTTTAATGATGCACAACTATGATTCATTATTCTACTATTGAAGATGATTCAACTATGCTTCCATGTGTGCGTTAATGTTCTTCATGAAGATAATCCTATGTGCAAAATTTTTTTGTTGGTATAACATTTTTGAATGATTAATATTCCCTTCATGATGTGACTAAGTGAGTTCCTTTTTAAGCTGGCAGATGAAAAATGAAGTTGGCGAAGTCAAGGAAAAATCAGTCGACCGAATTCAATTTCAGTCGACCGAAATGCATACAAGAAGTAGAACTGCAAGAGAACAATCAGCTGCGTCGACTCAACCTCTTCATTGCATCAACACATCTTTATATCCTGCATCTGTTGTACAAGCGATGTTCTTCAGCTGCGTCGATGCCATCCACCCCATCCTCTTTAGTGCATCGACACTGGACTCATTCCAGGATCTAATTCAGGAGTATATCACAAGTTTACGTTGATGCAACCTTCTAGCTGCATCGACACATCTTCAGTTCAGCTCGCCGCAGCTATGCAACAACAACATCCACAAACTTCAACAACCAGCAGCACTCAAGCAACCTCAGCAAGGCCAATGATAACAAGCAACAACAGCTAAGCATCAACAAGCAACATATTAGCAGCAGCCAGCATCAACAAGTCCCATTTAGCCAGCCTTCATCCAAGCAAGTCGAGTTGGGAGGTGAGCAAGTCAACTTAGTTAAGAACTCTTCAAGCACTACGGAGCAAGCCGACTCAAGAGTGACACCAAGATGACTCAAAGCCTAAACCAGAACAATGCTTCAGAATCTGCAAAAAAGACAAGTCGACTCAAGCATAAGGGCAAGTCAACTCATAGTTCTTCCAGAAGCAGGAAACTTGTAAAGCACAAAAAACAAGTCGACTTAGCATCACTCCAAGTCGACTCAAAACGATAGCTCTGGTAGATTTCGAACAAAGTCACCCAGATCTTGTGATCACTTACTCTGGGTCAATAACACAAGGCTCCAGGGCACATACTTCAAGGTCCAAAAAGGTCCTAGGATAGAGATATGTCCTTTCATCATGAGACAGTTAGAACACCTTTTTATGAGAAGGTTCTGTCAGAGACCAAAATAGGAAAAAGTCACTTTCCAGGTTGTCTTCTTTTTCTAGTGGACAAATCAAATTACTTTGCCAAAGATCTTGACAGAAAGTAGATCTGGAAAGTGGTTCCAGACAGATATCTCCTTTTTATCAAGGACCAATTAGAGGGCAGATCTAAAAGAGTTCTTTGACAAAGAACCGTATTTTTATTCTAACCAATCAGCTTGCAGATCTGAAAAAGGGAGGGAAAACCTTTTACCCTTTCCCTCTATAAATATGAGGCTTCCTGCATAAAGAGAATCCCGATGCTGCCTGGAGAAGAATTGAGATGGAAAAAGAAGAAGTCTTCTTGAGCGTTCAGTTGAGAATCTGTGAGGAAGAAAAATAAAAAGAGTGAGCAGCCCATCCCTAGTCCGACCTAGTCCAATGCTGAAAAGAGAAGAAGAGAAGAGCCACGAGTCTTGAGAGAGAGAGAGCAACTTTGCAGTTGGCCTGAGCTCGAAGAGCAGTTATCGATCTGAGTTCAGATCTGCATTATAGCTTCATGAACTTTTTCTGGAGCTACATTTGTTTTTCCTTATTTCATTTTGTGTTTCCTTTAAAACTTTGAATCTATCTTCTGTGTGTTATGTTGAATTGACAGCAGCGTGTGTTCAGTGCTCTGTTATAGAGACCGAAAGTGGTTTTGGCTGCTGTGCAACCGTGTGGTTGTTGGGGTCTGTCCCCATGGTTTGCTGCATTTGCAGCGTGTTTTGTTTCTTGTGTGTGTTTTTCTTTTGGGGCTTGTCCCCGTGTGTAGCTTGGTATAGCAACATGTGTGTGAGTGTAGGGCGCTATCCCCGTGTTGTACTACTTGTAGCAGCGTGTGGGGTTCGTCCCTGTGTGGAAGCTGTGAATTAGCGGTGAAGCTGTGAATCAGCGGTGAGAACTGTGTCCTCGTGTGGAACCTATGAATCATCGGTCAAGCTGTGTATTAGCGGTTGTAGGGGACTTGTCCCCGTTGCTGCAGTTGCAGCGTAGTGAAGCTTCACCGGGTTTGGTGAGGGGTGGACGTAGGTCTGTGAGTTTACAGACTGCACCACCTTAAAAATATACTGTGCAGTGGTGTATGCCTGTGAGATTGTTCTTTGTCTTTTACCTCCGTTCGCAGGATCTTGTTTGTTTCAGATTTACATACATTCTGTTATGCCTACACACTGAACACACACACACATTCACGTGTTCAATAGGTCACTGCTCAAAGGTGTAGTTGATCTTTCTATCTGTTGATATCTCAGCTTGTTCCCACAAGCTAGTTGGCTCTTAACCGTGATTGACCTAATACCCAGTGAAGCCAAGCTTCACTCAAGTATTTCTAAGTATTCTTGCTGAAGCCACTGTGCGCTTTGAATAGCACATCATTTCAGTCTGGTTCAACATATCTTGTTAGGAACATTAGTGTTCCATTAATCCGTAATTTTCTGAGTGACCAGATTAGTTTTTAAATTGGGCATTGTTTGTAAAAGGATCTATTCACCCCTCCTCTAGATCCTATTGATATACCTAACAATTGGTATCAGAGCGGGTTCCCCAAAATGTGGTCCAATGACCTGGGGAGATTTGATGGGAATGTCCCTTGCAGCTTTGTAGCTGAGGGTCACTACATCAACCGACCCCCATTCTTTGATGGGGCAATTTATACATATTGGAAAAACCGGATGGAATTTTTTCTTCTTGCCCAGGACTATCTAATCTGGCGGGTAGTCAGTCGGGGTCCATTTGAACTGCCTGAAAATGAGGACACTTGGACTGCTGACCAGATCAAGAAGTCCACGGTTGATTGGAGCGCGATGAACGTTATGCAATGCGCTATCCATCATACAGAGTACTCTAGAGTGTCCACTTGCAAGTCGACAAAAGAAATGTGGGATCGGCTACAGCTGATCTATGGATGAACTTCTGAGGTAAGGGCCACCAAGGCCAACATGTTAATCTTTGATTTTGAAATATTCAAAATGAGATCTGACGAGTCTATTTCTGAAATGTATACTAGACTTACCCAACTAACAAACTGTCTAAAATCCTTGGGTAAAGAATATTCTGATAATGAACTTGTCAGAAAGATTCTAAGATCTCTCACTCCAGCGTGGCACACTAAGGCCACCGTGATTGAAGAATCGAAAGATCTGTTAGTAATGACAGTTGATGGATTGATAGGTTCGCTTATGACATATGAGCTCAATCTGAGAAGGAACGAGGAAGATCATAAGAAAAAGAAGGCGGTGGCTTCAAAGTCTTTGAGAGCACCGATGAGTCCGGTGAGGACGATGAAGATGACTGTCAAGAAGGAAGCCTAGGTGATCATGCTCTTCTCACCAGGAACTTTGAGAAATTTTTAAGAGTAGAGGTAAATTCCAGAAGAAGAAACGGTCGCCACAGGTAAACAAAGTTTCCAATTTTACACCTGAACAAACTAAAAAATCTGATAAGTTGATTTGCTACCAATGTAGAGAACCGGGGCATATTCGTGGAGAATGCCCAGAATTGTTGAGGAAAGCTACCAAGGCCAAAGGAAAGAAGCCTAAGGCCATGATGTGCACTTGGAGCGATGATGAAGAAGAAGAAGAGGCGAGCACTTCAGATAAAGAAGAGGAAGAGAAGATTTGCCTTATGGCAAGTAAAGAAAATGATAATTTTAATGTGCAAAAACTATGGAAAGCACTTGCTAGAGGTGCTACTAACCCTCAAGGACCCAAGAAGTCTTGAGTACCTTGTATGTAAAATAAGAATCTATTTTGCAGGTGTGCCTTCGGGATAAAAGGAATGAAATGTTCATCCATTCAAGGAAGGCAAGGCACACAAATAAAGTGGATAAGAAGAAATTGAGGTGCTTCTAAGTTAAATGATAATATGAAAATCTGAAATCAAAATGCAGGTAAAATTCTTCTCACACTCTCGGAATAAAGCCTATGCATTCAGGCTGGTTATGAATTCTAATTTCTGAACTGTTAGTTTGAGAGTTATTTTAATTTACTCCTTGTGTTGAAAGTGTAACACATGTCAGCATGCATAATTAAAGTGTCTGCATTTGCACAGGAGGTATTGCATATGTTATTTATGGTCGCATGCATTTTAGATGCACATCATGCTGAATTTCACAATTTGTTTTCATGTCAGTACACTACATACTTCACGTCATGCTGAATTTGCTATGGTTTGAAGATGTCTAATCTCACTTGAAAGAAAGACCAAGAAAATTCTTTGCACTTGCCAAATTAATGTTTTTATTTTGAGATGGGTGTGGACGACGAAATCGTGGCAAGGAGAGAGAAGAATGAGGATGAGGACGAGTTACTGGGCGATATAGGAAAGGTGGTGAAAAATACGACCTGAAGGAAACATTCTAGTGGAACACGGAGAAACTAGACTTATTCAATCTCAGGTATGGGGCGAAGATAGGGATCCGAAGATCCTCTCACGCAAGCTAACTACCTCCTCAACAGGTGTGGCATGTTGTTTCGGGAGAAGCTTTGAATATACTGGGTATTGGGATAGAATATGCTGGGACTCTAGGCAACGGAGGAATGCAAGATGTTGACACGAGTAACGATGAGGATGCAAGTAGCGTCACAAGAACGTGGAATATGGGGGATACAAATTGGGTAGTGAAATGCTGGGAGAATACCCGACGGGGATTGTCTCTATCGGGTTCAAGAACAAGGGGACAAACGAAGTGAGGACACGAAATTATAGCATAATATCACTCACCAGGAGATCATAACAGTAATATAAATAAAAGCGAACCACCGCGAGACATTGGTCTTTGCGGGATTTTTATAGAAATCTATATATAGTATATATATATATATATATATATATATATATATATATATATATGTACAGTAAACCACCACTAGACATTGGTCTTTGTGGGATATATATATATATATATATATATATATATATATAGTAAACCACCACTAGATATTGGTCTTTGCGGGATTTATATATATATATATATAGTAGTAAATATATGTATGTACAGTAAACCACCGCGGGACATTGGTCTTTGCGGGATTTGAGCAAAAATAAAAATAACAGGAATGAAATGACAGAATGAAGATTACATAATGAAACCTCCGCGAGGAACTTGTTCCATTCACGGGATTTGAACAAAAATAAAAATGACAGGAATGAAATGACAGAATGAGGATTACAGAATGAAACCTCCGCGAAGAACTTGTTCCATTCACGGGATTTGAACAGAAATAAAAATAACAAGAATGCAATGACAGAATGAAAATTACAGAATAAAACCTCCGCGAGGAACTTATTCCATTCACAGGATTTGAACAGAAATAAAAATAACAGGAATGAAATGACAGAATGAAACCTCCGCGAGGAACTTGCATTGTTCCATTCACGGGGTTTAAACAAAAATAAAAATAACAGGAATGAAATGACAGAATGAAGATTACAGAATGAAATCTCCACGAGGAACTTATTCCATTCACGGGATTTGAACAGAAATTAAATGGGGAGGGGAACCGCCACGGAGAATGATCCTCCGCACGGGTGAGAGATACCGCCACGGGAAATGACTCTCCATGCGGTGTTGATGCAGGAATACCGCCACGGGAAATGACTCTCCGCGCGGTGTTGAGGGTGTGATCGTCAGGGGCTGAGAACCCCACAATGGGAAGAGTCTGATCGCGTCCGCCTCAGGAGCAGAAATAGTGCGGGTCCTTTCTTCCTATTTTATCGGCCGGCCGACGAAGAGGGTTTCCTTCGGTTACCCTAGTTGATGTTATCCCTTTTTTATTTTATTTTATTTTATTTTCAAAGAGATCGAGAGGGAGAAAAAGAGAAGGGATGAGAGATGAAGGGAGAAAGATCCTTTATTATTATTATTATTTTTAGTTTTTAGAGAGAGAGATAAGGAGATATGTAGAGAGAGGGAGAGGTGGGATAGAATATAAGCATAGAAAGAAAAGAAGAAAAATAAAATGAAATAAAATAAACTAAAAATGAGAGTGTACTTATACGAGAAGTGAGAGAGAGAAATATGAAAAACTCTTTTATTTTTTTAGAGGGAGAAGAGAGGGAGATGTATATGAAGAAATAGATGAAGATAAGGGGGGTTTAATTTACATAATATAAAAGATGAGGAGAAAAAGAAAATAAAAAGAAAAACTTACATGTGTGTGTATGTGTTTTAAAAGAGGTGGAGAAAGAGAAGGAGATGGAGAGAGAGAAGGAGCGAGAAAGAGAGAGATGGGGAGAGGATGAGAGAGATCGTGAGGGAAAGAGAGAGGGGAAAAGAGAGAGAGAAATAATAATTAGTATTTTTTAGCCACTTAATAATATAAAATGAAATATACTAATGGAGAGAGAGAGAGAGAGAAGAGAGAGAGAGAGAGAAGATAGAGGGATCGAGAGAGGGAGAGAGAGAGAGAGAGAGAGATCGAGAGAGGGAGAGAGAGAGAGAAGAGAGAGGAAGAGAGAAAGAGATGAAGAGAGAGAAAGAGAGAGAATGTGAGAGACGACGAGAGAGAGAAGAAGAGAGAGAAAGGGAGAGGATGAGAGGGGCGGCGACGGGCTCGACGGCAGGGCAGTGAGGTGGCCGGCGTGAAGCTCGACGGCGGCAAGCACAGCGGCGAGGTGGAGGGTTGGCCGGCGGTGGCGACGGTGCAACGGGAAGACGACGCAGTGACGGCGTGGGGGATCGGTGTGGTGGCTCGGTGTGGGCGCGGCTCGCGGCATAGGTGGGGTGCAGGGAGAGGGAGGGGACGACGGTGGCCGGATATGAGGTGAACGGCAGTCGATGGTAGTGTGGCTGGTGGCGACGGAGGGTGGTGGGGTGTAGAAGAGAGTTAGCGTGAAGGTGAGAGAGGAGGATGGAGGAGATGGTGGTCGGCGGCTGGATGTGGGTGAGGGAGGCTGCAAGCGATAACAGTGGTAGGCTTGTGGCTGAGGGGAGGTGGAGATGGATGTTGGCGGGGGACTGCCGGTGGTGTGGGGAGCGGCTGAGAGTTAGAGAGAGGGGGTTGTGGGGGAGTGCATGGGAGGTGAGGGTGGCCGGAGGGGATGGCAGGAGTGGCGGTGTTGCAGGGGGTTAGCGCGGCGGGGAGTGGAGGCCGGAGGGGAAAGAGGAGGTGGTCGGAGCGGCAGCGAGGGCTCGTGGAGGTGGGGTCAGTCGACAGAGGGAGAGGTCGAGGGTGGCCGGAGGTGGCTGGGTGAGGGCGACGGCGGCGTGGTGAGGTGAAGACTGGGGTGCGATGGGTTGCTGATAAGTGCTATATTTTACATCATAATTTACATTACATCCATCATCTTTGAGCATTATTTGAGTATATTTGTGCAACATGAGCAATAATTACATTCTCACACATTATTTGAGTCTTCATACATTTTATCATCTCTTTAAGCTTAAAAGACCATGTGAGAAATATTTAAATATTTGCACAATTATTTTGAAATTAAATAGATTGATATTTTAATTTTCAGGAAAAAGCGACCTAGATCAAGGCGCTATTTAAATAACGACAGATGCAAGAGCGCGTCTTCAGCAAGAAGCGACAGCTCCAAGGGCGTCAATTCAGTTGATAAAAGAAAGTGAAAAAAGAAAAAAAAAGAGAAAAGAATTAGCGCTCGAGAGGAGGTCGCTAATCATTGAAAGGACGCCCAAAGTGAAGGTCGTCAATTCCTATTTTACGAAAAATGTGGAAATAGCAAAATAAGGAAATAAGAAACTGACGCCCGGGATACAGTCGCTACTTCAAGAAAGGACGCCCTAGATTAAGGCGCCATTTAAAGAAAAGACGCCCCAATATAAGTCGCTATTCAAAGTTGAACCAGAAAAGACAACTGTAGTTTCCCGATCGAAGTCTCCTTCCAATTTTCAAGCTTATCCAAGCCATATTTAAGGAAAGGAGGACTCCAAGGATGGAAAGAAGTCTAATTGGGTGAAATTGTATTGCTAAAAACCTGGATTTGAGTGGATTTGGTAAGTCCACGATCGTGAGAGACCAAAAACCCTATAAAAGGATGCCATGGTCGCAGGGTTACGAATAGGATAGTTTGGAGATCTGCCTTAGGGTTTAATTTCAAAGCCTTTCTTTTCATCTTTTGCAGTTAAGTTCTTCATCAAAGTTCTTCATTTTTAAGTCTTCTCCAACTTCTTCTTCTTCATCTTCTCCTAATTCTTTCTCGTTTTTATGCTATAATTAGTTTTTCAAAGCTCTGTCTACAGTTTTTACTGTTCACCCGATTTTCATACTTTCTGTTCTTCATCATTTTTCTCCCTCTTCTGATCCTCATCTCTTTCTGTTGTCTTCACAAAAGTTGTGCGTTTTTAAAAGTTCTTCAACTTCTTATTCTACCTCATCTTCCAATTCCTCACCGTTTTAAAGCTATAGTCAATTTTCTAAAGTTCAGATTTTTAGAGTTCTGCACTGTTCATCCTCAACCACCTCCTGTTCATCCTCAGTTTTCTCCATCTTCCTCTCGTTTTTAAACTCTGAAGTCTTCATCAATCTTCTTCATCTTCTCAATCTATACAACTTTCTTGTTTTCCACTTTTCCTAATTCCGTCTGATTTTAAAGTTATTCTTCCTCCAAATCACTCTCTGTTTTCAATCTAGTTTTTCACTGTTTCTTCTCAAAACACACCAACACACACACACCCTTTTGCATTATTTTCAAATTTCCTCCATCTATTTCTTTCTTCCTCTATTTTCCTCTCATATCTCAAGGCGGATCTTCATCTATTAGTCTTCTCACGGCGTCGGCATCCAAGGCGAGGCGATCTTCATCCAAGGCTTGGCAAGGAGGCGGCGTTATTCTTCATGCATTGGCTATATTTTCTTATCTTTTCTCTTTGATGTTCCTATGTTGTAATTCTTATTTTTCTAGTGTGACTTTCCACTATCATCTTAATGAAATTCATCATTTGTGAAATTATGTTTCTCTCTCTATCTCCTCTAATTTCTCTTCTTAAACCCTCTCATGTTCTTTAAATAGTTTTCATGCAATTTGTCTTTCCTTAGATTAATCTCACTCAAAATTTGATTTTCAAAGCATAAGGTGTTTTTCCAACTTGATAGAATAAAGATTTTTCCTCCTCGTGGGATCGACTCCACTTACAACTATATAATTTGATTTTCCAATCTTTTAAAGTGAGTGAGTGTGAATATTTTAAAATTGTGGCACGGCTTTCTTAACGACACTAGTCGGTGCGCATCAATTTTTGGCACCGTTACCGGGGAGGAAATTAATTTTTATGTTGGAAAATTCCTTGTGTTTGATTTGTATATAGTTTTACTTATTTTTCTATTTTACTTTGCAGGAAAAAGCAAAAAAATCAGAAAATCAGAAAATTCAAAGAAATTCGGACCTGAAAATCCAAGGAAAAAAATCTGTCACAGGAAGCGTCGCTAAAGCCCAGATCTGTCACGGAAAGCAGAAATTCAGAAAAATATGAGAAAATCAAGCGTCGCTGAAAGGTCAGAAACGTAGGTAAAGCTCATGTTTTGCTAATTTCTGAAAAATTCTGAAAAAATCAGAAAAATTTTAAAAAATTTCAGAAAAGTCAAAAATCCAGAAAACACAAAAAACATGCTTTTAGATTTTATTTTGCAGTAATTTTGCATATTGTGTGGTATTATTAGTTTATAGACTATTTCATTCATATCTCTATTTGAAAATTGAAAAAAAAATCTAAAAATTCTCTAAAAATAAAATAAAAATCAGAAAATATAAACAAAAAAAATCATCATGCTAACATATCTCCATCTTAGTTGCATTACTTTCATGCATTTGTGCATTTAGTTGCTCTTTTTGTTTTTCATTCTTTATTCACAACATCTTTTGAAAAAAATTCTCTTCTCATCTATTTCCCCTCCTTAAGGACATTAGGATCTTTACACCCCTCTTGGATTTGGAAGGACACTCCATTGAGCATTCTGTCTCTTTGAAATTGAAATTCCATTTCTAAGACCTCCATAAGTCCCCGTACCCGTGGATTCCCTCACGGACGCCGGACAGGTTGTACCACGAAGCACCTTGGAGTTAGAGTGTCCTTAGAAGGTTTTCCAAAAAAAAATCATCATTCTTGCATTCATATAGTTAATCCTTGCATTTGCATAACCCATTCAATAGGAATTCTTTGCATTTTGAAGAAAAAAAAATCATCATTACCTTTTGGGCCCTTTGCATTGCATGCAAGGTAGGAGATCCCTCCACCCTCATTTGATGGGTTGATTGCCCCACGGTGGCCCAACTTCCCCCATTTATCCAAGAACAAGTCTTTGTTGCTCAGGGTGTCTCTAAGCCCGCTTATGATCCATATTCTAATACCTACAACCCGGGCTGGAGAAATCACCCAAATTTTTCTTGGAAATCACAACAAGGGCCATCTACTCAAGTCAATCCCTCAATTCCAAAACAATCTTTTCAAGTTCCAAACCAGTGTCACCAACATCTTCAAAATCCTTTTCAACATAATCAACAACAACAGCCTCCATTTCAGCAATCATCGTTCCATCATGCTCAGGCCCCATATCAACAAGTTTCATCATTTCAGGGCCAATATAATCAATTTCCATCACATCATTATCAACCACAAGCCCCGTTTCAAGGTCCTTATCAACCGCCTCCTCAACCCCCTCAGCCTCATTTTGAGGATAAATTTGACCAACTTCAGCAACTTATTCTCTCTCAGCAACAATCAATTGCTAAGTTAGAAGGTCAAATAGGTCAGTTGGCGACTAGTAATATGAGGAGAGATGTTGGGCAGCTACCTAGTCAACCCATAGCTAATCCCCGTAATCAACAACCTCTGGATTTTCAGCAAAGAGCTCCTATTCTTCCCCCTCCAAATCAGCCCAATCAACCTCAGCTACCCCCTCCTATCGTTCCTCAATTCGAGAATGCCAAAGCTATCTCTACCCTTAGGAGCGGAAAAGTTCTTAATGATCCATATCAGGCTAAGGACGTGGGTGGTAGTTCGGGCCAAGATATCCAAGAGGAAAGTGATAATGAAGAAGAAGAGCCGATAATTGTGCAAAAGAAAAAGAAGCCGGATGGGGAGGAGAAGACAATGGATAAAGGAAAGGTCAAGGTTGATGAAGGTTTTCAAGGATATATTCCTAAGGTCCCTTTTCCGGATGCATTAAAGCCAAAAGCTCAAAAGAAGCCGGTCCAACAAGAAGAGATGTTGGAATTGTTTAGACAAGTCAATATTAATATTCCACTCTTAGATGCTATTAAACATGTGCCGGCGTATGCTAAGTTTCTGAAAGAGCTTTGTACACCAAGAAGGGAGCCGAAGGCAGCAACACAGAAGATCCGTCTATCTGAAGATGTTAGTGCTGTTTTAATGAATTCTTTACCAAAGAAGTTGAAGGACCCTGGTGCTCCATTAATTTCATGTGATATAGCTGGGGTGACATTTGATAAAGCTTTGCTAGATCTTGGAGCAAGTGTTAATTTGTTACACACCTGCATTTATGAGCAATTTGATTTAGGGGAATTAAAGCCCACTTCTATTATCCTTCAACTAGCGGATCGGTCTATTAAAACACCAAAGGGTTTGTTGGAGGATGTGATAGTGAAAATTCATGAATGCTATTTCCCAGTGGACTTTTTAATCTTGGATATGGCCTCCTCCCAAGAGTTAAAACATACACCAATCATTTTGGGACGCCCGTTTTTGGCTACGGCGAAGGCCAATATTAATTGTGCCACAGGGATGATGGATATTACCTTTGGAGGAGAGAAGGTCTCACTGAATGTTTTTAAAGCTTCACAATACCCAGATCATGAGGGAGAATTCAATGTCATTGATATTTTTGATGAAATAATCGAAGAAAATACGGATATGAATGAGGATGTGATTGAAGAAGGTAGTTTGCTTCAAGATTCACCTCTTTCTTATGCACCCTATTCTAGAGTTGAACCACTCCCTCCACTTCAAGCTGAACCTATTCTTCCATCTCTTGATCAGCCGCCCATTTTGGAACTTAAGCCTCTACCGGATTCATTGAAATATGCTTATCTAGGCCCAGATCATACCTTGCCTATTATCATTGCTTCTAATCTTACCTCTGCTCAGGAATCTAAACTTTTAGATGTTCTTAAGGAGCATAGGGGGGTGATAGGATGGTCTGTGGCAGATTTGAAGGGTATAAGTCCAGATGTATGCATGCATTATATTTATTTAGAGGACAATGCCAAGCCAAGCAGAGAGATGCATCGTCGGCTAAATCCAAATATGAAAGAGGTGGTGAAGAAGGAAGTTGTTAAGTGGTTAGATGCTGGGATAATTTATCCTATTTCTGATAGCAAATGGGTTAGCCCGACACAAGTGGTTCCTAAGAAGTCGGGGCTGACAGTGGTTACAAATGAAAAAGGAGAAGAGGTGCCCATGCGATTACAGACGGGATGGAGGGTTTGTATTGATTACAGGAAATTAAATTCAGTAACAAAGAAAGATCATTTTCCACTCCTATTTTTTGATCAAATTCTGGAAAAGCTGGCTGGACAATAATATTTTTGTCTCTTGGATGGTTATTCCAGATATAATCAAGTTGCTATCTATCTGGAGGATCAAGAAAAAATCACTTTTACGTGCCCATATGGCACGTTTGCTTTTAGAAGGATGCCTTTCGGGCTTTGCAATGCTCCCGCCACTTTTCAAAGATGTATGATGTCGATATTTTCTGACATGGTGGGGGAGACTTTGGAAGTTTTTATGGATGATTTTTCGATGTTTGGCGATTCTTTGGAGGGGTGCTTAGAAAATTTGACTCAGGTTTTGAAGAGGTGCATTGATGCTAATCTTGTGCTGAGTTGGGAAAAGAGCCACTTTATGGTGAGGGAAGGCATAGTTTTAGGCCATGTGATTTCGGAAAGGAGAATAGAGGTCGATAAAGCTAAAGTAGACTTGATTTCCAATCTTCCTCCCCCTACATCTGTCAAGCAAATCAGATCCTTTCTTGGCCATGCTGGATTTTATAGAAGATTTATTCAGAACTTCTCCACCATTGCTCGTCCCCTCACACAGTTGCTTGCTAAAGATACTCCATTCCATTTCGATGATTCTTGTCTCAAGGCCTTTAATTCTTTGAAAGCGGCCCTTACTCAAGCTCCGATTCTTCAATCTCCAGATTGGTCGCTTCCTTTCGAGATTATGTGTGATGCCTCGGACTATGCTGTTGGAGCTGTCTTAGGTCAGAAGATAGAGAAAAAGCTCATGGTAATATATTATGCAAGTCGCACCCTTGCTGATGCTCAGATGAATTACACCACCACGGAGAAGGAACTGCTAGCTGTTGTGTTTGCCCTAGAAAAATTTCGATCATATCTTTTAGGGGCTAAGGTTATTGTTTACTCCGATCATTCTACCTTAAAATACTTACTTTCCAAGAAGGATGCTAAGCCCCGTCTCATTAGATGGATTCTATTATTACAAGAGTTTGATTTAGAAATTAGAGATAAGAAGGGGTTGGCCAATGTAGTTGCTGATCATTTATCCAGGATAGTGATCCCTGAAAGTACTCCAATGTCCGATTCTTTTCCCGATGAACAGATTCTTTCCCTCTCTCATTCTTCAACTCCTTGGTATGCTAACATTGTTAACTACCTGGCGGTAGGTCAGATCCCGGGAGGGTGGACTAAGCAGGAGAAAGATCATTTCTTTTCTAAAGTAAAACACTATTTCTGGGAGGACCCTGAGCTATTTTATATGGGTCCCGATCAGATCATTAGAAGATGTGTCCCTGAAGAAGAACAGCAATCAGTATTGAATTTTTGTCATAATTTAGCTTGTGGGGGACACTTCTCTGAAAAGAAGACAGCGGCAAAAGTGCTACAAAGTGGATTCTATTGGCCCACTTTATTTAAAGATGCTTATGAAGTCTCCAAATCATGTTTGAGATACCAAGCTGTGGGCAATAATTCGAAGAAAGATATGATGTCGCTAAATCCCATTTTGGTGGCTGAAATTTTTGATGTTTGGGTAATAGATTTCATGGGACCGTTTCCATCTTCATTTGGTAATGAATATATCTTGGTGGCGGTCGATTATGTTTCCAAATGGATTGAAGCCATTGCTACTAGGACAAATGACCATAAGGTGGTTATGAAATTTGTGAAGAAGAATATCTTTTCTAGGTTTGGTTGTCCTAGAGCTCTGATTAGTGATGGGGGTTCTCATTTCACTCATTTTCAATTCCGAGCTTTGCTTCGTAAGTATGGTATCACTCACAAGCTTGCTACCCCATATCATCCCCAAACTAGTGGTCAGGTTGAAGTATCAAACCGGGAGATTAAAAATATTCTGCATAAAACTGTTAGGTCGGATAGAAAAGACTGGTCTAAAAGACTGGATGATGCATTATGGGCCTATAGGACTGCTTTCAAAACTCACATTGGTATGTCACCATATCGCTTGATCTTTGGTAAAGCCTGCCATTTGCCCGTAGAATTTGAACATAGAGCTTATTGGGCTATTAAGCAAGTTAATTTTGATCTTAATCAAGCTGGTGCCCAAAGAGCTCTACAAATTAATGAACTGGAGGAATTAAGGAATGAAGCCTATGAAAATACGAAGATTTACAAAGCTAAAACCAAAGCATTTCATGATAAACACATTCACAGAAAGAGTTTTCAAGAAAATCAAAAGGTTTGGCTATTTAATGCAAGGCTGCGTTTGTTCCCCGGTAAGCTAAAGTCCAGATGGGATGGACCATTCATTATTGTTAAAGTTTTTGACCATAGTGCTGTTAAGATTTTGGATCCTAAAAATGGTCACATTTTCACTATCAACGGTCAACGATTAAAACCTTACATGGAAAGTGAGCAGCTGTTAAAAGAATCAATTGCTTTAAGTGATCCGGAGTAAGATTTTTCATGCGTCTGGCTGAAGACGGAAAACTTAACGCTTTTGGGAGACAACCCAAGATTTTTGTTATTTGATGCCTTTGTTTCAGTGTGTTTTAGTTATTAGATTCAAGCCAAGGAGAGGAAGTTGTCGCCAAAGGAGATTCTGCCCCGTACACCAGGTTGTCTCTTTCCTGCTCAGCAAACTTTATTATTACATTGTTCTTTCATTTCAACTTTCCATGTCATTGAGGACAATGTCATTTAAGTTGGGGGGGCAGAGAAAAATTTCATCATTGCATATAGTACAATATGGTAGGGATTTGGCATATCATTTTTTGTAAATTTGCATGAAAATGAAAAGATGAAATTCCCGACTGAGTTTTATTGTTTCATGCTTGAATTGAAAGTAATTCTGGATTAGAAAAGGCTAGGGAGAAGGTTGAAGGAAAATTAAGTTCGATCTAGCCATGGAAAACTGATATAAGAATCTCTTTAAAGTTCATGCGCACTATTAGAAAAAATATTCACTATGCACTCTGATGAAGCAAAATAAGATAAGCCCTCTGTTATTTTGGGAACTGTATTTGATACTCTGCATTTCTTGAGGATGAGATCTATTTCAAGAAAAAGCTTTCTGCCAAGTTCTATAGAAAAAAAAAAGAGAAGAAAATGCAAAGGCATATTGTTGAAGAAGAAAGAAATGATGAAATAGAAAGATCACGCCATGAAAAATGCCCATGATCTGAGTAACCGGGCCTGCTTCACCTAAGACGTGTTGAGGTTCGCACAAAAAGGTGACGGGTAGTGCATCATTATGGTTGTGCAAATGAGAAAATAAGTTCCAAAGGAACAAAAGAAAAAGGCAGACAAAAGCTAGTATGCTTAAATGCTCTGATCTGAGAGGTGCAGGGTTGAAAGGTACTTACTTGGAATAACAAATGGGGGATGCAATTGTCTTAACTGCAGATTTAGAATTACACATGCATAAGTGCTATTGAACTTTGATTTGTATTCTTAAGTCATGTGCTTTAATTTCCAATCTAAGGCTAGTATGAGCATTAATGATTCTGAATTCCTAATCTTTGGTTGATTCTATGAAGGGAGAGCTGGATATAAGAGTATGATCTTTGTGAACTCTTGTTGGTCCTTAATTTTGATTTAATTGCATTACTAAGGGTCTAGCAATGAGTAAGTTGAGGGGTGTGATAAGTGCTATATTTCACATCATAATTTACATCACATCCATCATCTTTGAGCATTATTTGAGTATATTTGTGCAACATGAGCAATAATTACATTCTCACACATTATTTGAGTCTTCATGCATTTTATCATCTTTTTGAGCTTAAAAGACCATGTGAGAAATATTTAAATATTTGCACAATTATTTTGGAATTAAATAGATTGATATTTTAATTTTCAGGAAAAAGCGACCTAGATCAAGGCGCTATTTAAATAACGACAGATGCAAGAGCGCGTCTTCAGCAAGAAGCGACAGCTCCAAGGGCATCAATTCAGTTGATAAAAGAAAGTGGAAAAAGAAAAAAAAAGAGAAAAGAATTAGCGCTCGAGAGGAGGTCGCTAATCATTGAAAGGACGCCCAAAGTGAAGGTCGTCAATTCCTATTTTACGAAAAATGTGGAAATAGCAAAATAAGGAAATAAGAAACTGACGCCCGGGATACAGTCGCTACTTCAAGAAAGGACGCCCTAGATTAAGGCGTCATTTAATGAAAAGACGCCTCAATATAAGTCGCTATTCAAAGTTGAACCAGAAAAGGCAACTGCAGTTTCCCGATCGAAGTCTCCTTCCAATTTTCAAGCTTATCCAAGCCATATTCAAGGAAAGGAGGACTCCAAGGATGGAAAGAAGTCTAATTGGGTGAAGTTGTATTGCTAAAAATCTGGATTTGAGTGGATTTGGTAAGTCCACGATCGTGAGAGACCAAAAACCCTATAAAAGGATGCCATGGTCGCAGGGTTACGAAGAGGACAGTTTGGAGATCTGCCTTAGGGTTTAATTTCGAAGCCTTTCTTTTCATCTTTTACAGTTAAGTTCTTCATCAAAGTTCTTCGTTTTTAAGTCTTCTCCAACTTCTTCTTCTTCCTATTCTCCTAATTCTTTCTCGTTTTTATGCTATAATTAGTTTTTCAAAGCTCTGTCTACGGTTTTTACTGTTCACCCAATTTTCATACATTCTGTTCTTCATCATTTTTCTCCCTCTTCTGATCCTCATCTCTTTCTGCTGTCTTCACAAAAGTTGTGCGTTTTTAAAAGGTCTTCAACTTCTTCTTCTACCTCATCTTCCAATTCCTCACCGTTTTAAAGCTATAGTCAATTTTCTAAAGTTCAGATTTTTAGAGTTCTGCACTGTTCATCCGCGACCACCTCCTGTTCATCCTCAGTTTTCTCCATCTTCCTCTCGTTTTTAAACTCTAAAGTCTTCATCAATCTTCTTTATCTTCTCAATCTCTACAACTTTCATGTTTTCCACTTTCCCTAATTCCTTCTGATTTTAAAGTTATTCTTCCTCCAAATCACTCTCTGTTTTCAATCTAGTTTTTCACTGTTTCTTCTCAAAACACACCAACACACACACACACACCCTTTTGCATTGTTTTCAAATTTCCTCCATTTCTTTCTTTCTTTCTTTATTTTCCTCTCATATCCCAAGGCAGATCTTCATCTATTAGTCTTCTCACGGCGTCGACATCCAAGGCGAGGCGATCTTCATCCAAGGCTCGGCAAGGAGGCGGCGTTATTCTTCATGCATTGGCTATAATTTCTTATCTTTTCTCTTCGATGTTCCCATGTTGTAATTCTTATTTTTCTAGTGTAACTTTCCACTATCATCTTAATGAAATTCATCATTTGTGAAATTGTGTTTCTCTCTCTATCTCCTCTAATTTCTCTTCTTAAACCCTCTCATGTTCTTTAAATAGTTTTCATGCAATTTATCTTTCCTTAGATTAATCTCACTCAAAATTCGATTTTCAAAGCATAAGGTGTTTTTCCAACTTGATAAAATAAGGATTTTTCCTCATCGTGGGATCGACTCCACTTACCACTATATAATTTGATTTTCCAATCTTTTAAAGTGAGTGAGTGTGAATATTTTAAAATTGTGGCACAGCTTTCTTAACGACACTAGTCGGTGCGCATCAGTTGCACTGACGGTGGGTCTTGAGAGAAAACAGAGGGAGAGAATGAAAAAGGGAGAGGGGAGGCGGTGAAGAGCTGGGTTTTGGGAGTTGAGGGAATGAGAGGGAGTGGGAGTTGAGAGAATCAATGAGAGGGGGCCGAATGAGGGAATGAATTAGAGGGGCAGAATGAGGGAGTAGTCAGTATGGTTTCTACGTGGGAGTTGAGAGCCTCCAATGGGAGGTGTGTGTTGAGAGAATAATGGAATGGGTTGGGAGTGATGGGTTGTACACGTGAGAAAAGATAAGGTGGGGGAAAGCGTTGGGTTGGTGAGGAGATGAGAGTGAGTGAGGGAAAGTGAGTGAGGAGAGTGGGGTCGGCAATGTGGTTACGTGAGAGATATGGAGAAAGAGATTAGATGATTAGAGGGGAATAATTGGGGAGGTGATTATTAAGAAAGTTGTGGGGGTGAGGAAGAGACCAGATCCGCAAATCAAGGGAGGGGGTGGGGTAGGTATTATTATTATATTTTTTATTTTATTGATTTATGTTGTTTTATATGTATATAGTTTTTTTATTTATGTGTAATAAACACTTATTATTTTTTTAATTTTTTATTTTGTATTTTGTATTTTATGTGAAAATAAAAAAACTAAATATATTATTTTTATTGAAGCACAACTATATATATATATATATTTGAGATTTGTATTGACTTATTTTCTGTCTTTTTTTTTAACACTTTCTCATTTTATTTTATTTTAGGTTTTTTACGCAACCAAATTACAAAAATCACTCAAATAAGTGAAAAATGTAAGCCACTTTGGGGCATCACTGTGTAATATGAAATGTACCCGCGCAAATATCAAAGATGGCGTGTCTACAACTGTCCCATCTTGGCGTCTGTTTTGCAGGGGAATGACATGTAGCGGAGTAGAGTGAAGTATGAGAATGGACTGAAAAGTAGATGCCAAGGTGTGATGAGACACGCTCTCAACATTTTCTGATTAGAATTTTTCCCGAGTCTCAAGAAAGTAACCCTAAGGACGGTCCTCTAAAATAAACAATTGTTTGGATGGTAAACAAACAAGGAAAGGAAATAATGTGCGCTGAGGTACGAATAAGAAAAGGGACCAACTTCTGTGCGTGAAAGTTCATGTGGTCATGAACCTACTGGTTTCACCATTGGAGAGCGGTTACCAGCTAATGTGGAGGTGCTACGGCCAAGGTGGGTCTGAATGAAGTAAAAGTAAAGGAGCAGTTGAAGATAAATCCAAACAAGAGTCTCTTCCAGGAAAATAGCTCAGGGTAGCCTCGGTGAGACTTAGTACTTAATTCAGAATGGAATATCTCATATTCAGTTTAAGCATAGCGGCTTGCACAATCGAATTAAATGAATGATCTTCTACAGTGAAATCAATAGCCAAGGATAATATTGTTAAGTTGGTAAGGATGGGTCAGGATACCAATCCCGTGAGTCGATACTAGACCAGAGCCCATTTATCCATACATTGACTCACCGAATGGAACCGTCGTCCCCAAACTATCACAACTTAACGGCCTGTCCTTTCGACCAAATTCCTATGAAATTATCACTATTTAAAGGGGTAACTCAAATTCTAGATTCAGTAAGGCTATAAGGTCCTCGGCACATTCTAGTTATGCATGAGGTGATCTGTAGTGATCCAGTTGCTTATTATTATTATTATTATTATTTATTTTTTTAACCCCCACTTTTTTGTTCTTGATTTTTTTATTTTATTTTGTTTGTTTATTTGTTTGTTTCTTTTTTTTTTGTATTTTGTCTCTCTCTCTCTCTCTCTCTCTCTCTTTTATACTAGTTTTTTCTTTCTTCTTTTTTTGTTTCCTTTTTCCTTTTTTATTTTATTTTATTTTTTAATTTTCTTTTCCTTTTCTTTGCACACAACCTATAATTTACACTCAAAAGCGAACACACCAAGACATAACCATTCCATCACACAAGAACATCACAAAAAGATAAAACGAAGTCCATCATGGCGACCTCGCATCAACATTTTTTTTTATTTTTTTATTCCCTTCCTTCCTATAAGTATCCGCCCCTTTGGCCTAGGGAATGGCATAAGGAGTGATTTCGGGTGTTGAATCCTTTGAAGGAGAAAGGAAGTTCTAGTCCTAGACAAATGGAAGGTGAATCTGCCTGTCCCGTTAAGAGAAGCAGGCCGGACAATGGCTTGAAGAGGCTCAGCGATATCGAGGGTCACTTGAGCGAGAGGATTTCTTCGCGAACGGTGAGTTGGTACCCTTTTCTTTCTTTTCACCTCTTTTCTGCATTAATTTACTTGGCTCTCTTCTTTTAGCCATAACCCCTCTTTCCGGGTCCGCAAAAATTCTCTAAACTTCCTTGGCTTTCAAAGCTCACTTCCAACATCACTATCAGTGTGAGGGCTATCGTCACAAAATGGCACCTTCAAGGGATCATGATTCATGCCAAGCATTACAACAAGATCTACATGGATTGGGCGGCAATGGGTGCACTTGTAGAGGTTTGACATCCCCAAACTCACACCTTCATTTTTTTCACTTTCGAATCGACCATCCTTCTCGAGGAGACGGAACTCCTACTTGGTCTCAAACGATTCAGAAAAGACAACAAGATAAAGACCCTGCCCATGTTGCAAAAGATCACCTCTGAAGAAATTCTCGGAAGTTTTATGCCTTCCGGAGCCATCAAGAGCTTCCAGACCTAAAGGGGAATCAACCTGCAAAAGCTTACGGAATGGACTATGAGTGCCTTAGTAGAAACGACAGATGATGCATATCTGGAGGGACTCATGAAGTGGTTTACTATTTGCTTAGTGGGAGCCCTCCTATTCCCTTGCACCGACAACATCGTAGAGGAAAGTCAATTGGGCACGATTTGTGGACTTTGGGAGGGCAAAAGAGTGGGGCCAGTAGTCCTCGCCTACCTTTACAGTGGTCTCACAGCTTCCAGCATGGGCCAACCTCCTTATGGGTGTATGCTTCTTCTCAAATGTTGGATTGATCTTCATTTCAAATTCAACCATCATGAGAAAGTGCAGACTCCCTTGAGGATTTTCCAACAAAGCCCCCTCTCTTACATGGCCGATGTATTGGGCTTTGGCGGGAATGTGACTAATCGTGTGCCCCAACTGAAGACACATCGAGATTGGCGGGCTCATTTCGGCATTATGGCGCAAAACCTGTTTACTTATGCACCAGCATGCTTATTCCCACATGAGCTTCTGAAGGGATCTGTACCTGATGCGGAACTCCAACTCATCGGTGCAACCGAATTTGTTCTTTATAACGCGCATCAGTGTCATTCTCAAATTGGCCTCTCTCGCCATTCTTTTTCGACGTTCTCTGTCTTTCCTTTAATTCAGAAAAGGGAGCTGGGCACAGATGGTGATGCCCAGGCCGTGAAGACGATCAAAGCAGCGTGGAAGATAAGCATTCCACAGAAGGCGATGTTGCATATAACGGAAGACCGAGAGTTGTGGAGAGCTTATGTAACTGAGTTGAGGAAGTTGAGAGCTAGAGTGCCCAAACCCCTGATGTAGTCCTTTTGTTCTCAAGAAATAAAGCGGAGCCTTATTGCCCATGGATGTTTTCTTGTTGTTTTTTTGGGTTTTTATTATTTTTTTGAATTTTGAGTGTGGAAATATCTAAGCGCGAAGACACATTCTATTTGTTGAACTCAAACTTAAATCACTGAGGGCCAGAGGGCGGCCCCTCTTCTTCCTCATTTTCCCCTCGACCGACCTTTCTCCTTTCCCAAATTCGCTCACCTTGCTTCTTCCTCCCCCATCCTTGATCTATGGAACGTGGCGGACCGAGCCGTGGTGGAAGGAAAAGGGGGAAAGGGGAAAGGAGAATAGAGCGACGGTGAGATTGGTACCCAAGGAAAGCCCTAGAGGCCCAAGTGATGGTAGTTCGACTAGGCCTTTGGGTTGCCAAACAGAAGCTGAAAGACAGTGAGGAATGCCACCAGAAGACACGGAAGCTCGGGGCGCGCCTTCGTCAGTCTAGCTACCTCTTTGTAGATAGCTCCTTTTTTGCCTCGATAGAGTAGCAACGAGGAGCTGGGGCTGAGGGGGATTCCAGGGTGAGGAGAGTACTGCCTTGCCGAGCTCCAGAAGGTCCTCCTAGGGACCCTCATCTTAGGGGAGAGGAGAGGGTGGACTAAGAGAATACCCCAGGGTCGGAGGCGAGAGTTAGAGAGATGATTGTACACCCGCCCCCTCTCTTATGATGTCTATGGCAATTTATATGAGATGCTTTAGTTTCTAGTTCCTTCTCCCCTACGCTTCTTTACTTCCACATTGTTCCCGTGTGGTGTGCTTGACAAGATTTCGCCCCGAAATGGGGGAATCTTGTCTCGATGTGGCCATTCTTTTCAACGGGAATCTCACGTCTGAGTCGGCAATAGCGACTTTTAGCTCCATTCCTATGCGAGATTTCAAACCTTCCGACAAAGGTACCCCTTTCTTTTCTGCGAGAATCCTTCGTCGGAGTCGGCAATGGCGACTTTTCGCTCCATTCCTATGCGAGATTTCAAACCTTCCGACAAATGTATCCCTCTCTTTTTTGCAAGAATCTTCCATCGAAGTCGGCAATGACGACTTTTGGCTCTATTCCTATGCGACATTTCAAACCTCCCGACAGATGCACAACAATGACGACTCTTAGTTCCATTCCTGTATGACATTTCAAACTTCCCGACAGATGCATCCCCCCCTTTTTTTGTTATACTCAATCACGTGCCCGACAAGGATCAGACCACCCCTAACTGTACAAGGAGCAAGTCGACATGTCACTTCACCACTCATATGAGACTGAAAAGAAGATGCCTTATCACGAGGGTCACCGGTAGAGATAATGGTAATTACCGACTCAGACGTCTTCCAATCCTATAAATACCTCCTTTTTCATTCTCCCTTGGGACATTGAAAGCCAACTCGAAGAGTGAAAGTTTCAGAAGAGGAGGAGAAGCGAAGAAAGCTTAGGAATGAAGGGTGAATCTTCCCACTCCTCTAAGAGAAGTAGGTCAAGTGTTATCTCCATGAGGCCCTGTGATGTTGAAGGGCACCTCAGTGAGAGGACCCAAGCTTAACTTGTAAGTGAACACCTTTTAATTTCTTTCTTGTTCTCTTGTCCTTCCGCGAGTGCATCCCTTTCTCATTTCTACGTATGCGCAGGGTATGATGCGGTCACACATCTCGTGGGAGTTGGTGGTGGCCGCATACTGGGGTCTTCCGGACTTCTAGAAGGCCCGACTAGACATGATGGGATTCAGAGCCTTCCTCTGAGTCGAGTCGATTAAGCTCGATCTTGCCCTCATCCAGGCACTACGTGAAAGATGGGACCGAACAAGTCGGGCATTCCTGATGCCCTAGGGACACATGGTGCCCAGCCTAGAAGATGTGGTCAAAATTACGGGTCTCAAAGTGGATGGCGAGGCGGTAACTGGGGTCACTGACCTTGATTACCGTGAAGGGGCCCAAAAACTACTCGGGTTGAACTTGGAGGACCGAAAGAGCAGGTCGGTAGCCAAGGCGTCCCTCATGGAGGCACTGGGGCTGACTGAGACTTGTCCTCGTGACGACGAATCCCTGGAGGAGTTCATGGAGCGAAGTGAAAGGGGATGTCGTGCCGTGTACTGCGTGGATTCCAGCGATTGGGAGAGATCAATTATGGATCTAAGAAGATTTCTCATTTTCTTGCTGGGGAGGTTGCTACTGGGGTCAAAGGGAAACAACATTCACTGTCGTTTCCTGGAGCTCCTTGTAGACCTCGAGAGGATAGGGCAGTATGCCTGGGGAGCTGCCTTGCTGGCGCATTTATTTGCGGGTCTATCCCAAGGGTCAGACCGGGAGGTGACAGTGAGTGGCTTTACGCCACTTATTCAGATAATATATTTTTTTGTTTTCTTTATTTTTTTTGATGCCAATGACACATGATGGCGCAGCTATGGAGCTATTATTACCTCCCGATGGGGAGAGCTCGGCATTGGCGACCAGTGATGGTGCCGTTAGCTAGACGGTGGCAACACATCATGAGCACAGCACCTCTATCCTACCAACGGATGGTGTTAAGATGCGAACTGCAAGAGCTCCTTGCAGCGATGGTAGGATTCTTTTTTTCTTTTTTTTATTTTGACCAGTTAAGAAGACATGTACAACATAACATAGGTGAACTGGAGGCCCTATTCGGGCATGGTCGACGCCCACCAGCCGTGGGTTATAACAAGCCGTGCCCGGTTCAGACGGGACCTCTGGCTCCATTATTTGAATGAAATCGAGCCACTTAGGCTACGATTGGCCATGAGGGCCCTAGGGCTTGCCCAAGAATGGGTGGATATGACCGCACCGCCTCGCGTCGGGAAGAAGACACGCGGGCCGGCGACTTGTGTGGATTGGCGAGTACACTTCCTCGAATAGTATGAAGAATGGCAACGGGGTGGCACACTTGTGGAGTCGCATGCGCAGGATAGTGAGGATTACTTGTGCCTCTATAAGGCGATGTATGTGGAGCGGCTCTATCCTGGGGGACTTGTTGAGGTAAAATGAAAGCACAATTTTTTTTATTTTTTTTATTTTTTTATTTTTATTTTTATTTTTTTATTTTTGTGATCTCATGAGCAATGGCTGTAGGATGCCCGTGACACTATGATAGCGAATTTGCGAGCTCGCTTGGCAGATACAGAGCAACAACTAAGTGATACTCGTGCAGCTCTGAGTTCATCGGTAAGCGTGTATGCACATGTTCATGTTTCCTAGTAAGGACTTGGGATTCTTGGCGCTAAGCTCTCAATGTCACCTCATGTATGTTGCAGCGTTCCCAGCTCGATGCGATCTCATTGGCAATGGGGGCAGATGGCGTTTCCTCCAGTTTATGGATCCCTACTTCAGAATTAGATTTGCTCCATGAGTAACTTGCTCGTGCCACGCAGCGAGCAGCGGAGGCAGAGGGAATGCTTTCCACACAGGTGTGGGTATCATCCTAGAATTTTTTTTGTTCATGACTTACCATATATCTGAGATGGCATACATGGCAGGCGGAGGAATTGCAAGAGGCACTGGCCCGTGCCACGTAGGGGGAAGCCAGAATAGTGGAGCTGGAGGAGGAACTGCGGCGTCGTCTAGATGATGACTCTTCTAGGGACGCCATGGAGCTGAGGATCACCCTTCAGCTGGAGAGAGAAGATAGAGAAAGAGAATGGGCAGAGAAAAAAGGGACAGAGAAAGAGAGAGAGAGCCGATAGATTGGCTGAGAGGGAGGAGCGAAGGGCCATGGAGGCCCAATTGTTTGAACTCTGAACCAGCCTTGACCTTACTGAACAATAGCTGAGAGATGGTGAGGAGCGCTACCGAAGAGCACGAGAGCGTGACTTTTGTGTTAATAGCTTCTTTGTTGCCCCCGTAGATCGACGCTGGGGTGTGGGGATGGAAAGGGGACTATAGAGTGGTAGGAATACCACTTTTCGTAGTTGGATGACACCCTCTGGTGCGTCTTGCCCGGAGAGCGGCGGGACGAGTAATGCAGAGAGAGAGAGGGTGGAACTTAATATACAATTTCTAGAAGGAAATAAAGGAAGAAATGTTCAGTTTCTTATCTTCTACCTGCGTTCCTGCTTTTCAATGATGTACACATTGCTTAAACAAACAAATTAAAGTTTCCGCTCTGACTTGGCCCCTTGCTCAATAAGTAAATGGTTATTTTGAGCTGTCCTTGATAACGGGTCTAGGGGCCAAGCCTTTATCAACGAAGGCAAGGTAAAGTGAAATGATGCAGATAACTAACAGAATCCTTCCTGAATCAGGTTATGGACATCTTATGCTTGCAGTCATTGGGTATGGTCTATGGGACATATGGAAAGCCAGGAATATAGTAAAGTATGAAGGTAAATCTATATCATATTCCAGCATTCTACATCAAATCATTTCCCAAGTTATACAGAATTGTGCGGCTGCTAATCTTAAGGAATCAGACAAGGAAAAAAAAGAACTTATGAAGTCTATGGGCATTGCTGTTCAGTCTCCTAATGCTCCTCAGCTGAAAATCATTAAATGGATATGCCCCCCTTGGCCGTTCCTTAAACTCAACTCTGATGGTGCTTGCAAACAAAATGGGGTCTCTGGAGGAGGAGGGGTCATTAGAAATTTCAAGGGTGATGTCATTCTAGCTTACTCTCACTACTATGGTCAGACCAACAGTTTAATTGTAGAGGCTAGAGCACTTCTTGATGGTATCAAGTACTTGCATACTATCAGTGATCAGCCTGCTTACCTCGAATGTGACTCTCATATTCTTGTCAGGATTATCAATAAGAAGATTCACTTTCCATGGTCTATTCTTTCATTTGTTCGTGATATCTGGAGATCAACTACTCAGCATGACAGGATCAACCATATTTATAGAGAAGGGAATAAAGTTGCGGATTCTTTGGCCTCGTTAGCTTGTAATTCCAAATGTAATATTTTTTTCTCTTTTAATGAGCTACCCTCTATTATTAAGGGAGAGGCTCGGTTAGACAAGCTAGGCTTGCCTAGTATTCGAGTGATGTAACTTCATCTTTTATTATTAGCAATAATATTTACCTCCTAGGGGTCTGATGGTGGAGTGGCTCATCTCCTTACCTCTGGCAAGGGGAGCATTCTCCCATCAAACTCTAGGCAAGGTTTTCTAGAAAAAAAAAAGAATGCGACACACAGGCATACAAATGCAAACAAGAATTAAAAGATGAAATGCATCACACGGATACAAATTTTTTATCTTTTTTTTATGTTTTGATTTTTGTTTCTTTTTGTTGTGATTTTTTTAATTTTTTTATCCCCTTTTTTGTTTTTGTTCTTTCTCTTTTTTTGTTATTTTGATTTTTTCTCTTTTTTTGACACTTATTTTAACAACCAGCATGGTTTTCGAATCAAGGTTACTTACAAATCGTTCTTTAAGTAGCTCAACATAAGGTCAACGTGCTTGACGTATCCCTCCCTAGACTCGACTTTGCCTTTTTTGGAAACATGACTTGGATTTTTTTTATTGTGGGGACATATGTCCGAGGTATCACACATTTTTTGAAGTCTGGGATTCAGTGTATTTTTGTTACTAACGCCTGGTGACCACCCATATGGCACCTGACTTCCATGGGGACGGGGTTTCTTTCTAACCTCCCAGGTATCCTGAGCGTACATCTAAGTTGATTTGGGCCTCTAGACTCCTCGAATGACAATCCTACCGGTTAAGACTTACCCTGATGACAATACCGTCATGCCATGCTTAGGCTCCCAGTTGCTTCCGACCACAGGGATACACCCAAAAAGTGTTCAAGGTAAATGATTTGCCCGACTCGAGTCTATTTCCTCACAACTCTAGATGGTATATGATGGAACACCTTGGAACCCTAACGGTCAATCGCGCGACGCTAACCCGAAATCAGATGCCGTCGCACCAATAGGTGACGCGCTTGCATTGACCTAAGCCCGAGGTTATAGTAAGAAGACATAAAGGTGGTAAATAGAGGTCTTGACCAGTCAGAAACACCGAAACTCCTTCACGGCAATGGCTTTTGCCTTTCAAAGTGGACAACTATTCTCTCTCTCTTTTTTTTTGGCTAAAAAGGAGGTTGCATGCCTTGACAGGGTGCACCTTTCAGAATCTCCATTGTGCTTTCATCTTTGAGGGGAGAAGGAGGAGTGCAGGAGATAAACCTTCTGAGAGGACCGACAAAGCCGTTAATCTGGCGAGCCATCAGGGGCCTACTCGACTCTCCCCTTTCAGGCAATTTCGGACCAAGCCTCAAGCATTTTCATTTCATTCCCCCATTTATGGAATTTAGATTTTATTTTGAGGGGTTTCGTTTGAAATCAGGCACGGCCATGACCAGGCTTTTATTTATTTTTCGAGGGAGATATAATCATTTGATATGTTGGAATCCCTCTTGTATGCCTGCGGGGACACTGCCCTCTTCTCGTGCTCTGACTCAGGTTTGAGGCGGTGGATCCTACTTTCGCCTTCAGTGTGTTGCACTTCTGCTCCTATAGGCTCAGCGCTTTAAGGGCGCCGACTGTCTCATTGAGTCGAGAAGGGGAAGAATAAAGGTTACAGCTTTCCTAGAGACCTTCGAGATGAGGCCCCACTACAGGCAATGCTACCAATTTTTTTTTTTGGCTAAAACACGCGCGTATGTACATGTTGTCTCTTTTAATGAGCATAGGCCGACATGATCGAACATGGATTTTCACGGTTCTGGCAGACCAAGACCCGAGATCTAACAAACCTTGATGGGCCCTATCCTAACATGAAGGATGGATGCAATGACTTGACTCCATGATGATCACCAGGCATTAGTGTTTTTTGTTTTTGTTTTTGTTTTTATTTTTTTATATTTTTATATTTTTATTTTATTTGTTATTTTTTGTTTTATTTTGGGAAGGCCCTCATGTTGAGATAACAAAGATCAGATAGTGAATTTTCAACTCCGATAGTCCTCGTACCATGCCGGTTGTTATACCTATCTAAGGGTAGTATTTCTTAAGATAAAGTCCATTCCAAGGGTGGGACAATTCGGCCCCCTCGGCGTTGACTAACTTGTAGGCATTGCCAGGATATACAGCCTGAACCACGTATGGTCCTTCCCAATTGGGTTGGAGTTTAGAACGCGGCCCACCAGGTTTTACAAAAATTCTTTTAACTACCATTTCACCGACTTGAAATTTCCTTTCAATGACCTTCTTTTGATAAAAATATGTGAGTCTATTCTGATATACACGAGCATGCTCGGCAGCGGCCAGCCGCTTCTCATCTAAGAGTTCCAATTGGGCAAGGAGTGAATCACGACGTTCGTCGAGGGAAAGTTCTTTGTCCAGTTGTACCCTAAGAGAAGGGAGCAAGATTTCGTACGGGACTACCGCCTTCATCCCGTAAGTAAGGGCGAACGGAGTTTGCCCAGTGGGAGTATGGATTGAAGTGCGATAGGCCCATAGTGCTTCAATCAGCTTTTCTGGCCAATCCGAGAACTTGTTAGACTCACAGGTCTTTTTTATGATTTTAATCAATGTTTTATTAGTGGCCTCTACTTGGCCATTGCCTTGTGGATAATAAGGTGATGAATGATGCAATACAATTTTATACCTTTTACAGAGGTCCTTAAGATCCTGAGAAATGAATTGCGGCCCATTGTCGGTGATGATAGTTCTTGGGATGCCGAACCTGGCGATGATGTTCTTCATGATGAACTTGCAAACTGTTGATGCTTTGACCTCCGTGTAAGCTTCGGTTTCGGTCCATTTGGTGAAGTACTCCATTGCAGTAAGGATGCATGATTTTTGCTTAGTGAGGGAGTTGGGATAACCAAGGGGACCAATGATATCGAAAGTCCACATGGAGAAAGGGCATGGGGAAGATATTGGATGTAGTGTGGAAGACGGGGAGTGAATCTTATCGACGTGAAGTTGACACTTGACACACCTATGGACATAGACAGCACAATCCTCTTCCATGGTGGGCCAGTAAAAGCCTTGCCGAAGGATCTTCTTGGCAAGCATTTGGTTGTTCACATGGCCACCGCACACACAAGAGTGTGCTTCCTCAACATATTTCCAAATCTCATCGTCATCAAGACATCTTAGAAGAATACCAGTGAGGCTTCTCTTGTATAGCACTCCTCCAACCAACATGTATCTTTGGGCAACTCTTCTTATGGCTCTCTTATCTTTTGACGTGGCCTCTTCAGGGTAGGACTGATCTTGGCAGTACTTAGCAATCTCATAAAACCATGGCTTTTTCTCGTCAGCCAGTTCTTCTTCCGATTCTGCCAGCATGATTTCCCTCTTCTCAAAGATTTCTCCATCTTGGACCTTCCTTGCTACTTTTTCCTTGATCCTTACGTAGGAAGCGTCATGGACAGCAGGGGCATGATGCTTGTAGATGGAGATGGACTCAAACCATCTACCCAGAGGGAACTTTAGGGATGATGCCAATGAGGCAAGGGCATCGGCCAGAATATTCTGGTCGTGAGGGACATGGACAAAAATCAATTTGGTGAATAATTTGGCAAATGCAGCAGTGAGTTCTTGGTAAGGCTTGAGCTTGGGATCGCGGGTGCGGTATTTGGTGAGCACCTGGCGGAGAATGAGTTGAGTATCACCTACAATTCACAGTTCGGTGATACTAAAAGAATGGGCTGCTTCCAGGCCAGCTAGAAGAGCCTCATATTCAGCTATGTTGTTGGTAACTGGGAATGCGAGTTGATATGCCAGTGGAATGGTAACACCTTCAGGCGACAGGAGGACAATGCCGATTCCTCTCCCTTGGGAATTCAGTGCTCCATCAAAATATAACGTCCACATGCGATCGTCTGATTGGTTGATGGACATTAGTTCCTCATCTGGAAACACTGATTGGATAGGGTTAAATTTGGGGAGAGGATGATAAGCGAGATGTTCGGCTATGGCATAGCCTTTAATCACCTTTTGCTGGACGTGGGTGATGTCAAATTGCAAGAGGAAGCTTTGCCAACGTGATAACCTATCGGTAAGGACAGATTTTTTCACAAAGAATTTAATAGGGTTCATCCGGACAATCAAATGGACTTCGTGAGCTAGAAAATAGTGCTTCAATTTCTGCACCACCCAAACAAGGGCGGCACAGGTTTTCTCCATAGCCGTGTATTTCTGCTCACAGGGGTTGAGAAGTTTAGACAAGTAATAGGTTGCCCTTTCCTTGCCCTCTTCATTGGCTTGTGCAAAAACAGCTCCCACGGAGTCATCCAGAACTGAGATGTAGAGGATTAGCGGTTTTTCTGGTGTTGGTGGTATTAGGACGGGTTGATTGGCCAGAGACTCCTTCAATCCTTCAAAAGTTTTTTGGCACTTAGAATCCCAACAAAACTCAGTTCTCAATTTGGTTAACTCATAAAAAGGTTTGCACCTTTATGAATGCTGGGACACAAATCGGCGAATGAATTACAACCTTCCGACTAACCCTCAAACTTCTCTCAGATTCTTCGGGGGTGGTATATCTCTAATTACCTTGGCCTTGTTGGGGTCTATCTCAATACCCCTTTTACTCACGATGAAGCCTAATAACTTACCCGATGAAACACCAAATATGCACTTCTTCGGATTCATTTTTAATTTGAACTCCTTCGATCTTTGAAATACCTTGGCTAGGACTTCTGCATGCTCTACTCTCATCCTTGATTTCACCAACAGGTCATCCACATATACTTCCAAATTTACGTGGATCATGTCATGAAAGATTGCCATCATAGCTATTTGGTAAGTAGCTCCAGCGTTTTTCAACCCAAACGGCATGACCACATAGCAATAAGTTCCCCATGGTGTGGTGAATGACGTCTTCTCTTGATCTTCTTCTGCCAAGCAGATTTGATTGTATCCAGAAAATCCATCCATGAACGAGAGTGTTTCATAACCTTCCGTGTTATCAACTAAAACATCGATATGAGATAAGGGGAAATCATCTTTTGACACGCGTGGTTAAGGTCCCGAAAGTCACTACAGATTCTCACCCTTCTATCCTTCTTCATGACCGGGACAATGTTTGCCACCCATTGGGGATAAAGGACGACTCTAATGAACCTAGCTTTGAGGAGCTTGTCGACCTCTTCTTTTATTTTCAAAGCCACCTGAGGGTGGAAATGCCTTAACCTTTGTTTTATCGAGACGGACCCTGGTTTTAGAGTTAAGCGGTGTTCGACCATGGTGGAATCCAAACCCGGCATATCCTTGTAGCTCCATGCAAACGTGTCCTTGTATTCCTTGAGAACTTTAATTAATGCTTCTTCTTCAGATGATGGTAAATTATTACTTATGAGGATGATCCTAGGGTCTTCATTGGTTCCCAAATTTACCTCTTTGGTGGATTCTTCTACAGCAGTTGACGGCTCATCAAATCTTCTCATCCCGCTTACATAAGCGTCAACCACGTCCTCATATTCTTCGTCCCCTTCTTCAATAGGGTACTCTTCATCTGTGAGCTCATAAACTCCATGCCCCTCATCAATTGTACACTTATCCTCACATTATATTTCTAGCAGTTGGATGAGATTTTTTAGCAATTGAGGAATGGCTAGGCATGCCTGACACATATTGGCTAAATCTAGAAGGAATCGACGAGGGATTTGCCTACCCTTGGACTTTCTCCTAGGTACTACTCTTGACTCATTATTCCTAACCTGACTGACCTGTTCTATAGACGAAGAAGAAGCTGAAGAATGTACAGGAAAGGACCCCTCATAGGAGGGGTAAAGATGGTCACTCAGGGGACCTTGAATGAGTGGCCCATAAGTTGGGGCGCACTCGTGAGAGATGTAGGAAGTCTCCTCAAAGGAAATGCATTGTTGAAGAGTTTGGAGGTGGGCTTTTTTTTTCGTTTTCATTTTTGATAACACAACAATTAAAGACAGTTGTAGAAGAAGAGTAAGGAATGATAGCAAGGTGGTTGGATAGCTGATAGAGCAAATCATGATTGAAAGTTTTATGCATGTTGAAAAACCTGGGCAGAAGTGTAAGGAGAGAAGGGGACCTGGGAAGATCATCAGACAACCATCTGGCCTAGGAAGAAGATAGCAGCAAAGGCTGAGATGAGTGAATAGGGAGAATGACGACTAATGAGCCGCTGATGGCATAGTTGGTGACGGACAATGATCCGTCGATGATAAAGTCTTCTTAGCGAGGATGGTTTGGAGTATTGGCAACAGTTATGGTTTCCCTTGACATCACGGAGATCGGAGGTGGCCCTTCTAGATGCTGAGGTGAGAACATTTGATGCAATGCGATGGAAATATCATGTATATCAAACCATTTATACCATTTGCACTCCGGGTCATCAATCTTTCCTCTTTTAAAAGCTCTCGAGTAGCCCTCAGCCATATATACAACCTGTGAATGGCCATGTGTTTCTTGTGGATCGTCCCCCATCTTAACAATAGGACCCTTCTTGAAGTGTGAATACAAAGACCATTCAAAAGGTTTTCGATCTTCCTCAATCGGGCCTTCAAAGCCTAGGCCGACTCTAAGGTTTACCCTTGGCTTCTTCACCAGCCTTAGTCTTCCTTGTAACTGTGCCCCTAGACCTTTGCCTTCCTGGTAACCCAAGTTCTTCATGATCTCCCATCCCTTGGAATGGGAAGGGGTACGTGGCATTGGCCCGGGAAGCGGCTTCTTTTGTGTTGGTAAGGCGCGACTGGAGTCACGCACATCTAACAACAAAAGAATAGGCCTATGGGTCGGCCAAATAGAGGGCAATAAAGTGGTAATAGCATCTACCATAGAGAGCAGGGGCGTGCTACACACTTTGACGACCCGTCCCTTGTACGGGAGCTTGAGGCATTGGTGGTTGGTGGAAGGGACGGCATTCAATGACTCTATATAAGGACGACCCAATATTCCCTTGAATGTGGGGTCCATGTCGAGAATGTGAAACTCCGTAGGAATGGCAACATGACCCACTTCTATATTAAGAGTAATCATTCCTTGCGGCGGCCTTTTGCTGTTATCATACGCCGTGACTGTGATAGCCGACGGCCTTATCTGCTCTATGTCCACCTTACATAGCAAGAGAGTGTTCATGAGATCACATTGATTGAGGCACATGTATCGACCAGGCACGGGTTCACGGACACCCCGTTGATCTTCACCGTAATGCACAAAGCATATTTTTGAGCTTCCTCGGGGGCAAGCTCGTGGTCCTTGAATGTGATGGCCGGTTGTGTGTTTATCTGTGTCAGCATCGATGATATCTTCTATACTGGGAGATCCTCGTTCACCATGACTTTTTGAAGGTATTTCATTAGTGCCTCTTGATGGGATGTAGACCTCTTAATCAACTCCAAGATGGAGATCCGGGCAGGCATCTTGTCCAGATATTTCAGAAGATCATATTGTGTCCCAGGGATGGACTTCTCTGGCTGTTCTTCGGTGTCTTTTTCTGGCTGAGGCTGCTCGGGGGCCTGGCTATTCTGGGGGAATACCCGGTGGAAAATCCTTCCACTATGGAGCACCATGGCTTGGGGTTTCGGCTGCACCTCTATGGAGTTAGGTGTGGGTTTTAACGAGGGTTTAAGGGGTAGTGGTGGGGGAACATTTGGTAGAGTAGGGGTGATAACTGGTGTAGGGGTTTTGATAAGGGGATTGTTTGGTAGAGGTGGAGTGGAAGTGGATGAGACCTCGGATGGATTGTGGATGGTGAGGGGTTTGGAGGGCATGGGTGGAGGCATAGTGGAAGTAGATGGTGAGGTTAATGGGTTTCCCAATGGATGATGGATGATGAGCGGCTTTGTAGGCATAGGTGGAGGCATAGTGGAAGTAGACGATGAGGTGGATGGTGCCTCGGAGGGATTGTGGATGATGAGGGGTTTTGTAGGCATAAGTGGAGGTATGGTAGATGGTGAGGAGGATGGGGTTTTGCATGGGTGATGGATAATGAAAGGCTTCGCATGTAAGGGCGGAAGGATGGTGGAGGTAGATGTTGAGGTTGATGGTGCCTCGGATGAGTGATGGATGATGAGCGACTTTGTAGACATAAGTGGAGGTATAGTGGAAGTAGATGGTGAGGAGGATGGGGTTTCGCATGGGTGATGGATAATGAGAGGATTCGAGGGTAAGGGTGACGGCAGAGGTGTAATGGATGGTGAAGCGGGGGGATGAGAGATGAGGAGAGGCCTTGAGGGTAACGGGGGCATGGTAGATGGTGTTTGCTGGTGGATTAGCGGTGAGTTAGCAGTAGAGGTGCGGATGAGAGGGCGTGATGGCTGTGGAAATGGTTGAGTCCTTGTTGCAGGTTGTGCTATGGGTCGAGGATAGACAGATGGGGGAGGGATAAGGCATGGAGGTTGGCTAGAAACGTGATTGGCGGCAAGGACGGAGGTGTCTTCCTTATGCCAACTTTGCCCTCTTCCAACTTCCGGGAAGGAAGATATGGTGTTGACTTGGTGGTTAGGCTGTTGGTGCTCCGGAAGTGGGTTCTGGATGATGCCCATGTTCAGTTGCTGCTGTTGAGCCTGCTGAGGTTGCTGCTGTGGCTGAGGTTGTTGTTGCTGTTGTTGCTGTTGGAATTGGGGTCTTGGAGGAGGTCTCCTGGCTTTTAACATGGTGATGTATCGCCTCATTTCTTCCCAATCAATCCCACCTTCGTCATTCGTATCATAAATATAGTCTTTGAATTGAAAATAATTTTCCACTATATGACCTGGTTGTCTATGGAAAACACAATATCTCGAAGTGTCCACATTCGGGGGCCATACGAGCTTCTCCCTTGGCAGAGTGAGTGCGTTGGCGGCCATGAGAGCATTGAAGATGTCCGGTAATGATTCCGGCAATGGTGGGTAATGGGCTCTTTTAAGGCCAATTGGCCTTCTCTGTTGTTGTGGAGGGCCATAGTTGCTAGGGGGTGGAACCTGAGGATATTGAGGAGGTGGTGGTTGTTGGTGTCGTTGTTGGGGAGGTAATGGCTGTTGAGGCATGTTGTTTTGCTGGGGGTTGTTTTGGGGTGGAGGACAATAGGGTTGTAGACCTTGCTGATTTTGCTGCAGGGGAAGTCGTGGCATTTGTGGAGGTCTTGGGTTGGCTAGCAGGCTAGGGCCACCAACTACAATCACTTGCTCGTTTGTAACTACCCCTTCTGTGACTCCACCTTGAGGACCAATGTTTGTCTTTCTGATCACCCTTGGTTTTGGTGGTTCAAACATGTGCATCAGAGGGGAATCCTTTAACTGTGTCTGGACGTATCGGGCCCTCTCATACAGTTCCTCCATAATGGTGAGTTTGTTCATGGCTAAGACATGTCTAAATTTCGGAGTGGCATTCGACACGATCATCTTTACTTATTCCGATTCTGAAATGGGGTCTCTCACTTTCTCTGCCAAGGATCTCCATCTATCGACAAATTGGACGAAATCTTCATCCAGCTTCATTCTTTCAGCCACTAGGTCGGTAATAGAAAGGGAGGGACCGACCCTATCCCAGGTACTTCTGTAGGAATTTCCATTATACTACATCGAAGTTCTCGGCCTCACTCGGCTCTAGGGAATAGAATCATTCTAAGGCGGGGCCATCTAATGATCTCCTGAATAGGTATGCCAGGGATCTTTGATCGTTCTGCCAAAACGAAGACTCATACATAAAGTCCTTTAGATGAATGAAGGGGTTGCCTGTGCCAGTGTACCGTCGGTACGTTGGCATTTCAGATGGGGGGAGATGGAATACCGGAAGGATTGGTAAAGAAATCTTAGGCGTGGACTTGACATCCACGATCTTTTTGAAATCTCAGAATTGTTCATCCATCTTGTTCAGCATATGAAGGAGGGATTGGGTGACCTCATCGTAAGGAGCAGGTTGTGCTTGCCACCGAGGCCTCACGGAAGCCTGAGAAGGGAATCCCGGATGAGGGGGATGTTGTGGCTTGCCAGTAAATGGAACTGGCTGAAATGTTGTATGAGGAATTAGTGGAGTTTGGGACTGGGGAGGAAATTAGAAAGTGGGAGGTTGCAGACTTGCCTACCTGAGAGGGAAGGAGGAAGGAATCACCTGTGCAGGCTCTTGAGCAGAGAGAGCAGCTGGTGTTGTGTCTTGGTGAGTAGAAGAAACCGATTTCCCTTTTAGGATGGCCTGAAAAGCTCGGACCTGCTCGGGATTGAGCTGTGTATTAGCGAGGACACCTAGCAGGGAGGAGATGTCCTGCGGCGAGGATGTTTCCCCAACGGTGGTTCGCACCTCATATGAGGGCTCACAGGAGGAACTTGCGTCCTCAGTGGGGACATGTGTCTCCTGGTGACTCGGGTTCGGATTCTGACCGTTCCCGGATATTTTCTGAACTTTTTCAGAGCGTGAGATTTTGCCGGAACGCAATAACATACACACCCAAGCAATAATCAAAGATTAACAAACAAGTTGATACTTTACGCCCTTTTTTATTTTCTTTTTATTTTCTTTTATTTTCTTTTTCCAATCTGATGTTCACACAACAGGAGGGACCTTAGTTACAATATCATTTTCTGCCATGTCATCTAAGGGCACTCGCCTCACCACGAATGGGTTGACTATCTCCAGGGAACTTCAATGGTACAACCAGCCCAGTGAACGAAGAGAGAATCCTTCGCTGTCGGGGACTTACAGAGGTCCCGATGGAGGAAATCTTAGTCTGTTGAGAGGAATTCCCAATGGAGAGTCCTTCCTTCACCGAGAGAGGGTAATCATAGAAAAGTGAAATAAATGGGAGATGGTATGCGATGCAGTGCTGAATTTAACAACAGGTGTATAAACAGACAACAAATATATACAACAAAAGAGATTGAACAAACATCACAACACTTCTTTTCCGTAACGACGCGAATCTCTTAAAATCTCACAAGGGACCGTGGGGTAATGCACGTAGTGTACGAGGGATGAAACTAGAATGGCAAGAGTGCTACTGGGAGCACAAATGTAACGCGCGCAGGCGCAATCAGGAGGGGCACACGCGGGTGCCAAATGGAGGGGCACACGTGGGTGCTAAGGACTCAGGGGTAACCAAGGAAAGAAAAAGAGGTCCCACCGTGATCGCTAAGAGACGTGGATGATGAAATCGTGGTAAGGAGAGAGAAGAAGGAGGACTAGGATGAGTTACTGGGCGATATAGGAAAGGTGGTGGAAAATACGACCTGAAGGAAACATTCTAGTGGAACACAGAGAAACAAGACTTATCCAATCTCCGATACGGGGCGGAGATAGGGATCCGAAGATCCTTTCACGTAAGCTAACTACCTCCTCAACAGGTGTGGCCTGTTGTTTCGGGAGCAGCTTTGAATATACCGGGTATTGGGATAGACTATGCTGCGACTCTAGGCAACGAAGGAATACAAGATGTTGACACGAGTAACGACGAGGATGTAAGTAGCGTCACAAGAACGGGGAATAGGGGGGATACAAATTGGGTAGTGAAACGATTGGAGAATACCCGGCGGGGATTGTCTCTATCGGGTTCTGGAACAAGGGGACAAATGAAGTGAGGACATGAAATTATAGCAAAATATCACTCACCAGGAGATCATAATAGTAATATAAACAAAAGCGAACCACCGCGAGACATTGGTCTTTGCGGGATTTTTATAGAAATATATATATAGTAGTAAATATAGATATGTACAGTAAACCACCACTAGACATTGGTTTTTGTGGGATTTTTATAAATATATATATATATAGTAGTAAATATATATATATATACAGTAAACCACCACTAGACATTGGTCTTTGCGGGATTTTTATAAAATATATATATATATAGTAGTAAATATATGTATGTACAGTAAACCACCGCGGGACATTGGTCTTTGCGGGATTTGAGCAAAAATAAAAATAACAGGAATGAAATGACAGAATGAAGATTACAGAATGAAACCTCTGCGAGGAACTTGTTCCATTCATGAGATTTGAACAAAAATAAAAATGATAGGAATGAAATGACAGAATGAGGATTACAGAATGAAACCTCCGCGAGGAACTTGTTCCATTCATGGGATTTGAACAGAAATAAAAATAACAAGAATGCAATGCCAGAATGAAAATTACAGAATGAAACCTCCACGAGGAACTTGTTCCATTCACAGGATTTGAAAAGAAATAAAAATAACAGGAATGAAATGACAGAACGAAGATTATAGAATGAAACCTCCGCGAGGAACTTGTTCCATTCACGGGGTTTGAACAAAAATAAAAATAACAGGAATGAAATGACAGAATGAAGATTACAAAATGAAACCTCCGCGAGGAACTTGTTCCATTCACGGGATTTGAACCGAAATTAAATGGGGAGGGGAACCGCCATGGGGAATGATCCTCCGCACGGGTGAGAGATACCGCCGCGAGAAATGACTCTCCAGGTGGTGTTGATGCAGGAATACCGCCGCGGGAAATGACTCTCCGCTCGGTGTTGAGGGTGTGATCGCCAGGGGCTGAGAACCCCACAATGGAAAGAGTTTGATCACGTCCGCCTGAGGAGCGGAAACAGTGCGGGTCCTTTCTTCCTCTTCTATCGGCCGACCGACGAAGAGGGCTTCCTTCGGTTACCCTGGTTGATGTTATCCTATTTTTGTTTTGTTTTGTTTTGTTTTGTTTTATTTTATTTTTATTTTCAAAGAGATCGAGAGGGAGAAAAAGAGAAGGGATGAGAGATGAAGGGAGAAAGAGCCTTTATTATTATTATTATTTCATTTTTAGAGAGAGAGATAAGGAGATATGTAGAGAGAGGGAGAGGTGGGATAGAATATAAGCATAGAAAGAAAAGAAGAAAAATAAAATGAAATAAAATAAACTAAAAATGAGAGTGTACTTATATGAGAAGTGAGAGAGAGAAATATGAAAAACTCTTTTATTTTTTTAGAGGGAGAAGAGAGGGAGATGTATATGAAGAAATAGATGAAGATAAGGGGGGGTTTAATTTACATAATATAAAAGATGAGGAGAAAAAGAAACTAAAAATAAAAACTTACGTGTGTGTGTATGTGTTTTAAAAGAGGTGGAGAAAGAGAAGGAGATGGAGAGAGGGAAGGAACGAGAAAGAGAGAGATGGGAGAGGATGAGAGAGATCGTGAGGGAAAGAGAGAGGAGAAAAGAGAGAGAGAGTGAGAAATAAATAATTAGTATTTTTTTAGCCACTTAATAATATAAAATGAAATATACTAATGGAGAGAGAGAGAGAAGGGAGAGAGAGAGAGAAGATAGAGGGATCGAGAGAGGGAGAGAGAGAGAGAAGAGAGAGAGAGAGATCGAGAGAGAGAGAGAGAGAGAGAGAGAAGAGAGGGAGATCGAGAGAGGGAGAAAGAGAGAGAACGAGAGAGGAAGAGAGAAAGAGATGAAGAGAGAGAAAGAGAGAGAATGTGAGAGACGACGAGAGAGAGAAGAAGAGAGAGAAAGGGAGAGGATGAGAGGGGCGACGATGGGCTCGACGGTAGGGCAGTGGGGTGGCCGGCGTGAGGCTCGACGGCGGCGAGCACAACGGCGAGGTGGAGGGTTGGCCGGCGGTGGCGACGATGCAACGGGAAGACGACGCAGTGACGGCGTGGGGGATCAGTGTGGTGGCTCGGTGTAGGCGCGGCTCACGGCGGAGGTGGGGTGCAGGGAGAGGGAGGCGACGACGGTGGCCGGCGGTGAGGTGAATGGCGGTCGATGGTAGCGTGGCCGGTGGCGACGGAGGGTGGTGGGGTGTAGAAGAGAGTTAGCGTGAAGGTGAGAGCGGAGGATGGAGGAGATGGTGGTCGGCTACTGGACGCGGGTGAGGGAGGCTGCCGGCGATAACAGTGGTAGGCTTGCGGCTGAGGGGAGGTGGAGATGGACATTGACGGGGGACTACCGATGGTGTGGGGAGAGGCTGAGAGTTTGAGAGAGGGGGTTGTGGGGGAGTGCATGGGAGGTGAGGGTGGCTGGAGGGGATGGCAGGAGTGGCAGTGTTGCAGGGGGTTAGGGCGGCAGGGAGTGGAGGCCGGAGGGGAGAGAGGAGGTGGTCGGAGCAGCATCGAGGGCTCGTGGAGGTGGGGTCAGTCGGTAGAGGGAGAGGTCGAGGGTGGCCGGAGGTGGCTGGGTGAGGGCGACGGCGACGTGGTGAGGTGAAGATTGGGGTGCGATGGGTTGCACCGGCGGTGGGTCTTGAGAGAAAACAGAGGGAGAGAATGAAAAAGGGTGAGGGGAGGCGGTGAGGAGCTGGGTTTTGGGAGTTGAGGGAATGAGAGGGAGTGGGAGTTGAGAGAATCAATGAGAGGGGGCCGAATGAGGGAATGAATGAGAGGGGCAGAATGAGGGAGTAGTCAGTATGGGTTCTACGTGGGAGTTGAGAGCCTCCAATGGAAGGTGTGTGTTGAGAGAATAATGGAATGGGTTGGGAGTGATGGGTTGTCCACGTGAGAAAAGATAAGGTGGGGGAAAGTGTTGGGTTTGTGAGGAGATGAGAGTGAGTGAGGGAAAGTGAGTGAGGAGAGTGGGGTCGGCAGTGGGGTTATGTGAGAGATAGGGAGAAAGGGATTAGATGATTAGAGGGGAATAATTGGGGAGGGGATTATTAAGAAAGTTGTGGGGAGGAAGAGACCAGATCCGCAAATAAAGGGAGGGGTGGGGTAGGTATTATTATTATATTTTTTATTTTATTGATTTATGTTGTTTTATATGTATATAGTTTTTTTTGTTTATGTGTAATAAACACTTATTATTTTTTATTTTTTTCTTTTGTATTTTGTATTTTATGTGAAAATAAAAAAACTGAATATATTATTTTTATTGAAGCACAACTCTATATATATATATATTTTTTTTTGAGATTTGTATTGATTTCTTTTCTCTCTTTTTTTTAAACACTTTCTCATTTTTTTTTACGCAACCAAAATTATAAAAATCACTCAAATAAGTGGAAAATGTAAGCCACTTTGGGGCATCACGGTGTAATATGAAATGTACCCGCGTAAATATCAAAGATGGCGTGTCTACAGTGGGTAAGTCGACCCACCCGACTAACCAGGTCGACTCAACGCAGGTCTTTACTCTTGTTTTGATATGCTGTTGCTGAAACCTGCATGCATGTTAATGTGATGATTTGAATTCTAAAAATTCAAAAGGTCCTATAATGTTTTTTTAAACTGAACTGTTTGAAATAAACTGCCATGACCCTGAGTTGTATAGTTCATCATGTTAAAAATGTCATGTGAAAGAGTTGATATATTAAGATGTCTTGTGCCCATTCATCCCCCATTAAGTGTGTTCTCATAATAATCCACAAAGTTGTTAAAAATCTTCATGTTGGTATCAGACACACATAAACTCATGTCCTTTACTACATGTAGTGTCATATTGAGGGGGAGTTCTCTTTACAATCTTTTTAAACCCTTCAATGCACTACATTTTTTTTGGATTATCATTGCGTGACTTCATGGTATATCAAATGGTGACACAAGGAAGGACATGTCACTCCTGTCTAAAAACAATCACTATGCATGAGAAGATCTTCAGATCAAGTTCTCCGCCTGGTACCATAAGTCAATGTTTATATAGGTCATAGGCTGCAAACCTCTTTGTCAAAACTTCACTAGGGCATTCAGAAGTCCATGCACATATTGAGGGGGCGTTAGCACAAGAGCTTTATCTACATATTTGCATAATGCCTCTTCTGAATTTTCAACATCATTGTGTAAATATCTGAATTGATTGCATTCTCTCATTGGGAGTTTGATTTGTTTGATAAGAGTTGTTTTTTTTTGAAACTGTATGCCTCCTTTGCATGATCTTTGAGTAAAACATTTCAGTCTTAGACAAAATTGAAAGCATGTCTGAATCTGTAGCACGCCAAATTAAGTTTAGAAAAAAATTAACCCAATTTAAAAATGGGCTTGTGTCAAAACTAAACCAATTGGGGTAAAAAGGGGCCCATTACTAATAGCTAAAAACCCATTTCTTATGGGCCGTAAAACCCAAATAGTTGAAATCCTTTTACGTATAAACCAAATTAAAAGGCCTTAATGAGTCTTACGTTAAACCCATGAGCTCTGTTCGAATGGGATTAGGTCGACCCATGCATAGAGCTTTAGGGTTTCCCTGATCAAACAGGGAAAGCGGTTGCTAGTAGGGAAGGATAGAGTTTATCCTAGGAAGTTTTATACCAACTAGGATTCCATGCACATATTAGGACTCGTAGAACCCAAGAACCCTATAAATAGAGCCCTTGCAATCGGCAGAAGCATATTGCTGCTGCTGCCGTTCGAGACTTGCTGCATCCAAGAGAGAACCAGGAGGTCGACGCACCGAGTTCATGGGTCTTCTTCCCTGATCGTGGTCATCTTCTTCCCTTCCTCCTGTAAGCTTGCTGCTGCGGTTGTTGCTGCAGAACGAGTAGAAGAAGAGAGCATCTTCTTCTTCTGTTTCCTCTGCATCATCTTCCTTCCCTGTTCACCCGTAACAAGGTAGGTTATCTCAATAACTTAAGCATAAGATGATAGCTAAAGGTGTTGCATGCATATAATTCATGTTAGGCATCCATATTATGTGCCCATGATCCCTATTTCCATGTGTTTCTACGTAGTTTTAAAGCTGTCTGTTTTACTTGAAAATAGTAACCAGTATAGAGAATGCTATTTAATTGGCGCCTGTCCAGAAGGGTGCTAATTCTTGAATTAGCGACAGCTTGGTAGACACTAATTAATGAGCGCCCACTACCCTTGACGCTATTTCTTTCAGTGTAATTAATAATTAGCGCATGTTCAAAATTAAATAAGTATGGAACCTGATGTGTAAAATTTTGCATGAGCATGTTTCTAGGATCCTTGCAATATTCCCTTAATTTCTGTGTCTTCTGAGCCATGAAATTTTAGATAAACGTCAAAGTGCTACTATTCAAGCAATTCAAAAGAAATGGATAGTGCCTTGTATCTGTGAACGTACCTACCTGATGAATGTTAACCTGTAAATCGAAAAGAACTGGCATCTACTTGAGCAGACATTTATTATATAAATAGCGCCTCTTCACATAAACGCCGATTCCTATCTAATTTATTAAAATTGAAATAACCTAGAAATCATGAAATAACGTCCATTCACATGGACGCTATCTAAAGAACTGGCGCCTCCATACACGGACGCCAATTATAAATAATTTTAATTGATTATGAAAATTTCTAGAATTGGCGCCTCTTCCCGGAGACGTGAATTTGTAAATTAATTATTTAAAAATTATGTTAATAAAGAATTGACATCTTTTCATAGTGACGCGTATTCTTTGATTGACGCCTTCTTGGATTGACGGGAATTCCTTATCTCACAGTTTCTATCGTGTTTTGGCCCATATCGTGGGTCTGTTGGCACTATTATCTCATGACCGAGATGGTGTCTCTGTTTCACGAGTTTTACGTCGATACCCTATTTCTTGGATATTGAATGACCCTCTGCTGGATATTCCTTCCGCCGGATTAGAATTTCTTTCTCTAAGGCCTCTTAAGTCTCTGCTAGCCTTGAAATCTCTCAAGGCGGCCGAGCGGGTTGTACCCTAAAAAGCTATGAACCGTGTCTTGTCATGTCACTCTGAAGAAATATGACGCCCTAGCCATCATGGAGCCCTATTTTTGGTGTTCAATGAGAGTCCTGTCATTGTCTGGAATTAGCATCCAGTACAGTTGACGCCATATTGGGATTTAGCGTCCATCACAGTTGATGCGATTTCCTTCGTGCATGTACTGTTCACAGAATTAGCGACCACTACAGTGGATTCATATTCTGTAATTGACGGCGGCCTGAGTGGACGCCAATTTTCCCAGATTTATGTATGTCCTAATTTTATGTGAGATTTATCGCCATATCATCTTTACACAAGGTTCTATCCTTGAACTTTCTAATATGTGAATCTACCTTAATGTTCCTACAATGTCTTATTCCTTTGGAACTCTATTGGCTATAAACTATAGTGGATGTCTAGATATTTACCTGACTCAATGTCCGGCGTTAATGGGGCTCAGTCTGGTCTTAGGAGGATCACCCAAAAGTACTTGTGTCTATGGGAGCTATATTGACCACAATGTGATATTACACTGGAGTGCATGACTTTCTAGATTAATCTATGGCATTCCACTCTCTCTCTCGTGACATAAAAATATGTGATATTACTTGATGTGCTTGACTCGACATGGTACTTGGTAGAAATTAAATAGCCAATTCTCATGACATGACTTGATATTACATGCTTGATGTCCTTGCACACTTTACTCGATTATCTTGAAATCTTGCTAGTTCCACTCTATTTTTTCTTGTTCCATGTTATCTTGCGTTCATTAATGCATAGCCATAATACATTTCATGTAATATGTAATTTACTTAAAGCAAGCTTGCTATTGAGATGTAATTCCTACTGAGCGTTCGCTTATCTAGTGTTTTCCCCCTATTTTTCAGGTACGTCCGATGATGAGGTTCAATCGGATGGGGATGGCCAAGAGTGATGAGCATAGAGCCGATCTCGAGTGTCACTTGTTATCATCAAGTCAAAACTTTCTATTTTTCTTAAGTCGTTATTAGAATTTTCTTTTATTGAGTCTAGTGACTTTGGAAGTATTGGAAATTGTACCTGGAATATTAGTTTGATGAATAAATTGGACATGGTTATTTCTTTAGCGCACTCTGTCTGTGTGTCGAATTACCTCGTGCTCTGATTGACATGAATGATATAAACTCGTTGCGCACTCCCGAGTTCCTTCCGCGCTCGGGACGTGACAGCTTTTGTGGTATTAGAGCCTATGTTTTCAAATTACCTAGGTTACCAATGTCCAAGGATAGGTTTCATTCCTTTTACCCGGTGAGATGGGTAGAGCCATGGGTTAAGTTAATATAGGAGAATAAAACCTATAGTTAATCACACTTATTAATTATTTAAAATTCTTTGTAGGATCATGGCCGCCAAGAGAGCTCAATGGCGCGACATGTAAAGTGTTAGGGCCGATAGGTGCAACCAGATCTAGAAGGGGGGGGGTTGAATAGATCATGCTAAAAGACTATGACCAGTTAAAAACTTTAGCTAATTAATTCATAAACAACACTAGAGTACACATGAGGCACTTAGACATAAAGCACATCGGAATGGGTAGATGACTCAAATGAAAAAGGCAAAGCACGATACTATGGGATTGAATGTGTGCAGGAGAAACCAAGATTACATATGTTAAACATGCAAACCAACATGTGAATGGGGATAGAGAAGATGGAGCAATCTCACATGGAACAACCCACTGCACAGTGCATTTTTAATGTGGTTCAGTCTACAAACCCGCAGACCTATGTTGTGCCCCTGTGGTTATGATGATGGTTTTGATGTTAGCAACACTATAAGTCACACTGAGTGTGATACATTGAATTTGATGATGATTTGTATGCTAGTTCATGTGATTTTGATGTTAGCAATACTATATGTCATACTGAGTGTGATTCATTGTTTTGTTGATAGTCATATTATGAATCACCACTTAAGTTTGTTTGATTGAATGATTGAACAATTGTATGTGGCATGTTGATGATATTTTGAATGAAAGCATCGCATTTGGTTCATATCAGTGCAATTCCATACGCATCAGTTAAGTCAGTGCACTTTAGCAGTCTAAGTTTGTGCAACGTGCACTCCATCCATGCAAGGTCGGTGCAAGATTGAGCTGTGGAGTTTAGAGTCGGTGCAACTAGCATTATCACACGCATTCAAGTCGATGCAACTCTCGCACCGAATGCATAAAGTCAGTGCACATGTATTCAGCACATCGGTGCATGAGGGTTGTATGTGTTTTGAGTCCGTGCAAGCTTAAGGCACGCACTGGCATGTCTATGCATTCCTCATCTTTTGCACACTCAATGTCGGTGCATCATTGTCATATGTCACCACAAGGTCGGTGCATTCATCTATGTTGAATTCATAATGTCTGGTTTGTCAAGTCCGAGTCAGTGCATTTGTTTCTCTCTACAAGGTTGTGTTAGTCGGTGCAAACCTTCAGTCACACATACTAGAGTTTATGCAGTCATGCGTTAGGCTGAATGAGCTGAACGGTGTCTGTCTATGCACTAGTTAAGTCGGTGCAACCTTCGTTGATGCACGCGACTAAGTCCGTGCATGCTGTGTTCTAGGCACAGCAAGTCGGTGCAATCTTCATTGCTGCACGTGACCAAGTCAGTGCATGCAAGATCTAGGCTAACGTAGTTAGTGCAACAACTATCGTTACATGCCATCAGGTCGGTGCAACTCTTACCCCGTGCACATAAATTCTATGCACACTTCCTTGGTAAGTCCGTGCATTAAAGGTTTATGGGTCATTTGTCTGTGCATGTTTAAGGTACGATGTAGTCTAAGGTTGTGCAACTCTTGCATAATGCATAGCAGAGTCTGTGCAACTCTTGATTCTTGCATGCACAGAGTCTGTGCAAGATAGCTCTCAGCTTAATTAAGTCAGTGCAGAGTATGTACCAACTCGATGCACTTCTTGATTACACTCACACTTAGCCTATGCATCTTTTAGCTCTGCACTTGAATCAAGTCTGAGCACTTGTTCCCTATTTGAACACTGAGTTCGTGCATATGTGCACTTATGACATATTGAGTCTATGCATGTTTGCCTTAATGCGTCGTCAAGTTTATACTAGTTGCACAAATGTCTGACTATCTTATGTCTTGATGGACTAACACGACAACTGCTCGTAACAGTTAAGAAGGGCACGTGATCCAAGGTGGATCATCCCTGAAAGGAATTGCCACGTGGACTCCTACTCATCCAGATTCTGACATGTGGCGAGAGCTCGTGAGTCTTAGACTGAAGGAGTATATAAGACCCTTTCCTGCCATCAATATAAGGATATTCCTGAAGAGAGAGAGAAATACAGAAGAACAAGAATCATCTGAGAGCAGCAGCAGAGCAGAGCAAAAGTGAAAAAGAGAAGGCTCGTGAGATTGAGAGAAGAAGAGAGAGAAAGAGAGAGAGAGTGAAGAGAGAGCTCGAGGAGAAGAAGATAGAAGACTTCACTGAAGATCTGCTTCTACTGGACCGTGGATCAAATCTAGGCCAGTTAGCTCCTGTGAGAGCCACGTTTGATTTGCAGAGTCTTGCAGCTTTCCGGCGCTGTTACTTTCATCTTTGTTTTTTTTTTATCTTGGTTTCAAGCTGTCAGTCAGCAGAGCAAGCTGTGTTGCTCAGCGTTTGCAGAGGATCGGTTCCTCTAGTCGGCTAAGCTGTATTGCCCAGTGGTCAAGCTGTTAGTCAGCGGTCGGCTAAGTTGTAAGGCCCAGCGCAAGCTGTTAGTCAGTGGCTGTAGGCAAGCTATGAGGCCCATCGATTTAAGCTATGTATCAACGGAAGCCACACTCTAGTTGGAGTGTGGGGTGGACGTAGGTCTGGAAGATCGAATCACCTAAAATTCCTTTGTTCACTGTGGTTTGATTGCATTGTCTGATTCCGTTAGATGAATGCTTAGGCACTATCTGTCTCTCTATGTCTAGTGAGCATGTAGATTGCACACTCTTTATTTGATTGAGTGTTTCGTTGTCCTTCAGACTCGGTAGAACCTTGTTTGTTTTAATTCTGCATCTCTGAGTGTCACAGTTTTAATTGGGCAAAATTTTTATAAGAGGATTCATTCAACCCCCCCTTCTGAATCTGAGCCTAGCACCATATCACTTGGTATCAGAGCATACCATCTAGGGACTCATTTGACCTATCGCTTGGTATCAAAGCGGGTCTCTGACTTTCCAGATCCAACGATCTGCAGAGGATCCTACTGCTTTAGGTGCTACCCTTGTTACTGTCTATCCGGTTTTGATCGAGGGCTATTGGCACACTGCTCAATAATTGCTTTGTGCGTTGAAGCTGTTTGGTATCTGTCTTTATGGCTCGTCCCTGTGCTTTTGATGGTTCTAACTTTAGCAAGTGGTTGGGAGGCCTCTGTATATATGAATTCCATTGATCCAAATCTATGGAATCTCGTATCAAAAGGCCCACATAATTTGCCTCAAAATCAGACTAAGTTGTCCAGTGAGGACAGATCAAAGAACCGTGATAATGTCACAGTTCTTAAAATTTTGAGAGATGCAGTGAATACTGACAAATTTCCATTCGTTCTCAGGTGTGCGTCTAGAAAGGAAATTTTGGACAGAATAACTGCTGCAAACGGGGAGCAAGAGGATAAATGCTTGATGGTCAATCGGAGAGAGAATGATGATGATACTGCTTCTCAGGTAAGCTCCTGATCAGAACAACCTTCATTTGATGAATTGGTAGTGATGTATGAAGAGTTGTTAGAAGTGTATACGAAAATGAAATCTGAGAATAAAATGTTGAAGAAAAAGATTGAACAAAATAAATCTGAACTCTCTTGTGAGAATTGTCCAAAGCTAAAACAATCTTATGATATGTGCATGATAGATGTTCATAACAGTAAGGAACATATTTTGTCTTTGAAAAATGAGAATCAAGAATGCTTAAATAAGATATCTGGATTGGAAGATCAGATGAATGTTAAAAATGATGAGCACCTAATAAAGCTGCAAGAGTTGAATAAGGCTAATTCTGAAGCAGACAAATGGAAACTTGAAAATGCAGAACTGTAGAAGAATAATGAAAGCCTTACTGCCAGAATAAAAGAAATTGAGGAGGAAGCCTCAAACAACTGGTCCATAAAGTCAGCCTGCAGTAGATGTTCTCTGCTAAAGGAACGTAATGAAGATCTCTATCTAGAAAGTGAATGGCAGAGGAAGTTGATTGACTCTCTTAAGGAAGATCATAAAGACTTGCTGGCTGCGAAAATTGAAGTTGAACAAAGAGAAGAAAAACTGATTGAGAGACTGAACTCAATGTCCAGTAGTGAAAAACATGATGAAGAAAATGAGAAATTGATAAAAGAAAATGAAAAACTGAAACAGTTGAATAATGCTATATCTGAAAGACTCCTTGCATTAGAAAAGGGAAAATCTATTGGTATAGAAGAAACTGAAAGACTGTGCAATCTGGAACAAGAAGTTGAGAAATATAAAATTACAAACAAGGTGCTAAGTGAGTGTCTTAATTGTAGTGAACAAGAGATTGCCAGTTATGAATTACACATTATTTCCCTAGAAAACAAAATTCATGATCTAGAAAACTCACCATCCAAGTATGCTGAAAATAAAGGAAAAATGAAAGTTGTCATGGAAGGTGAGGATGATAATTCAAGAAAGGGGATTAGTTACAGTTCTGGTGTTAAGGAAATTATTAGAAACCAGCTATACACCACTTTTGTGCAAAGCTCTGATGTAGCTGGTACCTCAAGTCAATCCCCAAAATAAAATAAAAATCTGAAAACGCCTTCATCATCAGTATTTCAATTTAAGGCTCAAAGAAATGAAAAATAAACAAAAGCTTTGAAAAAGGGTAAACAACTGAAAAAGAATGCTTATGTGAATAAAGTCAAGGTTGTCCCTGCTTGTGTTGTTAACTCTACTAGCTCTGTGGAATCTGATGGGTTAATGCATGTTGTTCATAAGTCTGTTACTCATTCGCATGCACATGAAAAGAATGATTCATCCCATTACTGTGGTAAGCTAGGCCATGTAATGCATGACTGCGAATTAATGATGAAGGATGAGCATATTTGTGAAACAATGCATTCTAAGAACTCATTCGGTAGAAACCATGCTACTAGGAAATCTGATGACTCTTGTCATTATTGTGGTAGATATGGTCATTTCATGAATGAATGCTTTGTCATGAAACAAGATGATAGGATGCATGCTAAATCCTCTGCAAATCCTCATGGTCCTCATAGAAATAAACCTGTTTCAAACTAGCACATCATATGCTTCAATTGTGACAAGTCTGGTCATAAGGCTATTGAATGCTGGTCAGGATCTCATAGGAATAATACTGGGTCTAGAGGAAAGAATATCAGGTGTTTCGAATGTGGAAAGCATGGCCATACAGTCAAGGACTGCTGGCATGCTCAGGGAAACACATTTATCTCAAAATCTGCTAAAATCTCTGTTAAAAGACGTGCTCTCGATAAGAGCTCTAGCAAAATGAATTCTTCATGTTTTAATTGTGGTAAGCCAGGTCATAAATCTGTAAATTGTTGGCTAACTGAAAATAAGAGATAAAATGCTCATGTAAACAATAGAAAGTTTCATGCTCATGCACACATAGTTCATGCTTATGTTGATGTGCATAACAAGGTCAAAAATTCTGTTGTTACATGTAGATACTATGGAAAATTCGGACATTCTATGGCTGACTATTCTCTAATGGAATTTGATGACCATCTTGCTAAGGAATTGTTTAGAACACCTGTTAGGGGTAATACAGGACCCACGGCTGCTTGGGTTCCTGTTGGAATAAAATAGTCTGCCACTTTGCAGGTGTGCCTTGGATTGGAATAAAGGGGGTCAATAAACCAAGGCACTCAAGAATGAAAACCCCACGACTGCGCTGTACAGGTTAGTTCTGAAAACTTTGTTTAAATTTTATCTTCTGAATTTGTCTGCTCTAAATGCCTGCGCATCATGTTAATTCCTTTATGCATTGTCCAACTGAATCTCCTTGATAGTTTGAAATGCACATGGAAATAATCACAGTTTATCTGTGCATATCAATGTCCTGATGCATGATTGATTAAACTCCCTGCATGATGAGTATTGCATATGTTGCATTTAGAAACTTCACTCATTGTAGTTAATTAAAGGGGGTACATGCATAAACTGTTATGCACTCTTGGGTTTGAGAATCCTTGCGTTTAGTCAGGGGGAGTTTAGTTAACCCTGCATAATGTTCATAACATTCATGTTCAGGAAATATCTTTAGGAGAGTCATTGCATATGCATACATGCAGTGAATTGCATTGCTTGTCATTAATTTTTGAAAATTCCAAAAAGGAGAGAATCACTGCATGTAGACAGGGGGAACCTTCTAGTTTCATCAATCCAATCTGAATTCTCTGTCTGCTTCTCCTCTAAGTTGCTGATAAAGAGTTGAACTAGAGCTCACTGTTGTCAAGCTGATCTGTTCGTACTCCAGACTCAGCCACTGAATTCTATTCTATATAACTTTGATGCTCTTTTCTTGGTTGCTATTAATTGTACTGCCAGCTTATCCTACTCACTCATATTCCATCCAGCTGGTCTGACTGGTTTGATTCCATGCTGTGAATCTCATAGAATTCTTCTATCTTGATTAATCATCTGCTGAAATCCTTTGAAAATCTGTTCAAGTTCTTTCATATCAGAATTTTGTGCTCTGGTGTAGATAAGTTGTTCAGTTGTATTGATTGAACTGATCTGAGAAAAATTTAAGTTGTGTACCCTGTTTATATGTCTGAAATCTCAAAAGAAATTTCTATCATACAGGGTTAAGAATGTCCACTGATTTAAACTGGTACAAGTCTAATGTATTCTCGGATTTGAATTTGAATGTTTGAAAGTATCTGAATCATAAACTTTAATAACTCTTAACCACCCATGTCATAAAATATCTAGACTCATTCATCTGAATTCTGAAAATATGAGATCAAGGCATTTTTGGTAGAGATACATGGAGTTAGTATTGTGCTTAAACACTTATTCGAAAAAGGTTGTCTAAGAAGAAAAATAGTTATCAGAGCAATGACCTTGGTCACTGAGAAACTAGGTCCTCTATCAAAGAAATAGAGTAAACCTAAGTCATGAAGTGCCATAGTTATCTCTGGTGGAAAAATGATTAAAAATCTTATAGAGCAATGGCATGACTGTGTTGAGTAATTGGGGATTCTGGCCTCTAGTCAAGGTGTCTCCTCATGTAAAAAGACACTTCATTTGCTAACTATGTTCTCACATCTGAGAGGCAATGTCAGTTATCACACTGAGTAACTGGGTCACTTCACCTAAGATGTGTTATGCCTCATGTAAAAATATGTTGATCAACTAAAATCGCTCAAAAAAAATAATGTGCTGATCAAAAGTAAATATCTTACAAATCCAGTCAACTTCACATTCTAGTAAGGGTGTTTAATCTCAATACTGCTCTTTGTAACTCTCAAAGGTGTCATTGAGATTATTTGAGTAAGTTGGAAGATGATTGATCTGGAACATTGCTTGATTAGTTGGTTAATCTTTATTAAAACTTAGTTTCAGATATGAGTAATGAATTTAATTGACAGATTCAGTATACATCATGCTTAAACCAGGTGGGTCATGTCAGTTAATTTATAACCCCTTATGATAGGAGAGTCTATCCTTACATGGACTTATAACTGTGGTACCTACTATATGGTAATTTCTTCTGATCAGTTTCACCTCTGACAACTTGATCATCCACCTGTTGGTCACTTCCTACTCTATGACTTTCATATCTTGCTCAATCTCTGCTAAATGATTCTTGAAAATCCTGTGCGATGTTTGCACTCATATCACACTATCTCTGGCTATCTTTACTAAGTTTACATCATCAATTCCACTCACTACACGGTTGGTCCCTGACGAATCACTCTTGTAACCGGTTCTGGTTCTGTGGGCCTTCCACCTGCATTTTTCTGACCATACAAATGTGAGGTGTAACTCCCAATATTACCTTGTTCACTTACAGCCTTCTGAACTTCAGAATTCTTATGGTGGTGGATTCCAGATTGATTCATTGGTTAACCAGAGTTCATCTCTGTAGGTACACCCTGTGTCTTGATATCACAAGCAATAAAAGATTTCAAGCAATTTTGACTACATTTCTTGCTTCTCACTGTCCTTGTGATCTCTGATTCCACTCATGTTTTCTGGGGGAGGTTTGATCTTGATTGTCTAACTACCCCTGTGCTTGCTGCTTTCATTTATTCATTCAGGAGGAGAGTATGTTGTGTCTTATTGCACTTTGGGGAGGAGAATAGCTCTCATGTGCTTTCCTGTTGTCAACAGGGAAGATTTTATTGCATTTCATTCATTCCTGCTTATTCACTCTCTCAAACTATTTTCTTTTTGATGAAGTCAAAGGGGGAGAATAGTTTGAGTCAGTGTGACTCATGGTGTTGCCATCATCAAAAAGGGGGAGATTGTTGTGGCCCTGTGGTTATGATGATGGTTTTGATGTTAGCAACACTATAAGTCACACTGAGTGTGATACATTGAATTTGATGATGCTTTGTATGCTAGTTCATATGGTTTTGATGTTAGCAATACTATATGTCATACTGAGTGTGATTCATTACTTTGTTGATAGTCATATTATGAGTCACCACTTAAGTTTGTTTGATTGAATGATTGAACAATTGTATGTGGCATCTTGATGATATTTTGAATGAAAGCATCGCATTTGGTTCATCTCAGTGCAATTCCATACGCATCAGTTAAGTCAGTGCACTTTAGTAGTCTAAGTTTGTGCAACGTGCACTCCATCCATGCAAGGTCGGTGCAAGATTGAGCTGTGGAGTTTAGAGTCGGTGCAACTAGCATTATCACACGCATTCAAGTCGGTGCAACTCTCACACCGAATGCATAAAGTCAGTGCACATGTATTCAGCATGTCTGTGCATGAGGGTTGTATGTGTTTTGAGTCCGTGCAAGCTTAAGGCACGCGCTGGCATGTCTATGCATTCCTCATCTTTTGCACGCTCAATGTCGATGCATCATTGTCATATGTCACCACAAGGTTGGTGCATTCATCTATGTTGAATTCATAATGTCTGGTTTGTCAAGTCCGAGTCAATGCATTTGTTTCTCTCTGCAAGGTTGTGTTAGTCGGTGCAAACCTTCAGTCACACATACTAGAGTTTATGTAGTCATGCGTTAGGCTGAACGAGCTGAACGATGTCTGTCTATGCACTAGTTAAGTCGGTGCAACCTTCGTTGATGCACGTGACTAAGTCCGTGCATGCTGTGTTCTAGGCGTAGCAAGTCGGTGCAATCTTCATTGCTGCACGCGACCAAGTCAGTGCATGCAGGATCTAGGCTCACAAAGTCAGTGCAACAACTATCGTTACATGCCATCAGGTCGGTGCAACTCTTACCCCGTGCACATAAAGTCTGTGCACACTTCTTTGGTAAGTCCGTGCATTAAAGGTTTATGGGTCATTTGTCTATGCATGTTTAAGGTACACTGTAGTCTAAGGTTGTGCAACTCTCACATAATGCATAGCAGAGTCTGTGCAACTCTTGATTCTTGCATGCACAGAGTCTGTGCAAGATAGCTCTCGGCTTAATTAAGTCAGTGCAGAGTATGTACCAACTCGATGCACTTCTTGATTACACTCACACTTAGCCAATGCATCTTTTAGCTCTGCACTTGAATCAAGTCTGAGCACTTGTTCCCTGTGTGAACACTGAGTCCGTGCATATGTGCACTTATGACATATTGAGTCTATGCATGTTTGCCTTAATGCCTCATCAAGTCTATACTAGTTTCACAAATGTCTGACTATCTTATGTCTTGATGGACTAACAGGACAATTGCTCGTAACAGTTAAGAAGGGCACGTGATCCAAGGTGGATCGTCCCTATCACGCCCCAAACCGATAACAGCGGAATGTGTAGTTCGGAACGTGGCAGTGATACGGTCGTGAATAATCAGAGCAAACATAAGACACGAAATTACAACCTGGACAATGTGGGCCAGTTTAACCTTTATTGATATTCAAATATTCGAATTACATTCCTTGACTCAACTTACATAAGTGAAGAAAGGACTCACTATTACACTCTAATAAAGAGAAAGGACTCAAATAACAGGACGAGACTCAAAGAAAGACACTGACACAATTCTCCATTTCGCTCATCACTCTTGCCCTTCCCCATCTGTTGGACTATCTTCAATGTCGTTACCTGAAAAAAATGTTAAAGATAGGCTGGTGAGCGAAACGCTCAGTAGGAATTACATCTCTCATCAAGCAGAATATAAGTGATTAGCCAATTACTCATGTTCATGACAAATGCAATGTAGGAAATGGTATAACTTGAAAATCATGACAATTGATCTAGCAGAAAGGATAAATATCAAGGCCAAAGGTAGTTACAAGCTCAAGAGAAATATGGATGAATTTCCCATGCAGAGTCAAGGACAAGCTATCAGAATATAATAAGGACAGATACTTAGATGAACATAACTTCAGAATTGGCCAGAGTATAACAGAGTTTCATAAAATATAAGCAGAATTAAATAATCTAGCAGAATATCTAAATTATCAAATTAACCAAGTAACAAATTATCAGAATAACAGAATTAGCAGAATTAATAGAGTTTGCAGAATAACAGATATAACAGAATAATAGAATATAACAGATGTACAGAGTTTGGTGCAATGCCACACTCAGAATTACCATGGTTTACAGAATTAGACTTCCGTCCTACCTGGCACTGAAAAGTCGCGGACCCACAGCCCTTAATGTTTCAAAATCAGATTTGGCCAAATACAGAGTCAAAGGGTTATGTTCTCGAATTGATGACAAGAAGATTCCAAAAGGAGTAGTGTTAAGACTAACAGAAAACCAAAGTGACACGGATCGGATCCAGGGTTTTTAGGGTACAACCAGCTCAGTCGACCTTGAGGGAATCCAAGGCTACGAGGAGACTTACGGAGGTCCCAATGACTAACTCGCCAGTCCGAAGGAACGGAATGTCTAACGGAGGGCTCGTACGTCACCGAGAGTTGAGGTGTATAACGTGAACCAATCATGAAATATGGACTCCATCTACGGACGTGAGATGAGAGTGCCAAAAGACCCGAGGTATGGGTCAAAATCGGAAGAAAACGGTGAGAACATGAATGCGTTAATTATAGAATTTACGTCCATCCAATTCTATAATTAACTATAATTAAATAAACATATATTAATTGACGTCCGTGAGTAGTGTCATTTATTAATTAGCGTCAACTTGGAGGGACGTTAATTCTATGATTTTTAACTTAACTTATTTAACAAGAATTTACGTCAATATCTATTTAATTGAATAATTTCAAAAAAATATACATTCAAAGACATATTTATTTAATAAAATAATTTATAGAAATAGAATATATGATAATTAAGAGAAAAATTCAAGGATTCCAAAAATATATTTTTTTATAATTTTATGTTACATAGTATCGTAGATATGAATTTTTAAAGATATAGTCACAAGTTTTATATATATATATATATATATATATATATATATATATATATATATAATATAAGAATTGACGCCTTTGCACTGTGTCGTTGAAAGAAATTCAACGATAATGTATAGGTCGTCATTTATGAATAGTACCCACTCTTAAAATTTTTCGTTTTCGATGTACACATGTCAGAATTATGTAAATTATATACCAAAATGAAGGGCTCAAAAAACTCTACCTAATCGGACGTTCAAAATAATTTTTCGTTGAGAGATGGGGGATCTTGAGATAAGAGACACGGAAAACGGTGTAATCACTCTCACTACCTCGGTCTCTACCCCAATAACACACCCATAAATTTTCATGTCCCAAGGACACTCCGACGTCCCCGAACAAACTATCACATTAAAATCCTATAACTATCGTGCGATAGTATTTGCTATGATTTACCGTTTCATATGTTTAGTTTAAACAAGTTGTTAACTAGTTAATATTATTGTATAAACATATGAAAATTTAAAGAAAAATACGGGGATTCGAATTATATCCATTATATGATTTTTAGATACGTGAGTTATATGGATAAAAAATATTTAATCACGCATTAACTTGTTAACCTCACGTGAAACTACATACGAAACAGAAAACATAAAACATGCAGATTTAATTCATAGTTTGGCTTGATAGAGAGAACACCTACTTGAAGTTTGATAGGACGAAGACAACGACCGAAGGGAAGAAGTAATAGGGAGCAGAAGAAGCAGACACGCTTCACGGCACAATAGGAACGTCGCATAGAAGACAAACGGGAAGTAGAGGAAGACGATCAGCAGCATCAACAAGATGCCTCTGCGTTGCAAGGGGATGTATTTATAGGGCTGATGGGCCATATGAATCCGAATGCGTGCATGGTTCCTAGTCAGTTTTAGCTTTCACGATGGTTTTTCCTATTTCCAAAACTCCATCCGCCATCCCTATTTTGATTGGGAACCTAAAGCTTTCGGTCGATCTAATCTCTTCTAGCAGCCTCTATTGGGCTAAGGGCCCATTACTCTTTCTAAAGAATTAGTTTATACGTAGAAAGGTTTTTTTTGGGTAAGGCCCAATTGGGTCAGGTGAATGCAGAATGGCCATTATGCTCATGTGTTAATTACGTAAGAAGGGTCGTGGTTGTTTAGAAGCCCACAAATATTCATCTTTCCCCAAGCCTTTTGGTATCCCGCGGGAACAAGGCCTATATATATAACAAGGAAACCAATTTGTGGGCAAAAGGGAGGCCCATCATATATGTAAGCTTTAATAAAAATGTTCAAAGATGGTTTAATATATACAATGCACTTGTAATATGTATATATATATTCACATATATATATATGGTTTATCTCTAGATATATATATACATGAATATAGATGGCTCAATTACATTTGGGTTTTCATTATTTGCATGATGTAATATATATATATATATATATATATATATATATATATATATATATATATATATCTTATTGTATTATAACTACACACACACATAAATATGTGGGTAGTTTCTTCATGGTGGCTTAAGGCTTGGCATGCATAATATACCACATATGTATATAGTTTTTAAAGCTTGTACAATGGATTTTTGAATTAAGGCATGTTAAATTATACCGGCATTATATATGTGTATATATTTTATATATGCGTGCTTAAAAGTTTGGGTAAACGACCTTTGGATGGCACATGAGGTTTGGATCTATAGATTTATTTCAACTATTTTCATTTTTCATTTATCATAATTATTTCCTTTTCTAGTTCTTGGCTAATATTGAATAATTGTTGTCATTTATTCTCTTCATTAAAATTCTTGAGGTGCTACATCCTCCCCCACTTAAAAGAATTTGGTCCCCAAATTCAGATGAAATTCATCTCCAATATATATCAGTGGGGTATCAAGTTCTAGTTTCCATTCATAAGACAAAATCATCTAGGCATGCTAATAAAACAACCCAATGAACTAGGCCAAGGTTAAGGGGTACCTTTAGTTACTTCATTGTCAGCAGGTTCGATTTGTCTTATTACTCGTAATTGTACTCGATGTCGTACTTCTTTATGATCCTTTGCCTGCTGAGGTTGATCTTTAAGAAGGGGGCAGTCGGCTACCTTATGTTCTTGGCTTCCACAACGAATACAAGCTCCATTCTTCTAGCGGCATTTCTCGGATTGATGACCTTCATTGCCACAATGCTTGCACTTCGCTTCTTTAGGCTTCTTGCCATTAGAAACTCCATTCCCATTATTGGGCCTTTTGTTGCCATTATCTACCTTCCTCTTTTCCATTTTTGCCTAACTTTGTCAGATAATTCCATAGCGTCTTCCAATAGCTGAGCTCTCTTAACCATCTCGGCATATGATTGAATATCCATCGGTGCTAATTGGGGTATATATTGTAATCTTAACCCATTCAAGAACCTCCTAGCTTTCATCTTCTCCGTCATGATTAAATGAGGTGCATACCGTGATAACCTCTAGAACTGAGTCTCATATTCTGCCACAGACATGCTTCTTTGTTTGAGTGAGGCAAATTCTCCTGCCTTTCTCTCCCGAACTCTCTCCGAGAAATACTTCTCGTTGAAGTGTTTTAAAAATTCTACCCAAGTTACTTGAATGTTTGGCAAAGTGGCTTCTACGGACTCTCACCAAGCCCTTGCGTCCTTCTCTAGTTGAAATGTTGCTAGAAGGACCTTATCTTGGTCCGAACATTGCATCACTCGGAAAATTCTTTCCATCTCCTTCGTCCAATCTTCCGCCATGTCAGGATCAGGGGTTCCACTAAACCTAGGGGGATTGAGGCTCCGGAACTCACGATGTAACTCTCCAGCTCCACGATTGGCTCCACCCTTGGCTACCCGCTGAAGAGCCTGAGTCAATCCTTGAACCGTCCTTTGCATCTCACGCCATTGGGCACGCTCAGCGGCCATTGTTATTTATCTAGTTCTACAAGACACAAACAATCTCATGTAAGATTATCAAGTAATTCTCGTGAAATTTTACTAAGCTATCATCATAAACTAATCTTATTAGTATTTTAATTTCCTTTTTAGCTCTTAACCCAAGGTTCTACCTAATCTCACCGGGCAATAATAGAGTTGAACCTAGAACTTATGGTAACCTATAGTCAAGACCTAGGGTTTAATATACCTAGGCTCTGATACCACAAACTGTCACGCCTCGAACCGATAACAGCGGAACGTGTAGTTCAGAACGTGGCAGTGATACGGTCGTGAATAATCAGAGCGAACATAAGACACGAAATTACAACCTGGACAATGTGGGCTAATTTAACCTTTATTGATATTCAAATATTCGAATTACATACCTTGACTCAACTTACATAAGTGAAGAAAGGACTCACTATTACACTCTAATAAAGAGAAAGGACTCAAATAACAGGACGAGACTCAAAGAAAGACACCGACACAATTCTCCATTTCGCTCATCACTCTTGCCCTTCCCCATCTGTTGGACTATCTTCAATGTCGTTACCTGAAAAAAACGTTAAAGATAGGCTGGTGAGCGAAACGCTCAGTAGGAATTACATCTCTCATCAAGCAGAATATAAGTGATTAGCCAATTACTCATGTTCATGACAAATGCAATGTAGGAAATGGTATAACTTGAAAATCATGACAATTGATCTAGCAGAAAGGATAAATATCAAGGCCAAAGGTAGTTATAAGCTTAAGAGAAATAGGGATGAATTTCCCATGCAGAGTCAAGGACAAGCTATCAGAATATAACAAGGACATATACTTAGATGAACATAACTTCAGGATTGGCCAGAGTATAACAGAGTTTCAATAAATATAAGCAGAATTAAACAATCTAGTAGAATATCTAAATTATCAAAATAACCAAGTAACAAATTATCAGAATAACAGAATACAGAATTAACAGAATTTGCAAAATAACAGATATAACATAATAACAGAATATAACAAATGTACAGAGTTTGGTGCAATGCCTCACCCAGAATTACCATGGTTTATAGAATTGGACTTCCGTCCTACCTGGCACTGAAAAGTAGCGGACCCACAGCCCTTAATGCTTCAGAATCAGATTTGGCCAAATACAGAGTCAAAGGGTTATGTTCTCGAATCAATGACAAGAAGATTCCAAAAGGATAGAGTGTTAAGACTAACGGAAAACCAAAGTGACATGGATCGGATCTAGGGTTTTTAGGGTACAACCAGCTCAGTCGACCTTGAGGGAATCCAAGGCTACGAGGAGACTTACGGAGGTCCCAATGACTAACTCACCAGTCCGAAGGAACGGAATGTCCAACAGAGGGCTCGTATGTCACCGAGAGTGGAGGTGTATAACGTAAACCAATCATGAAACATGGACTCCATCTACGGACGTGAGATGAGAGTGCCAAAAGACCCGAGGTATGGGTCAAAATCGGAAGAAAACGGTGAGAACATGAATGCGTTAATTATAGAATTTACGTCCATCCAATTCTATAATTAACTATAATTAAATAAACATATATTAATTGACATCCGTGAGTAGTGTCATTTATTAATTAGCGTCCACTTGGAGGGACGTTAATTCTATGATTTTTAACTTAACTTATTTAACAAGAATTTACGTCAATATCTATTTAATTGAATAATTTTAAAAAAATATACATTCAAAGACATATTTATTTAATAAAATAATTTATAGAAATAGAATATATGATAATTAAGAGAAAAATTCAAGGATTCCAAAAATATATTTTTTTATAATTTTATGTTACATAATTTCGTAGATATGAATTTTTAAAGATATAGTCACAAGTTATATATATATATATATAATATAAGAATTGACGCCTTTGCACTGTGTCGTTGAAAGAAATTCAACGATAATGTATAGGTCGTCATTTATGAATAGTACCCACTCTTAAAATTTTCCGTTTTCGATGTACACATGTCAGAATTATGCAAATTATATACCAAAATGAAGGGCTTGAAAAACTCTACCTAACCGGACGTACAAAATAATTTTTCGTTGAGAGATGGGGGATCTTGAGATAGGAGGTACGAAAAATGGTGTAATCACTCTCACTACCTCGGTCTCTACCCCAATAACACACCCATAAATTTTCATGTCCCAAGGACACTCCGACGTCCCCGAACAAACTATCACATTAAAATCCTATAACTATCGTGCGACATTATTTGCTATGATTTGCCGTTTCATATGTTTAGTTTAAACAAGTTGTTAACTAGTTAATATTATTGTATAAACATATGAAAATTTAAAGAAAAATATGGGGATTCAAATCATATCCATTATATGATTTTGGGATACGTGAGTTGTATGGATAAAAATTATTTAATCATGCATTAACTTGTTAACCTCACGTGAAACTACATACGAAACAGAAAACATAAAACATGCAGATTTAATTCATAGTTTGGCTTGATAGAGAGATCGCCTACTTGAAGTTTGATAGGACGAAGACAACGACCGAAGGGAAGAAGTAATAGGGAGCAGAGGAAGCAGACACGCTTCACGGCACAATAGGAACGTCGCACAGAAGACGAACGGGAAGTAAAGGAAGACGATCAGCAGCATCAACAAGATGCCTCTGCGTTGCAAGGGGATGTATTTATAGGGTTGATGGGCCATATGAATCCGAATGCGTGCATGGTTCCTAGTCGGTTTAAGCTTTCATGATGGTTTTTCCTATTTCCAAAACTCCAGCCGCCATCCCTATTTTGATTGGGAACCTAAAGCTTTCGGTCAATCTAATCTCTTCTAGCAGCCTCTATTGGGCTAAGGGCCCATTACTCTTTCTAAAGAATTAGTTTATACGTAGAAAGGTTTTTTTTTGGGTAAGGCCCAATTGGGTCAGGTGAATGCAGAATGGCCATTATGCTCATGTGTTAATTACGTAAGAAGGGTCGTGGTTGTTTAGAAGCCCACAAATATTCATCTTTCCCCAAGCCTTTTGGTATCCTGCGGGAACAAGGCCTATATATATAACAAGGAAACCAATTTGTGGGCAAAAGGGAGGCCCATCATATATGTAAGCTTTAATAAAAATGTTCAAAGATGGTTTAATATATACAATGCACTTGTAATATGTATATATATATTCATATATATATATATAGATATATATATATGGTTTATCTCTAGATATATATATACATGAATATAGATGACTCAATTACATTTGGGTTTTCATTATTTGCATGATGTAATATATATATATATATGGGGTTGATATATATGGGGTTGATATATATATATATATCTTATTGTATTATAACTACACACACACATAAATATGTGGGTAGTTTCTTCATGGCGGCTTAAGACTTGGCATGCATAATATACCACATATGTATATAGTTTTTAAAGCTTGTACAATGGATTTTTGAATTAAGGCATGTTAAATTATACCGGCATTATATATGTGTATATATTTTATATATGTGTGCTTAAAAGTTTGGGTAAAAGACCTTTGGATGGCACATGAGGTTTGGATCCATAGATTTATTTCAACTATTTTCATTTTTCATTTATCATAATTATTTCCTTTTCCAGTTCTTGGCTAATATTGAATAATTGTTGTCATTTATTCTCTTCATTAAAATTCTTGAGGTGCTACAGTCCCTGAAAGGAATTGCCACGTGGACTCCTACTGTCACGCCCCGAGCGCGGAAGATACTCGGATATGTGCGACGAGTTTATATCAATCATGTCAATCAGAGTAGTAGTGTATTCGACACCAAAACAGAGATGCACAAAATAGAAAGATAACCCAATCCTTTATTTCATAATGGATAGACTATTACAAATACAATACTCTATTCAAAAAAAAAGGAAAAGTACATAGTTGACTCAAAAATAGGAAAAAGACTAGATGACACTTGGAGAAGTTCTATCTCTTTCACTCTTGACCATTCCCATCCGATTGACTTCCCTCGTCGTCGGAATTACCTGAAAAGTAGGGAACACACGGAGTGAGCGAACGCTCAGTAGGAAGTTATATCTCAAGCGCTTAGCAAGGGGTCTAAGTAATTACATTTTTCATGAATGTACTATAGCTATGCATGCTCGCATAAAACGACAAGATAGAGAAAGAATTTATCAATAAGACAGCAAGATGAACTAGTCATGAGCTTTCAAGAAAAGATAACAGATATCCAAGCAAGTATTTTTTAGCAAGTCATGTCAAGAACTTTGGCTATCATGTATCAAGCAAACAAGTAATTATCCCTTTTTTTTCGGGTCACGCAAGTCATGTCAAGTCAAGTACGAGTCAAGTAGAAGATTTGTGTGGAATGTCCAATCAAGCTAGTCATGCACTCGGTATAATGCCAGATACCTTATCATTCAACTCCCATGGACACAAGTACTTTCGGGTGCTCCTCCCAGGACCAGATCGGGCCCTATATGCGCAGGCATTTATCATGTATTTTTGACATCCACTCTTGTATATATATGTAGCCAATATGGAATTTCAACATTTTAAGCTTGTAGACACGTAGGATAACTTTGATAGAATGGAGTCCAAAAATACGACATTGGACATAGATAGGCGATAACAACAGTACAATCACGATGAACGATGAAACTAGGTGGAATTAGGTTCCCTTAACTCGGGTACCATGACAAGTATGGACATTCTTTATATAGAATTGAGGTCCACATGAACAGTATATCAAAGGTAAGATACCCCCATTCTTATCATAGAATTGAGGTTTTACAAGAACATCATTTAATGGCATGATAATCTCATCCCATTAAGAAATTCTTATGATATACACTTGGTATAACATAAGGGCCGGTATACCATGTTTCTTTAGAGTGACATGGCATTCAATAGTGTAATGGGTTTTTAGGGTACAACCAGCTGAGTCAGCCTTGAGGGAATCCAAGGCTCGAGGAGTCTTACGGAGGTCTCTATGACTAACTTGCTAGTCCAAAGGAACGGAATGTCCAATGGAGAGCTTGTATGTCAATGAGAATTGAGGGTGATCGATAAAACATCATGAAACGTGGGACTATACTCATGGATTGGAATATAGTGCCAATGTAATATATATATGTATATATAATAAAAACCCTCGGTTACAGAAATAGGGAAGAAAACAGTTTTTTTATAGAAAATAACGACTTTAACTAAGTCATTAATCACATAATTAACGCCTTCAGTAAGGGCATTTATCTATTTTCCCTTTTTGCAAAATTTCATTATTTCAGTATTTTACCAAAAACGCGCCCTGGTGAGGGGCGTTTCTTTACAAGTTGACGACGTATACAGTGGTCGTTCATTCTTTACTTCTATTTTTGCAGTACATATATATTCAGAAATTTATCAAAAACACGCCCTAGACAGGGGCATTACTGTTCAATTCACGCCCTGAACAGGGGCGTTAGTCAAGTGAGAGACGACCTCTACAGGGTCGTGAATTAAAGAATTTTCAGATTTCAAGTATTATAATTTCCAGAAACAAGAAACATGGTCATGACAGGAAAAATATCAGGATATGATCATGCACTGATTTTAGAATCATGTTTAAGTGGATATTGGATAATTAACCTGGGTAACTATTAACAATTGAGAAAATTGACGTCCGTGTACAGGGCGTCAAATCTGGAATTGACGACCTGGTCATGGTCGTTTCTTTCAAAGTAGCGCCCTTGTCTGGGTCGCGTATTAAGGTAGCGCCCTTGGAAAGGGCGTTTCTTTCCAATAATAGAAACATTTAAAACTCGTGAAAACTATATGCATGAACTAATATATATGGTTTAACATAGTTATTATGGTGATTTGGGCTACAGTGCTTGAGAAAACCTACCTTAATAATAATAATCTGAAGATGAACGTGACAGGTTCTGAACTTCTACGAACTTAACAGTAGCACCAAGCAAAGATGATGCAGATGAAGAGATCGTTTGATGAAGAATCCTTGTTCTTCACTGATCAACTTGCTGTAAGTCCTACAGAAAAAGAAACTGATATTAGTTTCTTCACCTTACACATCCAGACTAAAGGTAAAGAGAATAACTTTACCCGGATGAAGAACTCTTGTTCTTCAGAACATCAGGGCTTCTTAACCTGTAAGGAGAGATGAAGAATCATTAATTCTTCATGCAACCGAAAGTAATGATAAAAAGAGATAAGAAGAACTGCTGTTCTTTACGTACCGTAGCAGCAGCAGATCGACCAAATTGCTTTAGGGTTTGATAGTCAAGGGTTTTTATAGGATTTCTAGAATCCTAATGGAGTTAGAGTTGTATTGGAAGTAACACTTCCATATTAGAGTTATTACTACATTCGAACTCTTTCTCATAGTTATCAACTTACCCTGGATAAGTTCCTGGGTCGAACGGGAGACAAATTGAATTAACGACCTAGGTCAGGGCGTCGAATTTAAATTGACGCCTTGTCAGGTGTCGTTACTTGTTGAAACACGTCCAATCAAAGGGCGTTACGCTTTCTTGCCCTTTTTATTTATTTTGGTCATTTGAAATTTGACGCCTTATTATTTGGGCGTCCTTTCTTTAATTCACGCCTGGTTGAAGGTCGCTTATTTGTAAAGTCGCGCCTTTTCATGAGGCGTTATTTTCATTAGAGTTTAATTCTTTTCAATTTCAGATTTTTATCTTTTCTTTACTTAGTCTTTTATTCTATTTTGACTTATTTTATTCTTTTAAGTTTATTATGGTTGCTACACCCTCCCCCACTTAAAAAGAATTTGGTCCCCAAATTCATAGCATATTCTTACATATGGAGAGTGTAGAGTTCATACCTTCTAAAATAACTCTGGAAATCGCTTCCTCATAGATTCCTCGGTCTCCCATGTAGCTTCATGTTCTGAATTCTTATTCCATTGTACTTTTAGCATGGGAATAGCCTTATTCCTTAGGGTTCGTACTTCTCGATTTAGTATTCTTATGGGCTTCTAATCGTATGTGAGATCTTTCCAGATTACTAGATTTCCATGCTCAATAATATGTGATGGATCATGCACATACTTCTTCAACATAGATATGTGGAACACATCGTGTACTTCGGACAGTTGAGGTGGCAATGCGATGCGATAAGCAACCTCGCCAACTCTTTCTAGTATCTCAAAAGGTCCGATAAATCTTGGTGTAAGCTTGCCCTTAACACCAAATCTTCGTATTCCACGTCCAGGCGATATCTTGAGAAATACATGATCTCCAACTTGGAATTCAAGATCTCTTCTTCTTGTGTCAGCATAAGCCTTTTGTCTAGACTGAGCAACTTGCAGTCTTTCTCTAATTAATTGTATCTTCTCGGTAGTATCCCTTCCCATGTCTAGACCTAACAGTTGTTTCTCTCCAACTTCGTCCCAGCATAAGGGTGATCGGCAACTCCTTCCGTATAAGGCTTCAAAAGGTGCCAGTTGTATACTTGCCTGGTAGCTATTATTGTATGCAAATTCGACTAGAGGCAAGTGATCATGCCAGTTTCCATCAAAATCAGTAATGCATGCTCTTAGCATATCTTCGACTACTTGATTGGTTCTCTCGGTCTGACCATCCATTTGAGGATGAAAGGCTGTGCTAAAGTTAAGTCTCCTTCCCAACGAATGTTGTAGTCCTTTCCAAAAATGAGAAGTAAAATGGGGATCTCTGTCAGACACGATTGAAACAGGAATACCATGTAATCTGACTATTTTCTTGATGTATAGTGCAGCTAAGACATCAACTGACCATCGACTCTTGATTGGCAAGAAATGCGCTGATTTAGTCAATCGGTCAATGATAACCCATATTCCATCATGTCCTCTTTTTGATTTAGATAAACCCATGATGAAATCCATGCCAATATCCTCCCACTTCCATTTAGGGATATCTAGAGGATGTAGTTTTCCAGCAGACTTTTGGTGTTCTGCCTTGACTTGTTGGCACGTGAGACAGCGTGATACATAGTCCGCTATTTCTCTTTTCATGTTGGGCCACCAAAAATTTCTTTTTACATCTTGGTATATTTTGATAGATCCAGGATGAATCGTATACCTTGACCTATGAGCTTCATCTAAGACCTTCTTCTTCAATTCTGGGCAGTCCGGTATACAAGTTCTATTCTTGAACATTAATCTTCCATCAGAAGCTAATTGGAAATCCGATTGTCCTTCTAATCTGCCCTTGATTTCTACTAATGTAGGATGATCATTCTGAAGTGCTTGTATTTCAGACAATAAATCTGACTGTATGCTTACATGAGATAATGTGACACATCTAGGGTCCGTGTCCATGCTTATATTGAGTTCAGAGAATTGTTCCAGCAATTTCCATTCTTGAATCATATAATTGGCTAACAGTGCTCTCGGCTTTCGACTAAGGACATCTGCTACATGATTACCCTTTCCGGGATGATATTGTATATTGAAGTCGAAGTCCTTGAGATATTCCAGCCATCGTCTTTGCCTCATATTTAGTTCCTTCTGTGAGAAAAGATATTTGAGACTCTTGTGATCAGAGTATACAGTAAACTGTACTCCATAAAGATAATGTCTCCATATTTTGAGTGCAAATACTACCGCGGCCAATTCTAAGTCATGGACGGGGTAGTTCTCTTCATGCTTCTTTAATTGACGAGAAGAGTAGGCTATAACCTTCCCTTGTTGCATTAGAACACACCCGAGGCCAATGCCAGAAGCATCAGTGTATACCTCGAACTTTTCTCCTTCAATTGGTAATGCTAAGATAGGAGCTGTAGTAAGATGATCCTTGAGAGTTTGGAAGCTTCTTTCACATTCCTCACTCCATTCATAACGGATCTCCTTGCGAGTTAACCTCGTAAGTGGCACGGCGATTTTAGAGAAATCCTTGATGAATCGCCTGTAATAGCCGGCAAGACCTAAGAAACTTCGGATCTCGCTAGCATTGGTCGGTCTTTCCCAGTTCCTTACAGCTTCAACCTTTGATGGGTCTACAGACAAGCCATCCTTTGATATAACATGTCCGAGAAAAGTCACTTCTTCAAGCCAGAATTCACACTTGCTAAGTTTTGCATATAATTGGTTTGTCCTCAATATTTGTAATGCAATCCTCAAATGTTCCTTATGCTCTTCCTTGGTCTTGGAATAAATCAATATATCATCAATAAAGACCACCACGAATTGATCCAAATAAGGCATGAATATACTATTCATTAACTGCATAAAGGCAGCAGGGGCATTCGTTAGTCCGAAAGGCATAACAACAAATTCATAATGGCCATACCTACTTCGGAATGCGGTTTTATGAATATCCTCGTCCTTGATTCTTAGTTGGTGATATCCTGACCTAAGATCAATTTTGGAAAAGTACATGGATCCTGAAATTTGATCAAACAATTCATCGATTCTCGGCAGTGGATACTTGTTCTTGATAGTGAGGTGATTCAACTGTCGATAGTCGATGCATAACCTCATGGATCCGTCTTTCTTCTTTACAAATAATACAGGCGCTCCCCACGGGGAAGTACTTGGTCTAATGAATCCTTTCTTAATGAGTTCCATCAATTGCTTCTTTAACTCCTTGAGTTCAGCAGGTGACATCCTATAAGGTGCCTTTGAAATCGGACCAGCACCAGGGACTAGGTCAATGGTGAAGGCCACTTCTCTTTGCGGGGGTAATCCCGGTAAATCTTCCGGAAACACGTCCGGAAATTCTTGTACCACTGGAATGTCTTCTAGCTTAGCTTCCTTAGCTTCTTTAACTGTGACAAAGGCAAGGAAAGATGCACATCCTTTCCTGATGAGCTTGCTAGCTCGGAGAGCTGAAATAAGAGGGGATCTGCTCCGACCCTTGGGGCTAGTCAAGATTAGTTCTGGAAATTCCTTGAATGTAACCTTACTATTGCGGCAATCAACCGTTGCCTGATACTTGGATAACCAATCTGCCCCTAGTATAACATCATACTCTTTCAGATCTAAACATATGAGATCAATAGGGAGATTTCTACCCTGAACCAATACTTCGCAGTTTTGGTAATGATGTGTAATATCAGTCTCATCATCCAGAGGAGTAGACAAAACTAACTTTATCCATTCCGGTTCTAGGGGTAATGGGTCAGCAAACTTCTTAGAAACAATAGAATGCGATGCACCAGTATCAATTAAGACATATGCATTCCTGGAACAAACTTTCAATGTACCTTCCACTAAGCCGCCTTCTTCTTCTTGCTCGGTCTCCTTGATTGCATGAAGACGAGCATTCTTGGTTACTGGGCGCTTTCCGTCAACGGCTTGGTTATTTAGTAGTGGGCAATCGGGAATCCGATGCTCACGACTCCCACAACGGAGACATGCTCCAAGTTTCCTCCAGCATTCTTCTGCTCTATGTCCCGCTTTATCACAATGTTTGCACACTGTATTTGAAGAGGTAGTGGTGATAGAGAAGGGCTTGGTCTTCTTAAACTTTTGGTCTTGCGAGGAAATACCTCCATTGCTAGGCCTCTTGTAGCAACCCTGATAATTTTAAAAGGAATAAATAAATCAAAATAGATTAAAAGATTTAGTAAATAAATGAAAGAGCTTGGAATAAAAATAATAATGAAAATAACGCCTTAGATATAGGCGCTACTTTACAATAAAACGCCCTTACCTAAGGCGTGTTTTGAGAAAGAACGCCCACATGTCAAGGCGTCAACTTTCAAACGACCAAAATAAATAAAAAGGGCAAGTTAGCGTAACGTCCTTTGAGTGGACGCGTTTCAACAAGTAACGACGCTTTACAAGGCGTCAATTTAAATTCGACGCCCTGACCTAGGTCGTTAATTCAGTTCGAGTTTCGTTCGACCCAGGAGTCTATCCAGGGTAAGTTGATAACTATGAGAAAGAGTTCGAATGTAGTAATAACTCTATCATGGAAGTGTTACTTCCAATCGAACACTAACTCTATTAGGTTCACCTAAATCCTATAAATAACCTACTGCTTGAAGCGAGAACGCTATTTGGCGTTCGGACTATTCTACGGTATGTGAAGAACCAAGGTTCTTTCTTCTTCTTTTCCGTTTACGATGGTATGAAGAACATTAACAGGTTCTTCATCTTCTTCTCTTCTTACAGGTTAAGAAGATTAACGTTGTGAAGAACAAAAGGGTAAGTTCTTCTTTCCTCTACCTTCAGTAAGTATTATGAAGAAAAAACTAATGTTTCTTCATCTTATTTCTCTGTAGGGACGTCATCATAACCTACTGAAGAATTGAGGGTTCTTCATCTGCAACCTATTACTACTCTTGCTGCTGCTACTGTTCGAAAGATTCAAAAGACTCTGTTTATAAAACAGTGTATCGTTCTTTCTTCACAGAACCTGCATCCGTTCAAATCTTTGTCAAGGTAGGTTTTCTCAAGCAACGTAGCCCAAACAAGTTAAATTCATAGTAACACATCATGCATGTCATGTATATAAATTTCCTGATAGTTTCTACACGTTCTGTAATATTTTTGCAAGAGACGCCCGTGTCCAGGGCGCTACTTTAAAGAAACGACATGCACCAGGTCGTCAATTACAGATTTGACGCCCTGCCCTGTAGGCGTTAATCTCATGAAAATCACATGTAATTAATAATTGATCCACGTTTAAAAATTCAATAGATATGAAATATCCAATCTAATATATATTGCATGACTCGACCTGTGAATCCCTGCTAATTTTCTGTCATGATCATGTCTCTTGTATCTTGGAATTTTATTTCCTGAAATTTCTTGAATTCACGACCCTGTATAGGTCGTCGATCACTTGACTAACGCCCCTGTTCAGGGCGTGAATTGAAAAGTAACGCCCCTGCCCAGGACGTGTTTTTGATAAATTACTGAAAATACATATTCTGCAAAAATAGAAGTAAAGAATGAACGACCATGGTATACGTCGTCAACTTGTAAATAAACGCCCCTTACCAGGGCACATTTTTTTGTAAAATACTGAAATATTGAAATCTTACAAAATTGTAAAATAGATAAATGCCTTTACTGAAGGCGTTAATTACTTGAGTAGTGACTTTACTTAAGTCGTTATTTTCCTGTAAAAATATTTTTACCCTGTTTCTGATAACCGATGGTTTCAGGATATCTATATATATATGTATATCGGCACTATATCTCCACTCCGTGAGTATAGTCCCACGTTTCATGATGTTTTATCGATCACCCTCAACTCTCATTGACATACAAGCTCTCCATTGGACATTCCGTTCCTTTGGACTAGCGAGTTAGTCATAGAGACCTCCGTAAGACTCCTCGAGCCTTGGATTCCCTCAAGGTCGACTGAGCTGGTTGTACCCTAAAAACCCATTACACTATTGAATGCCATGTCACTCTAAGGAAACATGGTATACCGGCCCTTATGATATGCAAAGAGTATATCATGAGAATTCTTAATGGGATGATGATATCATGCCATTTGTTGATGTTCTTGTGGACCTCAATTCTATAATAAGAATGAGGGTATCTTACCTTTGATATACTATTCATGTGGACCTCAATTCTATATAAAGAATGTCCATACTTGTTTATCATGGTACCCGAGTTAAGGGAACCTAATTCTACCTAGTTTCATCGTTCATCGTGATTGTACCGTTGTTATCGCTATGTCCAATGTCGTATTTTTGGACTCCATTCTCTCAAAGTTATCCTACGTGTCTTCAAGCTTAAATTGTTGAAATTCCATATTGGCTATATATATATATATATATACAAGAGTGGATGTCAAAAATATACATGATAAATGCCTGCGCATATAGGGCCCGATCTGGTCCTGGGAGGAGCACCCGAAAGTACTTGTGCCCATGGGAGTTGAATGATAAGGTATCTGGCATTATACCGAGTGCATGACTAGCTTGATTGGACATTCCACACAAATCTTGTACTTGACTCGTACTTGACTTGACATGACTTGCGTGACCCGAGAAAGGGAAATTACTTGCTTGCTTGATACATGATAGCCAAAGTTCTTGACATGACTTGCTAAAAAGTACTTGCTTGAATATCTTATCATCTTTTCTTGAAAGCTCATGACTAGTTCATCTTGCTGTCTTATTGATAAATTCTCTCTCAATCTTGTCGTTTTATACGAGCATGCATCGCTACAGTACATACATGAAAGATGTAATTATTTAAACCCCTTGCTAGCACTTGAGATATAATTTCCTACTGAGCGTTCGCTCACTCCGTGTGTTCCCTACTTTTCAGGTAATTCCGACGACGAGGGAAGTCAATCGGATGGGAATGGTCAAGAGTGAAAGTGATAGAACTTCTCCAAGTGTCATCTAGTCTTTTTCCTATTTTTCTTGAGTCAACTATGTACTTTTCCTTTTTAATTGAATAGAGTATTGGATTTGTAATAGTCTATCCATTATGAAATAAAGGATTGGGTTATCTTTCTATTTTGCGCATCTCTGTTTTGGTGTCGAATACACTACTACTCTGATTGACATGATTGATATAAACTCGTCGCGCATATCCGAGTATCTTCCGCGCTCGGGGCGTGACACCCCTTCTTGAAGTTGGGTTTAAAGGAACCCGAACCTGTAACTTGTTCCTTCTTATCCTTACCACGAATCCTATCAGATAGTTCCGTGGCATCTTCTAATAGTTGAGCTCGGCGTACTATCTCCGAGTAGACTTGAATGTCCATCGGCGCCAGTTGAGTAATAGCTTGGGGCCTGAGCCCATTAAGAAACCTCCTAGCTTTCATTTTCTCGGTGCTAACTAGATGCTTAGCATACCGAGATAATCTAGAGAATTGGGCCTCATACTCGACCACTGACAAAGATTGTTGCTTTAATGCAGCAAATTCTGCAGCCTTCTTTTCCTGGACTCGGTCCGAGAAATATTTTGCGTTGAAGTGTTCAACGAATTCCTCCCACGAAACCTGATCTTGATTTATAGTAGCCTCTATTGATTCCCACCAGCATCTAGCATCCCTTTCTAACTGAAAAGTAGCTAAAAAGACCTTATCTTGATCCGTGCATTGCATAACATGGAATATTCGTTCTGTTTCCCTAATCCAGTGTTCAGCGTCATCTGGATCAGTAGAACCCGTGAACTTGGGCGGGTTCATGTTCCTGAAAGTCTAGTGGAGACTTCCTGCTCGTTGTCCACCTCCTTGTGTTACTTGTTGCAGCACTTGAGTCATGCCTTGTAGTGTACGCTGCATGTTGCGCCATTGAGCACGTTCGGCAGCCATTATCCTACAATTATAATAACTAGATTAATACGTGATTTGTATCTTAAAGACTAGCATTCTATGTTAACTTTAACCCTTGGTTCTACCCAATCTCACTGGTTAAAGGGTTAAAACCTATCCTTGGACTTGGGTTTTCCTAGGAATTGAATACCCTAGGCTCTGATACCACAAAAACTGTCACGTCCCGAGCACGGAAGATACTCGGATATGCGCGACGAGTTTATATCAATCATGTCAATCAGAGTAGTAGTGTATTCGACACCAAAACAGAGATGCGCAAAATAGAAAGATAACCCAATCCTTTATTTCATAATGGATAGACTATTACAAATCCAATACTCTATTCAAAAAAAAAAGGAAAAGTACATAGTTGACTCAAAAATAGGAAAAAGACTAGATGACACTTGGAGAAGTTCTATCTCTTTCACTCTTGACCATTCCCATCCGATTGACTTCCCTCGTCGTCGGAATTACCTGAAAAGTAGGGAACACACGGAGTGAGCGAACGCTCAGTAGGAAGTTATATCTCAAGCGCTTAGCAAGGGGTCTAAGTAATTACATTTTTCATGAATGTACTATAGCTATGCATGCTCGCATAAAATGACAAGATAGAGAAAGAATTTATCAATAAGACAGCAACATGAACTAGTCATGAGCTTTCAAGAAAAGATAACAGATATCCAAGCAAGTACTTTTTAGCAAGTCATGTCAAGAACTTTGGCTATCATGTATCAAGCAAACAAGTAATTACCCTTTTTTTTTCGGGTCACGCAAGTCATGTCAAGTCAAGTACGAGTCAAGTACAAGATTTGTGTGGAATATCCAATCAAGCTAGTAATGCACTCGGTATAATGTCAGATACCTTATCATTCAACTCTCATGGGCACAAGTACTTTCGGGTGCTCCTCCCAGGACCAGATCGGGCCCTATATGCGCAGGCATTTATCATGTATTTTTGACATCCACTCTTGTATATATACGTAGCCAATATGGAATTTCAACATTTTAAGCTTGTAGACACGTAGGATAACTTTGATAGAATGGAGTCCAAAAATACGACATTGGACATAGATAGGCGATAACAACGGTACAATCACGATGAACGATGAAACTAGGTGGAATTAGGTTCCCTTAACTCGGGTACCATGACAAGTATGGACATTCTTTATATAGAATTGAGGTCCACATGAACAGTATATCAAAGGTAAGATACCCCCATTCTTATCATAGAATTGAGGTTTTACAAGAACATCATTTAATGGCATGATAATCTCATCCCATTAGGAAATTCTTATGATATACACTTGGTATAACATAAGGGCCGGTATACCATGTTTCTTTAGAGTGACATGGCATTCAATAGTGTAATGGATTTTTAGGGTACAACCAGCTCAGTCGGCCTTGAGGGAATCCAAGGCTCGAGGAGTCTTACGGAGGTCTCTATGACTAACTTGCTAGTCCAAAGGAACGGAATGTCCAATGGAGAGCTTGTATGTCAATGAGAATTGAGGGTGATCGATAAAACATCATGAAACGTGGGACTATACTCACGGATTGGAATATAGTGCCAATGTAATATATATATGTATATATAATAAAAACCCTCGGTTACAGAAACAGGGAAGAAAATAGTTTTTTATAGAAAATAACGACTTTAACTAAGTCATTAATCACATAATTAATGCCTTCAGTAAGGGCGTTTATCTATTTTCCCTATTTGCAAAATTTCAATATTTCAGTATTTTACCAAAAACACGCCCTGGTGAGGGGCGTTTCTTTACAAGTTGACGACGTATACAGTGGTCGCTCATTCTTTACTTCTATTTTTGTAGTACATATAAATTCAGAAATTTATCAAAAACACGCCCTAGACAGGGGCGTTACTGTTCAATTCACGCCCTGAACAGGGGCGTTAGTCAAGTGAGAGACGACCTCTACAGGGTCGTGAATTAAAGAATTTTCAGATTTCAAGTATTATAATTTCCAGAAACAAGAAACATGGTCATGACAGGAAAATTATCGGGATATGATCATGCACTGATTTTAGAATCATGTTTAAGTGGACATTGGATAATTAACCTGGGTAACTATTAACAATTGAGAAAATTGATGTCCGTGTACAGGGCGTCAAATCTGGAATTGACGACCTGGTCATGGTCGTTTCTTTCAAAGTAGCGCCCTTGTCTGGGTCGCGTATTAAGGTAGCGCCCTTGGAAAGGGCGTTTCTTTCCAATAATAAAAACATTTAAAACTCGCGAAAACTATATGCATGAACTAATATATATGGTTTAACATAGTTATTATGGTGATTTGGGCTACAGTGCTTGAGAAAACCTACCTTAATAATAATAATCTGAAGATGAACGTGACAGGTTCTGAACTTCTACGAACTTAACAGCAGCACCAAGCAAAGATGATGCAGATGAAGAGATCGTTTGATGAAGAATCCTTGTTCTTCACTGATCAACTTGCTGTAAGTCCTACAGAAAAAGAAACTGATATTAGTTTCTTCACCTTACACATCCAGACTAAAGGTAAAGAGAATAACTTTACCCGGATGAAGAACTCTTGTTCTTCAGAACATCAGGGCTTCTTAACCTGTAAGGAGAGATGAAGAATCATTAATTCTTCATGCAACCGAAAGTAATGATAAAAAGAGATAAGAAGAACTGCTGTTCTTTATGTACCGTAGCAGCAGCAGATCGACCAAATAGCTTTAGGGTTTGATAGTCAAGGGTTTTTATAGGATTTCTAGAATCTTAATGGAGTTAGAGTTGTATTGGAAGTAACACTTCCATATTAGAGTTATTACTACATTCGAACTCTTTCTCATAGTTATCAACTTACCCTGGATAAGTTCCTGGGTCGAACGGGAGACGAATTGAATTAACGACCTAGGTCAGGGCGTCGAATTTAAATTGATGCCTTGTCAGGTGTCGTTACTTGTTGAAACGCGTCCACTCAAAGGGCGTTACGCTTTCTTGCCCTTTTTATTTATTTTGGTCGTTTGAAATTTGACGCCTTATTATTTGGGCGTCCTTTCTTTAATTCGCGCCTGGTTGAAGGTCGCTTATTTGTAAAGTCGCGCCTTTTCCTGAGGCGTTATTTTCATTAGAGTTTAATTCTTTTCCATTTCAGATTTTTATCTTTTCTTTACTTAGTCTTTTATTCTATTTTAACTTATTTTATTCTTTTAAATTTATTATGGTTGCTACACCTACTCATCCTGATTCTGACACGTGGCCAAGATATTCCTGAAGCTTCCTGACGGGAGTGTTCTCTCCACACTCCTAGGGCGAGAACTCGTGAGTCTTAGACCGAAGGAGTATATAAGACCCTTTCCTGCCATCAATATAAGGATATTCCTGAAGAGAAAGAGAAATACAGAAGAACATGAATCATCTGAGAGTAACAGCAGAGCAGAGCAGAATTGAAAAAGAGAAGGCTCGTGAGATCGAGAGAAGAAGAGAGAGAAAGAGAGAGAGAGTAAAGAGAGAGCTCGAGGAGAAGAAGCTAGAAGACTTCACTGAAGATCTGCTTCTACTAGACTGTGGATCAAATCCAGGCCAGTTAGCTCCTGCGAGAGCCACATTTGATTTGCAGAGTCTTGCAGCTTTCCGGCTCTGTTACTTTCATCTTTATTTTTCTTTTATCTTTGTTTCAAGCTGTCAGTCAGTAGAGCAAGCTGTGTTGCTCAGCGTTTGCAGAGGATCGGTTCCTCTGGTCGGCTAAGCTGTATTGCCCAGCGGTCAAGCTGTTAGTCCGCGGTCGGCTAAGCTGTAAGGCCCAGCGCAAGCTGTTAGTCTGTGGTTGTCAGCAAACTATGAGGCCCAGCGATTTAAGCTGTGTATCAGCGGAAGCCACACTCTAGTTGGAGGGTGGGGTGGACGTAGGTCTGGTGGACCAAACCACCTAAAATTCCTTTGTGCACTGTGGTTTGATTGCATTGTCTAATTCCGTTAGATGAATGCTTAGGCACTATCTGTCTCTCTATGTCCAGAGAGCATGTAGATTGCACACTCTCTATTTGATTGAGTGTTTCACTGTCCTTCAGACTCGGTAGAACCTTGTTTGTTTTAATTCCGCATCTCTGAGTGTCACAGTTTTAATTTGGTATATAAGAGGATTCATTCAACCCCCCTTCTGAATCTGAGCCTAGCACCATATGACTTGGTATCAGAGCATACCATCTAGGACTCATTTGACCTATCAACCTACGTCCACCCCTCATCAATCGGTGAGGCTTTACCACACGCTGCGAACGCAGCTCCACTTCCTACACACAAACCGATAGGGATGATTTTCCACACACACACACACACACACACGAGGACGAGGTCCTCACCACACACTGGGACAAGTCCCACACACACACACGAAATGAGGTCCCCCCCCACACATAAAAATAAAACGACAAGCTGCAAGTGTAGCAACCACACTTGGGACAGTCTCCCAAGAGTACACAAGGCTGAACTCAGCCAAGGACTCACTTCCGATCTCTAAATAGAGCACCAGACACACACTTGAAATATGATTCAGAAAGGCAAAATGAGGGTATAACTGCAGGGTAGGAAGAAGGCTCTGTGGTTTCATGATGAAGCCCAACTATGCTTGGGGCTGGCTGTAGAGAAGGGACTGCACTCCCTTCAAATGCTTCTTCCTTTTTCACAACTGGTTTAGCTCGAACCAGGGCTGGGGCGCTCTCTCTTCTTCCTGGTATACACTTTCTTCCTCACCGATATTCTTCTTTTAAAGGTCAATGGCGTGGCTCCTTTTCATTCACTAGCTGCCCTCTCAGGTTTGGCCCTTAAACTCCAGCAGCTTCTCTTCTCTTGAGGAAGCTTCATATAAATAGAAGAGCCCAGGGAACCTTTTCCTGCCAAGAGGGTCTTTAGACACTTCCAAGTCTTCAGGGAGCTTTGGTCTTGGCAACCTCTGATGGGCTGGAGGGGTAGCAGAGAGATTTTCTTCCATATTGTTACTTTTGTTGACCTTTGAAGGTGTGAGGGGATCCTCCCAAGAAGGATCTGTATCATCTCCTTTTTCTGCAGGCAGGACTGTCAAGGATGTCCTTCTGTCCTGGTGATCTAAGTGGCAGAGAACTCTGATTGGATGGAGGCAAAAAGATGGGTACCAGGAAAGGTGACTACTCCCAGATATGGTAACCTACTTTTCCAATTACCAAAGGGGCTGATATAGCAAGCCAATGATGACAGGAAAGTTGACTGACCAAGGATAGCTTTCCAGACCCCAAAAGACGTGTTTTTGGGCATTTGCGATTCCTATTTTTGCTCTTTAGATCCTTTTTTGAAAACACAGCAGGTTTCCTAAAAGGGGCCTTGAGAGCATCTCACTGAGGCATTTCATCAAACATGTGCTTATAGACTTGAACAGCCATGTGCAACGACCTTTTGGACTAGTCTGCATATGTGCACCGACCTGATATCCTTGAAACCAAAATGTGCACAGACCTTATAGGCTATATAACAAATGTGCACCGACCTTATATGGCATAAGGTAAAACGTTCACCGACCTCACTGACATGAATAGTGAAAGTACACCAACCTTGCTGGCCTGGATAGTGAACGTGCACCGACCTTATATTGCATGTGTAAATGTGCATCGACCTTGTCTGGCTTAGGTGCAAATGTGCACCGACCTTACTTGGCCAGTAAGAGATATATGCACCGACCTTGTATAGTTTAAAGCAAATGTGTACCGGCCTTGTACAGTAATGTGCACAGACCTTGTCTTCATATGAGATCAGACCTTGGTACATTGAAGCAAAAACCTGCACCGACCTTGGTTTCATATGTGCACAGACTTTGTAGTGTAGAGGGCAAAAACATGCACCGACCTTGCTAGCTATAAAGCAAATGTGCACCGACCTTATAACTTCAAGGCTTGAATGTGCACCGACCTTAGAACCAAAAGTCCTCAAAACCTGTACTGACCTTGTGCCTTTGAAACCAAAAATTTGCACCGACCTTGACATGCATTAGCTGGAATGTGCACCGACCTTGGCGTGCACTAGCTGGAATATGCACCGACCTTGGCGTGCACTAGTTGGAATATGCACCGACCTTGGTCTATGTGCTACAGTGATGTGCATCGACCTTGGCTTGTGCTAGGCAGAAAGTGCATCTTCCTTACTTCTTCAAGGCTTGAATGTGCACCGACCTTAGTCCTTCAAAGCTTGAATGTGCACCGACCTTGCATGAATAAATGCAACTGTGCACCGACCTTGGTCCTCACCAGACTACAAACTGCAGAATAATCTTTTCTTTCTTTTGCCAAGCTCTTTCTTGGTTTCTATGCCTGCCAACCATTTTTTGATATCTGTGCATGCCTGTTGCCTGGATTTTCATACATTCTACTGTGTTATCACCTGTCTTGATTTTTGTGCATCCAGTTGCCTAGATTGGCATGCCATTCTTGACTTCTTACACTTTACTTACAATGACTTGAAATGCAAGAGTGTTGACATCATCAAACGCAAATGGGACTCATCAATGAGTCATGGTCAGACATCATCAAAACAACATATATCCAACAAGAAGGACCGTCCAAGGTCTTACTCAAGCGCTTCAACAAGTGGCGCAAGGAGGTATGAACCGTGGAGCGGATGATCTCCACATGAGCTTTAGAAAAATGAACCCCCCAAAGTTCACCGGCTCGTCCGACCCGGATGACGTTAAGAACTGGATAAAGAAGATAGAACGTATATTCCATGTGATGCAATGCACGGATGAGGAGAAGGTGTTATTAGCAACCTTTCAGCTGGAGCGGGATGCTCGATTCTGGTAGGAGTCAGTAGAAGCCACGTTGCCACATGACCATATAACATGGGGCGAGTTCGTGGAGTATTTTAACAACAAGTATTTTTTAGATAGAATCCAAGAGAAGAAAGCCACGGAGTTTGTGCACTTAAACAAAGGATCCTATTTGTGATAGAATATGAGGCACAGTTCTCTAGATTGTCCCGTTATGCACCGCATCTAGTGCATACGGAGAAGATGAAGGCCCGAAGATTCCTAAATGGGTTGAAACCGCAATATATCACACAATTGGCACCAATGGATGTGCAAGCCTACTCTGAAATGGTTAGGCGAGCACAACTATTAGAAGATGCCACGAAGCTATCTAATTGGATCCATGGGAGAGATAAGAAGGAGTATGTTACTAGTCCCGGAGCTTTCAAGGCCCCGTCCGCAAAGAAGAGGTCCAATAATGAAAGCGATTCCTCCAAGGAGAAGAAGTATAAAAAGAATGATAAGCTGTTTTCTATTACCACCACACCATCCAAAGAGGTCTACAAGCACTGCGACAAGGCAGGGCACAAGGCCGAGGAGTGTTGGAGAAGATTAGGAGCTTGTCTCCGATGTGGGAGCCGTGACCACCGGATTCCCGACTGTCCCCTATTAAATGAGCAAGCTAGCAACGAGAAGCGCCCGGCAAAGAAACAAGGCCGTCTCTAAGCACTACAACAAAGGGCTGAACATGGGGAATATGGGGATGGATTTCGTCATGGGATTGTCTAAAACAAAGGGCGGACATGACGGGATATGGGTGATTATCGACCGGTTGACTAAGTCTGCACATTTTCTGCCCATCAAGAGTAAATGGTTGGTTGATGTGTTAATAGCTTTATATATGAAAGAGGTCATCAGATTGCATGGAGTACCTGTCTCAATAGTGTTTGACTGAGACCCACGCTTTACATCACACTTCTGGAATGGTCTACAACATTCTATGGGGATGAGACTAAATTTCAGCACTGTATTTCACCCCCAAACAGATGGTCAGACGGAAAGAACTAATCAAGTAATGGAAGACATGCTCAGGGCTTGCGTCATAGATTTTGGTGGGAGTTGGCATGATCATCTGCCTCTGGTGGAATTTGCCTATAATAATAGCTATCAAGCTAGCATCCAGATGGCGCCATTCGAGGCTCTATACGGAAGGAATTGCCGCTCACGAATATGCTGGGATGAAGTTGGGGAAAAGTAACTTCTAGGCCCGGAGCTCGTAAGAGACAGGACCAAAAAGGTACAAATCATTAGAGAGAGACTTCAGATGGCTCAGACGAGGTAAAAGACATATGCCGACACTAGAAGGAGAGACCTGGAGTTCCAAGTCGGAGGCCATGTATTCCTTAAGGTTTCCCCAGGTCGTGATATCTGAAGATTTGGTGTCAAGGGTAAGCTCACACCAAGGTATATCGGCCCCTTTGAAGTTCTGGAAAGGGTTGACGAGGTCACCTACTGGATCGCCTTGTCACCTCAATTATCTGAAGTCCACAATGTATTTCATGTCTCCATGCTCAAGAAGTATGTTCATGATCTGTTCCACATTATAGAACACGACAACCTGGTGATATAATAGGATCTCACATGTGAGCAAAAGCCTTTAAGGATCCTTGATCGTGAGATTCATGTGCTAAGGAACAAGACTATTCCCATGGTAAAGATTTAGTGGAGCAAATGCTCAGAACAAGAAGTCACATGGGAAACAAAGGAATCAATGCGTAAAAGGTTTCCGGAGTTATTCTAAATGTAAGTAAACTGCACCCTCCATGTTATGCAATGAATTTGGGGACCAAATTATTTTAAGTGGGAGAGGGTGTAGCACCTCAAATTAAGTTTAGAAAATAATTAACCTAATTTAAAAATGGGCTTGTGTCAAAACTAAAATAATTGGGGTAAAAAGGGGCCCATTACTTATAACTAAAAAGCCATTTCTTATGGGCCTTAAAACCCATATTGTTGAAATCCTTTTACGTATAAACTAAATTAAAAGGCCTTAATGAGTCTTACGTTAAACCCATGAGCTCTGTTCGAAGGGGATTAGGTCGACCCATGCATAGAGCTTTAGGGTTTCCCTGATCAAACAGGGAAAGCGGCTACTAGTAGGGAAGGATAGAGTTTATCCTAGGAAGTTTTATACCAACTAGGATTCCATGCACGTATTAGGACTCGTAGAACCCAAGAACCCTATAAATAGAGCCCTTGTGATCGGCAGAAGCATATTACTGCTGCTACCGTTTGTGACTTGCTGCATCCGAGGGAGAACCAGGAGGTCGACGCACCGAGTTCATGGGTCTTCTTCCCTGATCGTGGTCGTCTTCTTCCCTTCCTCCTGTACGCTTGCTGCTGCGGCTGTTGCTGCAGAACGAGTAGAAGAAGAGAGAATCTTCTTCTTCTGTTTCCTCTGCATCATCTTCCTTCCCCGTTCACTCGTAACAAGGTAGGTTATCTCAATAACTTAAGCATAAGATGATAGCTAAAGGTGTTGCATGCATATAATTCGTGTTAGGCATCCATATTATGTGCCCATGATCCCTATTTCCATGCATTTCTACGTAGTTTTAAAACTTTTTATTTTACTTGAAAATAGCGACCAATACAGAGGATGCTATTTAATTTGCACCTGTCTAGAAGGGCACTAATTCTTGAATTAGCGACAGCTTGGTAGACGCTAATTAATAAGCGCCCACTAACACTGATGATATTTCTTTCAGCGTAATTAATAATTAACGCATGTTCAAAATTAAATAAGTATGGAACTTGATGTATAAAATTTTGCATGAGCATGTTTCTAGGATCCTTGCAATATTCCCTTAATTTTTGTGTCTTCTGATCCATGAAATTTTAGATAAACGTCAAAGTGCTACTGTTCATGCAATTCAAAAGAAATGAATAGTGCCTTGTATATGTGAACGTACCTGCCCGATGCATGTTAACCTATAAATCGAAAAGAAATGGTGTCTGCTTGAGCAGACGTGTATTATATAAATAGCGCCTCTTCACAGAGATGCTGATTCGTGTCTAATTTATTAAAATTGAAATAACCTGGAAATCATGAAATAATGTCCATTCACATGGACACTATCTAAAGAACTGGTGCCTCCGTACATGGATGCCAATTATAAATAATTTTAATTGATTATGGAAATTTCTAGAATTGGCGCCTCTTCCCAGAGACGCGAATTTGTAAATTAATTTTAAAATTCTGTTAATAAAGAATTGACATCTCTTCACAGTGACGTATATTCTTTGATTGACGCCTTCTTGGATTGACGCGAATTCCTTATCTTATAGTTTCTATCATGTTTTGGCCCATATCGCGGGTCTGTTGGCACTGCTGTCTCACGACCGAGATGGAGTCCCTGTTTCACAAGTTTTACGCTGATACCCAATTTCTCGGAGATTGAATGACCCTCCGCCGGATATTCCTTCCGCCGGATTGCAATTTCTTTCCCTAAGGCCTCCGTAAGTCTCCGCTAACCTTGGAATCCCTCAAGGCGGTCGAGCGGGTTGTACCCTAAAAACCCATGAACCGTGTCTTGTCATGTCACTCTGAAGAAACATGATGCCCTAGACATCATGGAGCGCTGTTTCTGGTGTTCTGTGAGAGTCCTATCACTGTCTGGAATTAGTGTCCAGTACAGTTGACGGCATATTGGGATTTAGCGTCCATCACAGTTGGCGCGATTTCCTTCGTACATGTACTGTTCACAGAATTAGCGATCACTACAGTGGACGCGTATTCTGTAATTGATGGCGGCATGAGTGGACGCCAATTTTCCCAGATTTACGTATGCCCTGATTTTATGTGAGATTTATCGCCATATCATCTTTACACAAGGTTCTATCCTTGAACTTTCTAATCTGTGAATCTACCTTAATGTTCCTACAATGGCTTATTCCTTTGGAACTCTATTGGCTATAAATTATAGTGGATGTCTAGATATTTATATGACTCAATGCCTGGCATTAGTGGGGCCCAGTCTGTTCTTGGGAGGAGCACCCGAAAGTACTTGTGCCCATGGGAGCTATATTGACCACGGTGTGGCATTACACCGGAGTGCATGACATTCTAGATTAATCTATGGCATTCCACTTTCTCTCTCATGACACAAAAATACGTGATATTACTTGACGTGCTTGACTCGACATGGTATTTGCTAGAACTTAAATAACCAATTCTCATGACATGACTTGATATTACATGCTTGATGTCCTCGCACACTTTACTCGATTATCTTGAAATCTTTCTAGTTCCACTCTAGTGTTTCTTGTTCCATGTTATCTTGCATTCATTCATGCATAGCCATAATGCATTTCATGTAATATGTAATTTACTTAAAGCAAGCTTGCTATTGAGATGTAATTCCTACTGTGCGTTCGCTCATCTAGTATTTTCCCCTATTTTTCAGGTACATCCGATGATGAGGTTCAATTGAATGGGGATGGCCAAGAGTGATGAGCGTAGCCGATCCCGAGTGTCACTTGTTATCATCAAGTCAAATCTTTCTATTTTTCTTGAGTCGTTATTGGAATTTTTCTTTTATTGAGTCTAGTGACTTTGGAAGTATTGGAAATTGTACCTTGGAATATTAGTTTGATGAATAAATTGGACTTGGTTATTTCTCTTTAGCGCACTTTGTCTATGTGTCGAATTATCTCGTGCTCTGATTGACATGAATGATATAAACTCGTTACGCATTCCCGAGTTCCTTCCGCTCTCGGGGAGTGACAGAATCTATCTTCTTGTTGTGCAAATGATAATTTAGATGTCATGATTTCTATTAAAAAACTTTGCTGAATGAATTTGGGCCTTTGCAATACCTTTTGCCATACTTCTTAAAACCTTCCTGGTTGCAGAATAGGTCGACTCACTCACTGTCTTGTGTCGACCTGCCCTTGTAAAGAGCTTCTTTTATATGCATTCTGTCTGAAGAACAGGTCGACCTGCTGACCCTCTTGAGTCGACTTGACCGGTGTGTCTGCCTTGTATGCACTTCCATCGTCAAACACCACCATTGATTTCCTGATACATTAGTTGTGTGTGTATTTCCTGATGTGCATAGTTCTCGTTATTCCCTCTTACAACATTCTTGTAAGCCATTCATTGAGGGGGAGAGTTTACTTTCTGGACAATTGCACTCAATGAACAAATCAGTTTTTGCATCATGCTGTTAATATGCTGATCTCTGTCTTAGCTCTGATACTCCATGGAATCTGAACATCTTTGGAGTTCTTGAAAATCTGCCATGTGTTCCCAAATGCTTGAACATCTTTGGAACCCATTCTGTTTGATTAATGCTTGGTTGCCTGTCCCATATTTCCGTGAATACACTTGAATTCATGAGGGGTTTTCAATCTGAATACTGAGTTCATTTATCAGAGTAAATCTTAAAAAGGAATCTTCTATTATGGTGCTCTGTGATTGCCCCAGACGTAAAAATTACTGGTTTACATTTAATGATTTCATGAGCTTAAAGATAAATGTCTTGAAAATGACTGTATTCAATTTTAATGGACCTAAACCAGTCTTTACATGTTGTGCCCTGCTATGCCTTCTTAAAATCTGAAAGTTTCTTTAAGTACAAAGGCATCTTTGTTTGAGGAACTCCATTTCAGTATTGTTTTTAAACATCAGACTAATATGAAAATTCCTAAAGGGTAGTACATGATTAAAGCAATGACTTTAGTCACACCGAGTAATTGGGGATACTGGCGTCTGGTGAACGTGTATCCTCACGTAAAAATGTGTGTACTAAAAATCAATGCTCTAAGGCGGAGCAATGGCAAAAGACTCACTGAGAAATCGAGTCCCTTCACCAATGAAGTGGAGTGGATGGAGTCATGAAGTGACTGCTACCTCTGTTCAAAATGAAGTAGAACGGTGAGTCACACTGAGTAACTGGGGATGCTGGAGTCTGATCAACGTGCATCCTCACGTAAAAAAGTGTATGCTACACCTGAATGTTCTCGTAAAATGAAAAATAATTGGTATCAAAAAGAAAAATAAAAAAATGGTAGTACCCTGTGGATAAAGTCAATAATTTCACAAGGTGTTTAACCTCAATACTAATTATAGTTACTCTCAAAGGGGCTAATAGAATTGAATAAGTAAGGTGAAGGGAGGTCCAACAGGACTCCTATATGTAAAATTGGTTCATTTTTATTAAATCTGAATGTAGAAATTTTCAACATTCTTAATTGACAAACTCAGAGTTCATTAGCCTTAAACCGATCAGAAAAATAAGGGCTCTATCTTCAGTAGTTCTATAACAGAAGACTCTCACAATCAACAACTCTGCATTTATGAGAAATATATCAGATTGAAAATTCTCTTTCCTAACCATTCTTGGAAATGTCCCTTCTGCAATTTCTGTAAAATCTAGATGTCTGAGTGCTCGCTATTCAAGTGGGTTAGTATTCATCTCTACTTGTTTATGGCCATTTCTGAAAAATCAATAATTGGTATCAAGTCTGCTAGTCTTCCTTGCTGCAGATTCTGAAAAATCTACAATCTGCCTTGCTAGCTACTTTGATGCCAGTTCTGCTCTTGAATTCATCCATTGGTAGCAATTGGTATCAATTTTCCGTTCTATCCTTGAATTCATCCATTGGTATCAATTCCTCAATTGGTGTCTCTTGTTTCATCAACTGGTATCAGAATTCTTGTTTCATTCCTTGGCTGCCAGAGCATGCCCACTTTGACTGGGACACACTTGTGATTTTCAGATCTCTTGTTTCAACATAGTCTGAAATTTGCATATGACTTGATCCTTTCTCACATAAAGCCTGCTTATCTTTCTGCAATGCTGTTCTTCATGCGCCATCTGATGATACGTTTAATCATTGATTTGGCATGATCCTATGTCTAAATCTGTCTGACCCCTTTCATTGGTATCAGTCCTTTTGGCATCTGAATTTTAATCCCACTTGGTATCATGCTATTCCATCTGGTCACCTCTTGACTCTATAATTGGCATTAAAACTATGCCCTCTTTGCTGATGTCAAAGGGGAAGAGAAATGTGGAGTCATTGATATTGGAGAGAATGTGGAGTCATTGAATTGTGGTATCATGTTGAATCATGTCAAAAGGGGAGAAGATGTCTACTTGTCTACATTGAATGTTGATTTTAATGCCATCAATGACTCATAGTTGCCATCATCAAAAAGGGGGAGAATGTTGTGTCCCGGGTTTCGATGATGTCTGACTATGAATCATTGATGAGTCATTGATGAGTCTAATGTGGTTTTAATGATGCAAACCTATGATTCATTATTGTACTATTGAAGATGATTCAACTATGCTTCCATGTGTGCGTTAATGTTCTTCATGAAGACAATCCTATGTGCAAAGAAATTTTTGTTGGTATAACATTTTTGAATGATTAATATTCCCTTCATGATGTGAGTAAGTGAGTTACTTTTTAAGCTGGCAGATGAAAAATGAAGTTGGGAAAGTCAAGGAAAAATCAGTCGACCGAATTCAATTTCAGTCGACCGAAATGCATACAAGAAGCAGAACTGCCAAGAGAACAATCGACTGTGTCGACTCAACCACTTCATTGGGCCGACACATCTTTATATCCTGCATCTGTTATACAAGCGATGTTCTTCAGCTGCGTTGACGCCATCCACCCTATCCTCTTTAATGCGTCGACACTGGACTCATTCCAGGAGCTAATTCAGGAGTATATCACAAGGTTGCGTCGATGCAACCTTCTAGCTGTGTCAACACATCTTCAGTTCAGCTCACAACAGCTATGCGACAACAACATCCACAAACTTCAACAACCAGCAGCACTCAAGCAACCTCAGCAAGGCCAATGATAACAAGCAACATCAACCAAGCATCAGCAAGCAACATATTAGCAGTAGCCAGCATCAACATGTCCCATTCAGCCAGCCTTCATCCAAGCAAGTCGACTTGGGAGGTGATCAAGTCGACTTAGTTAAGAGCTCTTCAAGCACTAAGGAGCAAGCCGACTGAAGAGTGACACCAAGATGACTCAAAGCCTAAACCAGAACAATGCTTCAGAATCTGTAAAGCAGACAAGTTGACTCAAGCATAAGGGCAAGTCGACTCACAGTTCTTCCAGAAGCAAGAAACTCGTAAAGCACAAAGAACAAGTCGACTTAGCATCACTCCAAGTCGACTCAAAACGGCAGCTCTGGCAGATTTCGAACAAAGTCACCCAGATCACGTGATCACTTACTCTGGGTCAACAACACAAGGCTCCAGGGCACATACTTCAAGGTCTAAAAAGGTTCTAGGATAGAGATATGTCATTTCATCATGAGACAGTTAGAACACCTTTTTGTGAGAAGGTTCTGTCAGAGACCAAAATTGGAAAAAGTCACTTTCCAGGCTGTCTTCTTTTTCTAGTGGACAAATCAAATTACTTTTACAAAGATCTTGACAGAAAGCAGACCTGGAAAGTGGTTCTAGATAGAGATCTCCTTTTTATCAAGGACCAATTAGAGGACAGATCTGAAAGGGTTCTTGCACAAAGAACTGTATTTTTATTCTGACCAATCAGCTTGCAGATCTGAAAAAGAGAGGGAAAGCCTTCTACCCTTTCCCTCTATAAATATGAGGCTTCCTGCATAAAGAGAAGCCCGCTACTGCCTGGAGAAGAATTGAGCGAGAAAAAGAAGAAGTCTTCTTGAGCGTTCAGTTGAGAATCTGTGAGGAAGAAAAATAAAAAGAGTGAGCAGCCCAGCCCTGGTCCGACTTAGTCCAATGCTGAAAAGAGAAGAAGAGAAGAGCCTTGAGTCCTGAGAGAGGGAGAGAGCAACTTTACAGTTGGCCTGAGCTCGAAGAGCAATTTTCGATCTGAGTTCAGATTTGCATTACAGCTTCATGAACTTGTTCTGAAGCTACATTTGTTTTTCCTTATTTCGTTTTGTGTTTCCTTTAAAACTTTGAATCTATCTTCCGTTTGTTGTGCTGAATTGACAGCAGCGTGTGTTCAGTGCTCTGTTATAGAGACCGAAAGTGGTTTTGGCTACTGTGCAGCTGTGTGGTTGTTGGCGTTTGTCCCCGTGGTTTGCTGCATTTGCAGCGTGTTTTGTTTCATGTGTGTTTTTCTTTTGGGGCTTGTCCCCATGTGCAGCTAGGTATAGCAGTATGTGTGTGAGTGTGGGGCACTGTCCCCGTGTGGTGTTGCGTGTAGCAGCGTGCAGGGTTCATCCCTGTGTGGAAGCTGTGAATCAGCGGTGAAGCTGTGAATCAGCGATGATGACTGTATCCTCGTGTGGAAGCTATGAATCAGCGGTTAGGCTGTGTATCAGCGGTTGTAGGGGACTTGTCCCCGTTGCTGTAGTTGTAAAGTAGTGAAGCCTTACCGAGTTTGGTGATGGGTGGACGTAGGTCTGCGGGTTTGCAGAATGAACCACCTTAAAAATATACTGTGCAATGGTGTGTGCCTGTGAGATTGTTCCTTGTCTTCTACCTTCATTCACAGGATCTTGTTTGTTTTAGATTTACATACATTCTGTTATGCCTGCACACTGAACACACACACATTCACGTTTTCAATAGGTCACTGCTCAAAGGTGCAGCTGATCTTTCTGTCTGTTGATATCTCAGCTTGTTCCCACAAGCTAGTTGGCTCTTAACCGTGATTGACCTGATACCCAGTGAAGCCAAGCTTCACTCAAGTATTTCTAAGTATTCTTGTTGAAACCGGTGTGCGCTTTGAATAGTGCATCATTTCAGTCTGGTTCATCACAAATTGTTCAGAACATTAGTGTTCCATTAATTCATAGTTTTCTGAGTAACCAGATTAGTTTTTAAATTGGGCATTGTTTATAAAAGGATCTATTCACTCCCCCTCTAGTTCCTATTGATATACCTAACAAGAAGCACTGTGAGAAAATCTTCATCCCCACCACTGCCTAGCCTGGCCTTTGGAGAAGAAAAGTTTTAGTAGCAGACTTGAAGTTAGGATCGAAAGCTACATTCCATTTCCTTGTTTTAAGTTCTTTCACTTTTGATCTTTCTCCTAGCTTTTTACGTGAGTGCTTGCTGAGTTTTCAACGTGTTTCCGGTGCCCTATTTTAGGGAGCGGAGTGTGTTTGGCTACAGTGTAGCCGTGTGTGGTCGAGGAGACCGTTCCTCGTACAAACTGTAAATCAGCGGTGAAGCTGTGAATCAGCGAAGAAGCTGTGAATCAACAGTGAAGCTGTGAATCTACGGTCAAGGTGTGTACCAGCGATTGTAGGGGACTTGTCCCCGTTGCTGCTTTTGCTATGTAGCAAAGCTTCACCAGGTTTGGTGAGGGGTGGACGTAGGTTTATAAGTTTGCAGTCCGAACCACCTTAAAAATTCCTGTGTTGTGGTTTGCTGTGGCATACTCCATTTCCTCTACCTCTTTCACAGGTGCTATGAGTCAATTAGTGCGTCTCACATCGTTACACTTCAAACAACTCGTGTGTTAGCCTGCAATCGTGCTTGAGACCATTTCTTTTCATTTTATAAAATTGGTTAAGCATCGCCTGTGGGATCTATTCACCCCCCTCTTGATCCACTCATACCACTCATCAATTGCTATCAAAGCGGGTTCCCTAGAAATGTTGTCCAACGACCAGGGAAGATCTGATGTGTCACGCCCCGTGCTTTTAATACATCGGAAGGAATATCGAGAATGTGAACTGCCGGCAGGGTAAGCCTCTCGCAAGCAAGGAATCAGAGCGCAAGACAATCACACAAAAGTAATTGCACAAGTATATTTTTTCAAAAATATGCTTTATTCAAAATAATAACCATAAAGTACATTAGATTCCTGACTTAAACATCCCTACATCATAGACTCAAGAAAATAGAAAATTACAATAGGACTAAACTAGACACTTGACAACTAGGTCTTCTCTCGATCCATTTGACCTTCAATCACTCTCGGACCCGCTACTTGAATATTTTGAATCCGATTCACCGGTACTTCCTAAAAATTAAGAAGTAGATATGAGCACACTCGTCCAGTAGGTATCTTCGCATCAACATGAAGATAATATTTAAATGATTAATGTCTTAGCTCTAAGATCTGAAGGTAAAAATAAGAACGCGATAAAAAAGTGATAGAAACCAAGATAACCAAGAATATATGAAATAACTGAGCAAGTAGATGTGAGCGAGTATAGACCATGAATAAGCAAGATTAATCATGTAGATGTAAACTTGGCCTTTCACGAACAAGAATGTACAAGCATGTAACTAGAAAGTACTTTAAACAACCTTGTAAAGGCTATGTACTAGAAATTCATTAATAAGCATGTAATTTCCATAAGAGTGTCTCGTGAATTTCACTCATTTATAAGAGAAAGTACTCCCAGCGTAATGCGACGTCAGTATCATCGTACCCCATGATTTATAGCACGTTTCCGACAATCCGTCGAGAGGACTAGCATGGAGCCCTTGGACACAATCCGTGTCCGATCTTACATCTTCAAGTTATAAATCTAGCTACTTTCACGAGATATAACAATAATTTCGGCCAATAATTTAATTCCAAATAATTAGTTTCATGACCAAGTAACCAAGTATAGAACGTACCAAAATGGATATAAGATATCAAAGAAGAATTAAAAGAATGTTATACTCCGGCGACATTCCGGCAGCATAATGGTACATTCATTAAGTTTCATATCTTAACATTAACTTGTTTGAGACTCCAGATAATCCTAAGACCATCTAGGAGCTCAAGAAAACCAACCCTAAAGGTCAAACCTCGGGTTAGACAGGTTCAGAGATAAAGCGGTCATTTACTGGACCGTTTCATGCAAAAAGTGGTCAGAGTTTAGACCGTTTCATGACTAGAGTTGACGCATGAAAAAGAAGTGTCGACGTAGGAAAACTTTCTGGAGCTTTGCGGTCTAGTGAATGGCCTCTTGGTGCCTTCTAGCGGTCGTCCATATGGCCGCTAAGGTCCAGAATACATAAAACACCGGTAAAGTGCTTTCTAGACAATTGGCTTTGATGGTACAACCAGCTCGGCGTCCTAGTAGGAATCCCAGGCTCGCGGAGTCTTACGGAGGCTCTGAAACATAATCCCTAAGTCCGACAGAAGGAATATCCGGCAGAGTGGTTCATAAGTCCAAGAGAGTGTGCCTATAAGTGCAAAGTGTAACTAATGGTCACATACCGGAGTACATGCCATGTACTTAAGAAAAATGACTCATAGATGAGAAAGGATCATGTAAACCAACGATCAAATCCACCAGTAAAACAAGTTCATCTATCATTTGAAAAAAAATAGATTTAATACAAGAGTATAATGTTTGGCATGAGACTAATCTTGAGTTAAATTAAATGCTAAGTATTGGTGACACATGAAATCTACCGGAAATGAACCATCAATAGATCCAAGTTTATAGATATAACACTTAAAACAAGGATAAAACCTAATTATCTAGGCTTACTATATGATAAATAAGGTTATTCTGCATTATGTTTCAGGTTAACATAATTACAGAAACTCAGAAAACGTAAATGGTCATGTGAGAACTATTTTATCGGGCCTAGCGGTCTATCGCAGGACCGCTAGCGATTTCAGGCAGTCTTCAGGAAGACAGTTTCTCCCTGTTTACGGTAAATAGCAATAAAAAACCGAAATATGATTACTCTAGGGTAAATGGATACATGGAAATCACGTAAAAATATGTAATAAAATATGCCAAAAGAAAGTTGGGCCAAGAATATGCATAGGGGAATGTAAATTAAGTAAAATTTCATCCTTTTCATTAAAGGGTTAGATTCATGCATGAAAAATGAACTAGTTAATAAAACATAAAATACTCCACGTGCAATGCATGAAATCGACTGGAAATTGAGGGCTTTTACTCCTAAGATCATGTTTCAGCTATTCATGAGATAACCTACCTCTGATCTGGGCTTTAGACTTCCAATTTGGGCTGGAACTTGACCCTAGTTCTGCTCATCCTGAACCAAACCAGCAACTTCGTGGCCTTTTATCTTATGATCCCCTTCACCTAATACCACGAAATTTGGAGGGTAAGAAGAGGGTACTAAAAGGAACAATTAACTTTAAAGAACCCATATATAATTACCTCGTTTAGAACTTCTAACTTGCTGCTCAATCTGGCCCGGTCGCACAGGTTCCTGAGTTGCTTGTACCGAACCAGTTGCTTGTTACTGAGTTGCTTGCTCGATCTCCTAGAATGAAATTTTGAGGGTAGTTAGACCTTAGTATAATAAACAAATTCTTCTAAAAACCTACCTCAAATTCATCCTCTTTATGTTAGTTCCATGCGATCCAAACGTAAGGGTCGCGCAGGTTGGTTCTGGGGTCTATTTATAGGGTTAGCTAGGGTTTTAGGGATTTGCACAAACTTAGAGTCCTAATCAAGTCACTAATTCGATCCTCATGCACTCTAGAGTCTTCTAGCCAACAGATCGATTCAATCCCATAGGATTTAGACTGAGAAAAATGGAGTTTTTGTGCGATCTAAACTCCTCGCATTCGGACTCTAAAAAGCGGTCTAAGCAGGACCGTTTCTTGTCCCAAGCAATCGCTCGATAGACCACTTTTGATCTTGGGCGTCGAATTTGATTTAATTCAAACTCTTCCTATTATTTATCCATTTAAGGAGTAATTATCCCCCTAAATTCCGTAAATATCCCATTTTAAGTTTCTAGAATGTGGGCCAAACCTTGTGGGCTTGGTTTTGAGCCATTTTGGTCTTATTTAAAAGGCCAGGTTAATTAATAAATATTGAGCCATATTATTTGGTTTTGATTAACCTAAATTCTTTTAATAGTCTATTTATCTCTAGAAAATATTAGAAAATCTAAATAAATTCTAGAAAAAAATTCTAAAATTTCATATACAAAATTTTAGGGCATTACACCCTCCCCCACTTAAAAGAATTTGGTCCCCAAATTCCAATTCATAGACTTTAAGGGAGAGTGTACTTACATTCAAATAGATCGGGAAATCTCTTGCGCATGGCTTCTTCTGTCTCCCATGTTGCTTCATGGGGGCAAGATTTGGTCCACTAAACTTTGACCATGGGAATGGTTTTATTCCGAAGTTGACGTACCTCTTGTTCAATTATTTTGATTGGATTTAACTCGTACGTCAAATCCTTTTGGATCTCCAGATTATCATAAGTGATAACGTGGAATGGATCGTAGACATATTTCTTTAACATAGAGACATGGAATACATCATGGACTCCAACCAATTGAGTAGGCAAAGCTAGTCGATACGCCACCTCTCCAACCCTTTCAAGAATTTCAAAAGGGCCAATGAATCTTGGTGTAAGCTTGCCTTTGATGCCAAACCTTTGAATACCTCGACCTGGAGAGACCTTGAGAAATACATGGTCGCCTACTTGGAATTTCAGGTCACACCTTCGATTATCAGCATATGATTTCTGTCTATCTTGGGCCATCTCGAGTCTTTCTTGAATTAGTTTAACTTTCTCGGTAGTATCCCTTATCAATTCTGGACCTAGAAATTATCTTTCCCCAACTTCACTTCAGCAAATAGGTAAGCGACAGCTTCTCCCATATAGTGCCTCAAATGGTGCCATTTGAATGTTAGTTTGATAACTATTATTGTAGGCAAATTCCACTAGAGGCAAATGGTCATGCCAGCTTCCACCGAAGTCTATAACACATGCTCTTAGCATATCTTCTACCACTTGATTGGTTCTTTCAGTTTGTCCATCAGTTTGCGGATGAAACGTAATGCTAAAATTCAATCGAGTCCCCAAAGAATATTACAGACCCTTCCAGAATTGTGAAGTAAATCGAGGATCTCGATCGGAAATAATAGTGACAGGGGCACCATGTAACTTAACAATCTCCTTTATGTATAAGGCAGCCAGATATCTACAGACCATCGGCTTTTAATAGATAGAAAATGAGCTGATTTTGTTAGACGGTCTATGGTCACCCATATTCCATCATGTCCACCTCTTGATTTAGGCAGTCCCATGATAAAGTCCATCCCTATACTCTCCCATTTCCATTCTGAAATTTCCAAGGGATGTAATTTTCCAGCATGCCTTTGATGTTCTGCCTTAATCTGTTGACAAGTGAGGCAACGTGACACATAGTCCGCTACTTCCCTTTTCATATTGGGCCACAAATAATTCCTTTTGAGGTCTTGATACATCTTGGTAGCACTAGGGTGAATGGCGTACTTAGATTTATGAGCTTCTTCTAGGATCAATTTCTTAGTATCCACATGATCCGGTATACAAACTCGTCCCTTGAATAACAATCTTCCATCATTTGCAATAGAGAAATCCAGCCATTGCTTCATATTGGCTTTGATCTCCAATAACACAGGGTCATTATCTTGGAGTTTGACTAGATCTTCTATTAATGTGGGTTGTGTCTGGATATTGGCTATAATGCAATCATCTTTCTTCTTCATATTAATATCTTTTTTTTGGTAAGTAATGAAGTATATATTAAAAGAAGAGATGCTGTACATCAGGGTTGAAAACATGCTAAGGACCACACAAGTTGTGGACTCATAGCTATGTCATCAAAACTAACTAAAGATCTGAAAACAAAACTAACAAGCTAAGGACCACACAAGTTGTGGACTCAAAGCTGTCTTCAAAGCTAATAAAGTATCTAAAACCGGAACTAATATGATATGGCTTCAAAGCAAACTAAGTATTAAGAATGAATCTAGTGAAAATGTTTTCTTCTCTTGTAGTCAATCTTTTGCGCCCATGTGCCTCCATAACTGCTCTAGCGTCTTGTATAATGTCGATTAAGAGGTTAGATTGTAAAGTAGAAGTGCTATCAAAAATTCTTTTGCAGCACTCCCTCGAAATTCTCCAAATAGTAGTGCGAAGCAAAATTCTTGCAAATCTAACCAATTGGCCCTTTTTCGGGAACTCTGATTGGAGCTACTGCAGTTCATGTACCAATCCAACCTTAGGTTGCCTGGACAGGTCAAAACGGATCAACAATTGTTTCCAAACCCAGCTCGTGTATGTACATTGAAAGAAAATATGATCAAGTGAATCAATTCCCATCTTGCATAAGAGACATATGCTGGGTAAATAGAACCCCTTGGTTGTCAGATTCTCAGCTGTAGGGAGTTTGTTCAATGCTGCCTGCCAAGTGCAAAGAGATGCAACTTGAGCAGTCGGATTCTTCCATACCCACTCATAGTGACCAAATGTTTGACCTTTCTGTCTTGTATCTTCCCAAATAGTGTTTATCTTGATGTCTTCCTCACGGTTATGCCAGTAAATTATGTCTGAACTGCCATTCAGAATATGGACTTTCTCAATTAACTGCCACAGATCTTCCATTTCTGCTGACAGGGGAGTGGGGAGCTACCATTGCCCATCTGAAATTAAGATACTCACCTTTGCATTTTTATCGAGCATTAACTCCTGCCTTATGTGGTCCCCATAGAGTTGATTAATGCTGCATCCATTTATCCCTAGATCAGACCAGAGATTGGTTGCATTTCCATTTGAGATTAAGTAATTGATATGACTTTGAATTAAATTCCTGGCTTGCAGAATTCCTTTCCAGGCTGAAGAGTAATATGACTGAATTTTGAAGTCCCATATATTTTTCACTGCTAAATACTTCTTCTTGATCCATTCAGTCCATAAACACTTTCTGTCTTTCAGAATATCCCACAGAAGCTTCCCTCACATGCCTGATTCCACTCTTTTAGTCTTTTTAAGCCCAATACGCCTTCTGTTTTTGGTTTATAGATTTGATTCCAAGAAACCATATGATTGGTTTTTTTAGATGAATGTCCACTCCAATAAAAATTCCTCAAGATCCTTTCAATTTCCTGAATTAGTCCAATAGGGAGAAGGAATGCAGTTGTCCAATAAATTGAGAAGGAAGATTGAACAGACCTGATTAATTCCAGCCTGCCCGACCTAGAAAGCAACCTGTTTTTCTATGCATCCAACCTTCTTTTGATTTTTTCCACAATTGGGTAGCAATTGGACTCTTTGATAGAATTGGATAGCAAAGGAAGTCCTAGATAAGGTACAGGAAGCTCACCTATATTAACACCCAATTGATTAGCAACTCTCTGCTGATCCTGCACTGCACCTCCAAAGTAAGCTTTACTCTTCTCTGAATTGAGTTTCAGACCAGACATAGCAGCAAAGCTTTGAGGCAGGGGGCTTACATGACTAATGGTGATGGAATCATCTTTCAGAAATAGTATTAAATCATCAGCGAAGGTGATGTGAGATATCTGCAAGGTACCTACTGAAGGGCATTGAATATGGCCACTCTGCACTTTTTTATTTATGAGTGATGTGAAACCTTCCATAATAATTATGAACATGTATGGTGACAAAGGGTCACCCTGCCTGAGGCCATTGAGGCTTTTGAAAAAGCCATGAGGGGTTCCATTAACCAGAACAGAGAAGGTAGGATTCTCAATGCATGTTGAGATCCAATTTATAAAGATGCTTGAAAATCCCATTTGATTCATGAGGTAGTATAGATAGCCCCTGTTTACAGGATCAAAAGCTTTTTTTAGATCTGCCTTCAAGCATATAAGGTTACCTTTAGCCTTAGAATGAATGTTTCTGATAATGTCATTGGCTAATAAAACATTATGGTGTATTCTTCTTCCCTTGATGAAGGCTGTTTGATTTCCACTGATAAGATGTGGCAGTACTTTTTGTAGTCTGTTAGCTAGCACCTTTGAAATTATTTTGTAAAAGAAGTTACACAGTGAAATGGGCCTATATTGATCAAATGAATCTGCCCCTTCCTGTTTGGGTATCAAGGAAATGAAGGTACAATTCCACTGCTTGAGCATGTGCTTAGAGTCAAAGAATTCCTTTACTGCTACAATGACATCATCCCCTATTATAGACCAAGCAGCTTGGTAGAACTCAGCTGGAAATCCATCAGGACCTGGACTTTTATTCTTGGGGGCTTGAAAAATAGCTTGTTTAATCTCCTCTTCTGAAATCAATGAACAGAGAACATTAGATTCTTCCTCAGAAATTATGTCAATAGGAGTGAAATCCACGTTTCCTGAACAAGGTGCCTGGTTAAGAAGGTCCTTGAAAAACTGAACTGCATATTTATTTATCTCTTCTGGATCAGTGGAGTAACTTCCATCTTGGAATTTACATTTTCTGATACTGTTAATTGCCCTTCTGCTCTTGAAAGCTGCATAAAAATATTTTGAGTTTGTGTTTCCAAGTGCTAACCAAGCTTGTCTGGATTTTTGTTTGGCATAAGATTCTTCATTCTTCAAAGCATTGCAATACATATTCCTACATTCTTTTTCCTTGCTAATCAGGTCCTCATTCATTGGATCTTCTCTTAGCTTCTGTTGGACTAGCTGCATCTCTCTGGTTGCTTCATTTATGTTGTGTTGCACATTGCCAAAAGTATTAGAATTCCAGATCTTCAGAGCTTCTTTCAACTGCTTTAACTTCGACCAGAGATTGAGTTGTTTAGTTCCCCTGTGGTCCTCCTGCCAAACCTTTCGTACAACCGAAAGAAACTCTGAATGATTAGTCCACATATTAAAGAATTTGAAAGGTTTTCTACCATGGCTCATTTCCTGATCAGTATTAATTCTCAACTGAGAATGGTCAGAGAACATTTCACTAGTATATTCTGCATAAGAATCCTGAAATTTCATGAGCCATAAGTCATTAATCAGGCATCTATCCAGTCTAGCCACTATTCTTTTTGGTGGTAGAGAGCAATTGGTCCAGGAAAAGCAACCACCTATAGTTTTTAAATCACTGAGATTTGCTGAGAAAATCATTCTGTCAAATTCTTCTAGAATTGCAGATGGCACTGGGTTTCCACCAATTTTTTCAGATTGATAGCGGACTGTATTAAAATCCCCAAGAACCATCCAAGGCAAATTATTAGATGTGGCTGACAATTCAATAAGATCTTTCCACAAAATTCTTCTTTGAGACAATTGGTTAGATGCATAAACTGCTGTGATGATGAAAGAAGATCCAAATAGAATATCAGTCACCAATACATGTAAGAACTGAATGCTTTCCTGAATGACTTTAAGACTAAATTTTGCTAGGTCACACATTATCCAGATTCTTCCTCTGTCATCAGCAGTGTGTAAAAAATTTGCTTCTGGCTAGATACTTTGCTTGAATAAAACATCATTTTTTGGTTTTATTTTGGTTTCTACAAGAACAGCTATGTCACATCTAGACTGTCGGAGGATAGAGTTCAGTTGGCTCCTCCTTTCTGATTTATTTAAACGTCTAGTATTCCAACTAATAATCTTCATAAGAAACTATCAAATGGGGTTATTAAGAAGGTAGACTGGATTATGAAGGTAGACGTGGTGAACGTCTAGGCTTGGCTGAATAACTTGAATGACCTTTTCCTTTTGAACGGCGAGGCAGCCACTCTTTATCCAGCCATTGGGAATCTACCTCCTGCATTATCTCACCTTCCTCCTTATCCACAGTAATATTATCCAAAATTGGCTGACCTGTTGAGAGTTGGTTAAGTTCCCCCTTCTTTTCAGAATAAGAATCGCCCTTTAAGGAATTGGTTGCTTCAGAGAAATTCAAATTCTCCGTTTGAAATTCCAACTTCCTCAGCTGATCCGTAACTTGTGATTGAATATTCGTATTAGACCTTAATTCAGATTCATGATGTTCTTGCTTGGAAGCTAGAACATTAAACTTATTTGATGTAGCTACTGGCTCAGAACCCTTCATAGTGGAATCAACCTTCTCTTTTGCCCGTAATTCTTTATTTGAAGCTTGAACTTTCTAAATACACTTACCTTGTAAATGACCAAAATACTTGCATACCGAACATATACTTGGATTCCATGGATATGAAACTGTGATCATGCGTTGCTTACCTTCCATGTCTTTGAAGAACACTTCATTGGGTAGGTCACTATCTGCGGAAACTAAAACACATGCTCTAGCATATGATAACCGCTGCCGAGCAGTTGTTAATTTATCTAAATGCAGAGGTGTTCCAATGATGCTACAAATTCTGCTAATTTGTTTTTTGTCCATAGATGCAGAGGAACACCATGGAGAGTTACCCAAAGAGGGATGCTCTTCAGACTATCAAGCTCAAAAGTGACTTCTGGAGACCATCTCCTAAGAATCATCGGATGACCTTTAATGGTCCAGAAACACTCTTGAATACGCTAAAAATCTTTTTCCAAATCAAATTTGCATAGAAAAAAACCATTGTCCAGCATAAATAACTGAAAACCATTAGGACTCCATCTAGTCTTGATGAATGATTGCAACGGTATGAATGAGGTTGTTAATCCAACTACATAACCCACAAGAGCCTGTGACCATATCTCAATGAGTTCTGCAGAATCATCAGCTTCACATACTGCCACTGTCTTGGAATCAATGCAAGTTGGTTAGTCGAATTCCAACTTGAGGTCTTGATCATGAGAAGATACTGGTGCTTTGAATAAGCTCGTCCAAGGTTGTGGAGTAGAAGATATGTGGACAGGAGCCCTGGAGCGTGATCTTGAACGTCCCCTGGAAGCACAAGAAGCCTTGTTGACATTAGCATGTCTGGCTTCTATAGGACCAGATTGCAAAACCGTGCTCCTCTACTCGAACTTAGCCTTGCTCCCAGGAGAAAGCAATGATGGGGCTGGTACTTCCGTAGAGATCCTCGGACGATCACCTGAGGGAAGCAGCAAAGGCAGACAAGTAGCAATGGTGTGGCTGGAAGGTCCAGCAAGCACACCAGAGCTTTGCCCTTCAAACGCGCCAGAGCTTCTCTCTCCTAGCAGGACCATCTCTCTCCTTCTCCCCCGACGCTCAATCCTCCTCTTCATATTAATATCTAAATTCAACTGAGCAAATTTAGAAATGAGATTAGTCATACCTTTCATGAGACTTGATAGCTTTCCCATCAATTTCTTGCTGAGCGCATCGGCAACAACATTCGCCTTGCCAGGATGATATTGTATAGCAAAATCAAAGTCCTTAAGGTACTCTAACCATCGCCTTTGCCTCATATTTAGCTCTTTCTGAGAGAATAGATATTTCAAGCTCTTATGGTCTGAATAGACCGTGAATTTCTCTTCATAAAGGTAGTGACGCCAAATCTTCAAGGCAAATATAACAGCAGCCAGCTCCAGATCATGAACATGGTAATTTTCTTCATGCCGCTTTAACTGTCTGGAAGCATAGCAAATCACCTTGCCATTTTGCATGAGTACACAACCTAGACCAACGCCAGATGCATCAGTATAAACTTTAAAATTGCCACCTTCTACGGGCAATGCCAGTATAGGTGCCGTGGTGAGATGCTCTTTAAGGGCTAAGAAATTTTCTTCACATTCCTTTGTCTACTCGGAAGGATTCTCCTTCCTGGTGAGTTTTGTTAAAGGAGCGGCGATTTTGGAAAAATCCTTGATAAATTGCATGTAATAACCAGCTAGGCCAATGAAACTTTGAACTTCAGATACGGTATTCGGTCGGCTCCAGTTCTTAACCGCTTCAACTTTAGAAGGATCTACTGCAATGCCTTCTTTAGAAATAATATGGCCAAAGAAAGAGACTTAAGCCAAAATTCACATTTGTTTAACTTTAGCATAAAGTTGGTGTTCCTGCAAAGTTTGCAAGGCAACCCTTAGATGTTCCTCGTGTTCCTCCTTTGTCTTTGAATAGATGAGAATATCATCAATAAATATGACTACAAATTGGTCAAGATAAGGCAAGAACACATTATTCATTAATTGCATGAATGCAGCAGGTGCATTAGTTAAACCGAATGACATAACCACAAATTCATAATGTCCATATCGGCTTTGGAAAGTAGTCTTGTGAATATCTTTATCCTTGATCCTCAGTTGATGATAGCCTGGCCTGAGGTCGATCTTGGAGAAGTACTCCACGCCAGAGAGTTGGTGAAACAGCTCATCAATACGCGGCAGTGGATATTTGTTTTTGATGGTGAGTTGATTCAACTGCCGATAGTCAATGCATAATCTGAGGGAACCATCATTCTTCTTGACAAATAAGACTGGCGCACCCCAAGGGGATGTGCTAGGTCGAATGAAGCCTTTTTCTAGCAGCTCCTGAAGTTACTTCTTTAGTTCCTTCAGTTCTGTGGGGGACATCCTGTAAGGAGCTATTGACACTGGTGCTGCTCCAGGTGTGAGTTCAATGGTGCAGTTAACCTCCCTTTCGGGTGGTAAGCCAGGTAACTCGGAAGGGAAAATATTAGGAAATTCTTTAACGACAGGGATTTCTTCTATCTGAATTTCCTTAGACTCGGTAACTACTACGGCAACAAGAAAAGCTTCACATCCTTGCGAAATGAGTTTGCAAGCGTGAAGAGAAGAAATAAGAGAGGGATGCTTTCGGTATTTGATGCCAAGAAAGGAAAATCATGGAAGACCTGGTTTTCAAAAGGAAATTATCCTACTACAACAATTTTCATAGGCGTCATGGTCTACAAGCCAATCAACTCCTAATATGGCATCATAGCCTTCCATATCAAGGCATACGAGATTAGCGGGAAGATTATGCCCTTCTATAGTAACTTCACTATTGGGGAAATATGTTTTCAATTCCGTTCCCGACCCTAAAGGAGTGACTATGGTTAAATCCGATGGTAAGGGAACAGGTGAAATAGGCAATATTTTTGCAAAGGAACTAGCAATAAAGGAATGAGTAGCACCCGTATCAAATAACACAAAAGCATGATGTGAATGAATATAAATTGTACCTTCAATGAGCTCCCCTTCTTTGGTTGGCTCATCCTCCAATACGGCATTCAATATAGCTTGCCGCTTTTGTCCACCATTGCTCCTCGTAGATGATTGCTCTTTCATCAGAGGACAGTCAGGCATGCGATGCTCCCGACTTTCACATCTTAGGCATGCGCCCAATTGCTTCCAACATTCTTCGGTCGCATGACCGAATTTATCACAGAATGAGCAAGCCGTCATGACTTGCTTATCTTCTTCCTTAGCCTTCTTGTTCCGACGATCATCCTTACCGTCCCCTTTCCGAGATCTCTTCTTGCTATCTCGAGAGTTATAGGTGATGCTGAATTTTTCTTGCTTCTTACTTCGCCGATCAGACTTTCGGCTTGGCTCCTCCACTTTGCCCTTGAGTTTATCAACCTTCTCTAAGGTTTGTTCACATAAGTGTGCCCGTTGGACCATCTCTGCGTAGGTCCGAATATTTTGTGGGCCGAGTTGCTGGATGAAAATGGGTCGCAACCCGTCCATAAAGTGATTTGCTTTAAGAAGATCCGTGCTCACTAGATGTTGAACATAAGGTGCCAGGCGAGAGAATTGTAACTCATATTCTGCCACCGTCAACATGCCTTGATGTAGTGACGTAAATTCAACTGCCTTCCTCTCCTTGACATGCTCGGAGAAATACTTGGCTTGAAAAAGAGTAAGAAATCCATCCCATGTATGTGGTGCGTCTGCAGGCGGTGTCGGAATAGACTTCCACCAGGTACATGCATCTTTGTTTAACTGGAACGTAGCAAGACGAACCTTCTCTTGGTCGGCACATTGCATGACCTAGAATATACGGTTCATTTCATCAATCTAGTTTTCTGCTTTATCCTGGTTAGAAGAACCTGAAGACCACAGAGGGTTTAAACTCCAGAAATTACGGTGCAGATCACCAGCTCCTGCCCTAGCTCCGGCATGAGCCATATTTTACAAGGCCAGAGTGAGACCCGCAACAGTTTGTTGCATTCCACCCCAGTCAACACGGTGAGCCATTGTAAGAGTAAAGTACCTGAGAAGAGTAATGGATTTGTTAATCGTAATGGAATTTATGGTTTAATCCTAAAGATAATTTCTAATTACTAGCTCATCCCAGGTTCTACCCAATTTCTCTCATGGGTTGGGAATTTTCCTTTTCTTGTTTCATAGGCATGGGTCCTTAATCCTTGGACTTAACTTATGACATGACATCTTTTCTTAGGACTTCTAGGCCTAGGCTCTGATACCACTTTAACTGTCACGTCCCGAGCTTTTAATACAGCGGAAGGAATATCGGGAACGCGAACTGCCGGCAGGGTAAGCCTCTCGCAAGTAAGGAATCAGAGCGCAAGACAATCACACAAAAGTAATTGCACAAGTATATTTTTTCAAAAATCTACTTTATTCAAAATAATAACCATAAAGTACATTAGATGACTTAAACATCCTTACATCATAGACTCAAGAAAATAGAAAATTACAATAGGACTCGACTAGACACTTGACAACTAGGTCTTCTCTCGATCCATTTGACCTTCAATCACTCTCGGACCCGCTACTTGAATATTTTGAATCCGATTCACCGGTACTTCCTAAAAAATTAAGAAAGTAGGTATGAGCACACTTGTCCAGTAGGTATCTTCGCATCAACATGAAGAAATATTTAAATGATTAATGTCTTAGCTCTAAGATCTGAAGGTAAAAATAAGAACGCAATAAACAAGCGATATAAACTAAGATAACCAAGAATATATGAAATAACTGAGCAAGTAGATGTGAGCGAGTATAGACCATGAACAAGCAAGATTAATCATGTAGATGTAAACTTGGCCTTTCACGAACAAGAATGTACAAGCATGTAACTAGAAAGTATTTTACACAACCTTGTAAAGGCTATGTACTAGAAAGTCATTAACAAGCATGTAATTTCCATAAGAATGCCTCGTGAATTTCACTCATTTATAAGAGAAAGTACTCCCAGTGCAATGCAATGCCAGTATCATCATACCCCATGGTTTATAGCACGTTTCCGACAATCCGTCGAGAGGACTAGCATGGAGCCCTTGGACACAATCTGTGCCCGATCTTGCATCTCCAAGTTATAAATCTAGATACTTTCACGAGATATAACAATAATTTGGCCAATAATTTAGTTCCAAATAATAAGTTTCATGACCAAGTAACCAAGGTATAGAACATACCAAAATGGACATAAGATATCAAAGAAGAATTAAAGAATGTTATACTCCGGCGGCATTTCGACAGCATAACGGTACATTTATTAAGTTTCATATCTTAACATTAACTTGTTTAAGACTCCAGATAATCCTAAGACCATCTAAGAACTTAAGAAAACCAACCCCAAAGGTCAAACCTCGGGTTAGACAGGTTCAGAGATAAAGCAGTCATTTATTGGACTATTTCATACAGAAAGCGATCAAAGTTTAGACCGTTTCATGACTAGAGTCGACGCATGAAAAAGAAGTTTCGACGCAGGAAAACTTTCTGGAGCTTTGCGGTCTAGTGAATGGCCGCTTGGTGCCTTCTTGCGGTCGTCCATATGGCCGCTAAGGTCCAGAATACATAAAACACCGGTAAAGTGCTTTCTAGACAATTGGCTTTGGTGGTACAACCAGTTCGGCGTCCTAGTGAGAATCCCAGGCTCGCGGAGTCTTACGGAGGCCCTGAAATATAATCCCCTAGTCTGATAGAAGGAATATCCAGCGGAGAGGTTCATAAGTCCAAGAGAGTGTGCCTATAAGTGCAAAGTGTAACTAATGGTCACATACCGGAGTACATGCCATGTACTTAAGAAAAATGACTCAGAGATGAGAAAGGATCATGTAAACCAACGATCAAATCCACCAATAAAACAAGTTCATCTATCATTTGAAAAAATGGATTTAATACAAGAGTATAATGTTTGGCATGAGACTAATCTCGAGTTAAAGTAAAGTCTAAGTATTGGTGACACATGAAATCTACTGGAAATGAACCATCAATAGATCCAAGTTTATAGATATAACACTTAAAACAAGGATAAAACCTAATTATCTAGGCTTACTATATGATAAATAAGGTTATTCTGCATTATGTTTTGGGTTAACATAATTACAGAAACTCAGAAAACGTAAATAGTCATGTGAGAACCGTTTTATCGGGCCTAGCGATCTATCGCAGGGCCGCTAGCGATTTCAGGCGGCCTTCAGGAAGACCGTTTCTCCCTGTTTACGGTAAATAGCAATAAAAAACTGAAATATGGTTACTCTAGGGTAAATGGATACATGGAAATCACGTAAAAGCATGTAATAAAACATTCCAAAAGAAAGTTGGGCCAAGAATATGCATAGGGGAATGTAAATTAAGTAAAATTACATCCTTTTCATTAAAGGGTTAGACTCATGCATGAAAAATGAACTAGTTAATAAAACATAAAATACTCCACGTGCAATGCATAAAATCGACTGGAAATTGTGGGCTTTTACTCCTAAGATCATGTTTCAGCCATTCATGAGATAACCTACCTCTGATCTGGGCTTTAGACTTCCAATTTTGGGCTAGAACTTGACCCTAGTTCTGCTCGTCCTGAACCGAACCAGCAACTTCGTGACCTTTTATCTTCTGATCCCCTTCACCTAATACCACAAAATTTGGAGGGTAATAAGAGGGTACTAAAAGGAACAATTAACTCTAAAGAACCCCTATATAATTACCTCATTTAGGGCTTCTAACTTGCTACTCAATCTGGCCCGGTCGCACAGGTTTCTTAGTTGCTTGTACTAAACTAGCTACTTTGGATGCCTCTAACTCCTCGTGGGCTTGATCTCCTTGAACGAAATTTTAAGAGTAGTTAGACCTTAGTATAATAAACAAATTATTCTAAAAAATCTACCTTAAATTCGTCCTCTTTACGTTAGTTCCACGCAAGCCAAACGTAAGGGTCGCGCAGGTTGGTTCTGGGGTCTATTTAAAGGGTTAGTTAGGGTTTTAGGGATTTGCACGAACTTAGAGTCTTAATCAGGTCACCAATTCGATCCTCATGCACTCTAGAGTCTTCTAGCCAACAAATCGATTCAATCCCAGAGGATTTAGACAGAGAAAAATAGAGTTTTTGTGCGATCTAAATTGCTCGCATTCGGACTCTAAAAAGCGGTCCAGGCAGGACCGTTTCTTGTCCCAAGCGGTCGCTCGATAGACCGCTTTTGGTCTTGGGCGCCGAATTTGATTGAATTCAAACACTTCCTATTATTTATCCATTTAAGGAGTAATTATCCCCCTAAATTCGTAAATATCCCATTTTAAGTTTTTAGAATGTGGGCCAAACCTTATGGACTTGGTTTTGGGCCATTTTGGTCTTATTTAAAACGCCAGGTTAATTAATAAATATTGGGCCTTATTATTTGGTTTTGAATTAACCCAAATTCTTTTAATAGTCCATTTATCTCTAGAAAATCTAAATAAAGTCTAGAAAAATTCTAAAATATCATATACAAAATTTTGGGGCATTACATGATGGGAACGTCCCTCGCAGCTTCGTAGCTGAGGGTCATTCTATCAATCGACGCCCATTCTTTGATGGGGCAAACTAGACATATTGGAAAAACTGAATGGAAGTTTTTCTTCGTGCCCAAGATCATCTTATCTGGTAGGTAGTAAGTCGAGGTCCTTATGAACTACTTGAAGATGAGGATACCTGGACTGTAGACTAGATCTAGAAGTCCACGGTTAACTGGAGTGCAATGAACATGATACTGTAATGACCCAAGATCCGGATACCGGGAAAGGAACCCGATACCATTCGGATCCTGGCCCGCCGCCCATGAGCCGGGGCTCGAAAGGGCTAAAAAAGAGTGTGGAGGTACAAAGAAATAGGAAATAAAGCAGGATAATTAACCAATTAACAGAATTAAATAAACAACTACAACAGAGTGCAGTCCAACAGAAAGTACAGTCTAAGGTAGAGAAGCGTACCCAACACCGAGTGGACACTTGGCCCGGCGAGCTGACAACTAAGAACCTCCGCACAGCACCCTCAGGCCTTGAGGAAGAACCGTCGCACCTGAAAAGTAGGGGTGAGCCTCCTGTCACTGGCTCAGTAGGGGTCCCGCGGAACCCCAACTATAAACAACGGCGGTAACGGAAAGTAGTAACTACAGTAGGAACAGCAAACCGGTGGCCGGTAAAAAACTCGGCACTATAGCTACTCCTACTATACCGAAAAACACGCCCCGATCTCACAGTCGGGGGGCCACCGGTCCATGGAAAATGCCCCGAGCTGCTTAGGAAGACGATCACAGCCAAAGAAAAGAAGCCCAGGGCAATGATCTGCACCTGGAGTGACGATGAGGAGGAAGATGGGAGCTCCTCCGTAAATGAAAATGAAGATAACCTCTGCCTGATGGCAAATGAGGATGAAGATCAGGTAGTCTCTCCCTTTGAAAACTTTTTAAGTGAAGAATGGGAGAATGCTTATACTGATCTGTTTGAAAAATATGAGACCTACAAGAGAGAAAACATGCATTTGAAAAAGAAGATACTTTGGCTCATGATAATCTAGTCAATAAAAATTTGGAAACTCTAAAAGTTGAGAATGAAAGAGTAAGAAAAGAAATCAATGAATCTGGGCCTGACTGCTCAGAACTAGAAAACATGAAAGAAGAAAATGAGATTCTTAGAAAGCAATTAGATGAGGCTAAGCTAAGGTGTCAAGATTATGAGAAAGAAAATCAACTCAACTATGAAAAATATGAAGCCATAAAAACTGTCAATGCTGAAATGCAGAAAAATCTTGAAAAGGCTGAAAATGAGTTGAAGGACAAGCAATCAGTCCTTGAAAAAATGGTTCAAGGTAAGTCTAACTTGGACGCCATCTTGGGCACCTGAGTAAATTTCAGAAGAGAGGGGCTGGGGTTTAATCCTACTGAGAAAAAGACTCTTGAGCTAAAAATGATTTCATTCTGCCCTAAAAAGGTAAAGGAAAACTGATAATGGGAGAACCAGTCAAGAAGAATGTCCCTAAATCTAGAACCATTAAAATTCAGAACAATCAAGGTAAGGGACAAAACATCAAAAATAATAGAAGCAAGAACTTGAGCAATCAACAGTTTGGTTACATGAAACGAGTTAAATCCTTAGGTCGACACACCAAACAGCCAGGTCGACACACTTTTGATAAGCCAAGGTGGGGTAGGCAGCCAGGTTGACACACTAGATAGCTGAGTTGACACAACCCAGCATTTGAATCCCAACAGAATCCAGCCTAGTCTGCCTACAGAAAACAAAATAATAAAAAATCAAAAACATCAACTAGACTTAGGAAGATATGCTCCGTTTGTTCCTATTCACTGTAGGCCAAACAAGAACTAGCTCGGGTCTAAGTTAAACAAGAACTATAATCTCCACTCTAATCAGAAAAAGAACAACTAGTTCAACTATAAATGGAACAATGAAAGAAGTTTCAACCCTCAATCAAGCATGGGTGTCCACCAAACCAAATTCAACAAATTCAGAAATCTGGACACAAGATCACAATCTAATTCATATTTTGTCAACCCTGTCAGCCTTGCATGCAATAGATTTGGACATACCAGCCCTCACTGCCCTCTTAATCAAAAGATACAACCGATCAAGCAAGTATGGATTCCAAAATGTTTACTGCATGCTTTCAGCAATGACTGTGGACCCAAATTAGCTTGGGTACCAAAAGTTTCTGTTTGATTTGTTCTGTGCAGGAGTGCCTAGCAACCCATCACAATAGATGGTACTTGGATAGTGGCTGCTCGAGGCACATGATAGGGGATAAAATGAAATTCAGTCAATTTATCAAGACAGAGGGAGGACATGTAAGGTTCGGAGGTAAAGACAAAGGTAAGATCATTGGCACATGAACTGTTGGTAAGAATTCTTCCAATCTTATTGAGAATGTTATGCTAGTAGAAGGCCTTGAGCATAATCTGCTAAGCATAAGTCAACTGTGTGACAAAGGCCACAAGGTGTTGTTTGATGCCAATGAATGCAAGATTTTCGAACAGAATTCTGATCCTATGAAATTTGTAGGTCGTAGGATAAATAATGTCTACATGGTAGACCTTGACAGTTCATTTACTGAAAACCTTTGTTTGTCTGTTTGTCTGCTAGATAGTTCATTTACTGAAAAGTGACATTGGAATATTTTCAGGGTATTCTGAGACATCTAGAGCATATAAGGTTTTCAATGTAAAAAATCAAACTGTGGAAGAAACTCCACATGTAATATTTGTTGAAATCTCTGAAAAATCTGACAACAATGTTGATGACAGGAAAGAAAGGATGATGATGGAGAATTCCTGGAGTCCAAGGAGGAACCAGGGCAAAATTGCCAACCGCAAGCTGAAGAACGGGAAATCGGTCAGTTGACCGAGAATGAAATTCAGTCGACCTTACCCGGTGAGTCTTCTATCAATATAAGAACCTTAAAAGACCATCATGTTCAAAATATAATTGAAAATCATCATGACCCACCTAGAATCAGATCCTATCATAGAGATATAAATAGTGAGGACCTCATTGCATTAGTGTCTCAAATAGAATCCAAAAACATTGAAGAAGCCTTAATAGATGAATACTAGATTAATGCAATGCATGAGGAACTTGGTCAGTTCGAAATAAATAAGGTATGGAATCTGGTTCCCAGACCCACGGATCAGCCTGTCATTGGGACTAGATGGGTCTTTAGAAATAAATTAAATAAAGATGGGGTAATAACTAGAAATAAAGCTAGGTTGAGGGTACAATCAGGAGCTTAGGATTGACTTTGAGGAGTCTTATGCTCCAGAGGCTAGATCAGAAGCCATCAGAATCTTATTAGCCTTTGCATGCTCATTAGGGATAAAACTTCAACAAATGGATGTTAAAAGTGCTTTTCTGAATGGCTTAATAAAAGAAGAAGTGTTTGTAGAACAGCCTCCTAGTTTCGAGCATAATGATTTACCTAACCATGTCTATAAGTTGAACAAGGTGCTGTATGGACTAAACCAGGCCCCTAGAGCCTGGTATGACAGACTCAGTGCCCATTTGACAAGCAGGGGTTACAACAGAGGTAAAGTTGACCAAACTCTCTTTACAAAAGTTTTGAATGGTCATATCATTGTAGTGCAAATATATGTAGATGACATAGTGTTTGGTTCAACTGATCCCAATCTGTGTAAGCAATTTGCTGAATTAATGACAAAGGAATTTGAAATGAGCCTCTTGGGTGAACTCCAATTTTTTCTTGGACTGCAGGTCACACAGACGAAGGATGGATTTTTCATAAACCAGTCAAGTACACACTGGAAATTTTGAAGAAGTTTGAAATGAAGGATGTCAAACACATATCCACACCCATGGGAACAAGTGCATCTCTAGATGCAGATGAGAAAGGTAAACCTGTAGATCCCAAGACATACCGAGGTATGATCGGATCTCTCTTATATCTCACTGCTTCTAGACCGGATATACAATTCAGCGTGTGCTTGTGTGCAAGATTTCAGGCTAATCGTAAAGAGTCACATTTGATTGCTGTAAAAAGAATCTTAAGATATTGTTGTACCCAGACAATTTCTCAGCAAAATATCAAGAGATAAGGGTTCGGGAATTTCCCCGAACACCTTAAAGTGACAGCTACCCAGCCCCTTCTATGGCTCCCCGGGCCCAGCCAAGGGTCCCAACCAGCTAGTCATGACCCATGGCAACTTCAGCAATCGATTGGGGCCACCCCCAATCACTCAGTTTACGGATTTAACCGCGTTCTACACCGCCACCCGGGTCAACCCAGGGGCGCCCTAACAACAGGCCACGACATGTGACACCCAGAAATGAGGCCGAGATCTATCCCCAAGACGCCTGCATCTAGTTTTTTAAAGTCAAAGGAAGATCTATCTTGTTCAATCGCGGGCTTTAGAATCCCACAGCACCCGTATGCGGCCCGTACCTGCGTGTCGGGAATTCTCCCGAACACCATACGGATGTGCATATCCTAGCCATTCTACAACAAGCCGAGGGCCAACCCATGGCTCTAGTACTCTAGCCATGTCCTATGACAACTCTCCAGCAAGTCGGGGCCACCCTCGACCCTCAGACACGGGGCGACAAGCCGTTTACTTTCAGCTCCCAGGCCAACCCGGGGCTGCCCGCCAAACCACGTTATAACGTGACACATGTAACGAAAGCCGGGCCCGCACACCCGGAAGGTTCTCTCTCAACTCCTATGAGCCCCTGCCCTCAGCCCAAGGCCAAATCTAAGGCCCGCCGATCACTTACCCAAGCCGATCGATAACCCGAGGTGTGTCGAGAATTTTCTTGAACACTTTGTGAGCGGTAGCGACAACACTACGACAACAAGCCCCCACGGGCCAATCCCAGTATCTCGGAGCACTCCGTCCTTCAAAAGACAACCCAGACGATAAAAGAAGACCCCCGGGGGTTACCCCTCTGGGCCATGGCTCATTTGGGGGGGAGTTCACCCAGGGCGCGGTCGCACCCCAGGGAGGGTGGACCCCCTTGGGGGACGTGCCCTCCTCCCAGCCCAACGGCCCCACGGTCATCTCCCAGTCCCAGTCACTCCCAGTTTCGTGCAAGATCGACTGGCGTACCCGTGCGTGGAAGGATTTGACGACGAAGAACTCAACGACGGAGCCTCGGGAGCGCAAAGTCACACACGTCAACTATCAGGGTCCACACGTGCAAGCAACCGGTCAACCAGTCCAACTCCCGTATCCTTCTCGTCTTTTGGTCGTCACACTGGGTCAAAGTGGGGCCAAAAGAAGTAAAAAGGGGCATTTTATAGGGTGGGGACCGCCCCCCTCTCTCTCCAGACTTGTTCTGCCTAGACCCCCCCGGGGGGGTTTAGGCGGACCAAACCTGACCCACAGGTTGGTCCGCCTAAACCCCTGGTATAATAAATAAAAAAAACTTTTTTTACACAAAAGCCCAGCCCCCAAGCCCAGTCCCCGCTAACCCCTAGGGGTTTAGGCGGACCAAACCTGCCCCTAGGTTTGGTCCGCCTAAACCCCATCCAGACTAAAAAAAAGATTTTTTAAAATAAAAAAAACTAACTTTTTGTCCCGTGTAAACCCTTCCTGGGAGAGGTTTAGGCAGACCAAACCCAACCCCTGGGTTTGTCCGTGTAAACCCCCGGGGAAGGGGTTTAGGCAGATCAGACCCAGCCCTTGGGTTGGTCCGCCTAAACCCTCCCTCGCCCACTCAGTAAACAAAATATATATATATATATATATATATATATATATATATATATATATATATATATATATATATATTTGCAAGGGTTTACGTGGACCAAGTTTGGCCCTCAACTTGGTCCACCTAAACCCTCCCCGACCCTTCATATTCCTCTATAAAAGCCCCCTTGGGGGCTCAAGGGGCATAGATACAAACGAAGGCAACAACCTACGATCTAACTGCTGCACCCTTGGACTTCCGCAGGCATGTAGCAAGGATCGAGGACGCAAGGAGCTAAGTGTGCGTGCGTGGTTGGCTTGTCGATCGGCTCACACACGCCGAGGGTATGTCACTCACACTTCCCTCATATGGCGTTTAGCCATCGCACACAAGCCTACCTCGATCACACGTAAGGCGCTATCACAACGGAAAACACACCCGCATCTCGGGTCTGCCCGCACATGACAACCTACGACGGCCACACCTGTGCCATGAGGCTGCACCTACCTCCTTCACGGAACCGCATGCCCATCGCTCGCCCCGAGTTGGCCGTCGACCGCTCTAACCGATGACTCGAGTTAGCCAGACCCTGGCCCAGAAGTCGCATTTCCGGGACCGGCCCAGACTCCCCAGCATGAAGATACTCACCTCTTAGGACCCGTACCCGACTGCTCATCCCGAGCCGCTTTCGGCCCTCCTCCAGGCGACGACCGGTATCGCTTTCTGCCATCCAGTCTAGCCCTCCCTTAGCGAATTGGGCACCCCCTAGCCTTTTGGAGAGTCTCTGTAAAAACACGCGGATATCCGCCTTGTCCAGCATTGACTCGGGGACCGACCCACGCGTCAAAATTATCCCGTGGCTTGCGCCAATTGTACTTTGGCCGCCTCGGCCCATTTGTAAAGCCCACGTGGCTATCATAATAAGACCAGTTGAATACACATACCCGTACCCGAGTCTCAGCCTCACCTCCACACCACCTAGCGTGGGTCCGGTGCCTCTGCCCCCAGTCAATTAACCATCCCAGTCAAGTGTAATGGCCCCCCTATAGCTGCAGGGTACCCCCGATCCTCTATCCATGGCTTCAAACATATCCTGGCTTCTCTTCAGCACAGAACAAAGGTGTTCGGATTCAATCCGATGTAAATAAACACTGACTGCTTGCGGTCGGTGGGGAAAGATGTCCAGTATACGATTCTCCACAATCGCCTATGCACTCGCACCCATGGAACCTCCTCTCTCCACATGTTGCCCGACTGCCCGAGCCCACATGCTGAGTCTTGGCGACGCTTCCCCAGTCAACCTTCGATTCCACGGGTGATTGTCAAGAAATCGACTGGCACGCTCGCACCCCGGTCTAGTTACTTTAACCCCAGAGACCTCTCGTGCCATTCGACCCCCTCTCGACCTTCCGTAAAAGGTGAGTGCCCGGTACCGTTGTGGGAGGCATACGACTATGAAGGAGGATACCCGAGATACATCAAACTCTCGTATTTTTCGTTTCCGCTTTATCCCTTCCCTCATCCCGGTCATCGATCCTTGACGTGACGCAAATAAGGATGGCACGCTCGGTGGGACGTCTCCCACCTTTCTTCTTTTTGTTGAAGAGAAGCCTGTGCCAGCCCTGAAGTCGTGGTGCCCTTTGTCCTGTACTTGCAGGAGAGGTAGAGGGGGGACAGACGTGCGCATTTTTTGGCAGCTCCCAGTTCACGTTCCCACAGTCGGACCGCGCCAGGCGACCGTCTCCGACTGTCGCCTCTCCAGCAGCCAACATTCCAGCAACTATGGTGGCTGTGACCTATGGCCCCATTGTCTTCGCCACCCATGCACGGGTGGGCTACTTGGCGTTGCCGATTACTTACGGCAGCTTCGGCCCCATCGTCGGATCACCCTATTTCTTGGGTGTAGTCCCCGTGGCTGCCCTACAGCTGCTCCCAGTGCTTACGCTCGTTCGCGCCGCCGATACACCACGCCTGTTTCCGACATTGGCGGCCCATCTGAGCGTCAGGCTCGGGGCTTCCAGTGTCGGCCCCTGTCGGGGTCCCAAATCATCTACTGCCCGGGCAAGCGTTAGCCCCCGGGTCCAACACCGGCCGACCTCCAATGCAGGCCTTGCGCCCTGGGTCTCGGCCACCACTCCAGTATTTTGCTAGGGTCCACAACCCCGAGTTCCAGCAAAGTCGGCACCCGACGTCGGCTCCTTTCCCTGGGTCCCCGACTTCCCAGTATCTCGCTCAGGTTCTCAGCCCGGAGTCCCATTCGAGCCAACCCTCCACACGGGTCTTCCACAGCGAGGCCAAGGCTTCTCAGCTTTTCACTCGGGTCCCCAGTCCCGAGTTTCGGCCGAGCCAACACCTTATATGGGCATTCAGCCCCAGGTTTGCAGCTCCTCAGCATCTCACTCGGGCTCTGAGCTCTGAGTCCCAGTCGAGCCGGCTCCTAGCATGGGTTTCACACCCCGGTGGCGAGGCTCCCCAACACTCTACTCGAGGCCTCCGACCCGAACCCGGGAAGAGCTGTCACTCAATACGGGTTCCCAACCCCGAGTTTGAGGCTCCTCAGCATCCAACCCGGGCACATAACCCCGGGCCTTACTAAGGTTGATTTTCGGCGTAGACTTTCCGCATCGGGTCCCTGGCCTCCCAGCTCTACCACGGGATCTTTCCCCCTACATTCCAGTAACGCCGACACCCAGCACAGGTCTCCCTCTTTGGATTGTGGCAATCTTAGTGCCCGATATGGGCCCTCTGACTCACCCTCCAGCTACGTCAGCACTCGACACAGGTTCACAACCTCGGGTTACTGGCACTCCAGTATCTTCTGTAACATTGGTTCTTGATGCAAGAGCGCCATTTCGAGCATCGATGACACTTCTGTCGGCTCGGGCGAGAGCTTACACCCGAGTCACTCAGTCATTGGCTGTCGATAAGGGCCTCGTGCCCCGGAGGCCGATCCTAGTGCTTTCGGTTGACGGCCTCGCGCTGCTAGCAACAGGAGATCGGGTTTTCTTGGTCTACCACCTCGGAGCAAGATCTTCCTCGGCTACCCAGAACAAGCGTCGCCACGATCGTAGAGGCATGCGACTCACCGCTGCAACTTGCCTGTAGCACCCCGATAAATTGTAAAGGATAAAAATCCATATATTATTCACAAAGGAATAAAAGTCTACCATAAATAAGCCTTAAATAATTAATTAGGGCCCAATTCAAAAAACAAAAGATAAAGCCCAACCTATATATGGGCCTTACAGGCTATATGTATATAATAAATCCTCAAATAATTTGATGGGCCCAAACCCAATTGGGTGTTCGAACGTGGGAATTGGCCATGCATGGAGTTAGGGTTTTAAGTCTAAAAAGGAAGACGGCTGTGAATATGGCAGTAATAGAGTAACATGGGAAGGTTTCAAACTCGTAGGATTCTTATGTGGAAAGCTTATCTTTCAATAGGATTCTAAACCCCAAACAATATATATAACCCCAAACGAGCAAGCAAACATCTTTTACTTTGCTATTCCTTCTGTTCGACGATGACCTGCTGCTCTGTGATGAAGAGTTCTTCTTCTTCCTTCTGCTAGGTGCATCCTGCAGATATTCGAGAAGCTTGCTTCTCCTTTCTTCCTCCTGTTGCCATTCAAGCTACTGAGGTGAAGAAGCTGCAGTGCTGCTACTGCTGCTGCCGCTAGTGCGTAGAGAGGAATTCTCTCCTACCTCTGCTCCCCGTGCATGAAGAGGAACTCGCCTCCTTCCTTTCCTCTCATCAAATAGTCCTCCTGCTACAGTTGCTGTTAAGGACTTTTCTTCTTCCTCGCTGCCGTGGCTGTTGTTAACTGCTACTGCTGCTCTTATTAATTCTCGTATTCTTCTATTCATCGTTCAGATCAACCAACAAAGGTAGATGTTCTCAAGATGCGAAGCCCAACATGATAATCAAAGTAAATTCATGCATATAGGTCGTATAGCAGTAATTCCATGACTTTTGTTTGAGTTTTATGAAGCTTTACTGTGTTTCAATAAATAGTGGCCAGGTCAAGGGCACTTATTGAATGAACGCCCGCACGAGATGTCACAAATTCTTCTGAAATAGCGACAGTGGCCAGGGAGCAGTTTAATGAGCGACCCTTTCCCAATCCGCTAATTCTCTAGTGTATTTAATAAATACCACATGCTTAAAAATAAATATCTATGTTACCTTACGTTAAAACTATTGCATGAACATGTTTCTAGATTCCTGATATTTTTCTCCGTCTATTCATGTCTTTACTTTCCTGATTATGTGAACTCAAAATTTATGAACAGTACCATGTGTCTAGGATTGTATCTGCCCGATGCGTAGCATCAAACAAAGAAAGGGCGATAGTCAGCTAGTCACTATTTAAAGAATAAACGCCCCTATACGGTGGCGTAGTTTTGTAAAAAATCTAGTAAATAGAAAATACATTGAAAATCATGAATGTACGACTTAAATAATGACGTCATTTAAAGAATGAACGCCATCGTACACAGTCACTATTTATAATTATAAATGTTAATTTATGTAAAATTCTAGAATTAGCGCCTGTATATAGTGTCGTTGATTCTTATTATTTCGTTAAATTTTTGTTATAAATTAAGATTGAACGACCTTTCAGAAAGCCGGTATTTATTAAATTAGCGACTTCTGTTGAGGCACAAATTCCTGTCTCTCAGCTTTACCACGTTTTCTGGCCCGTATCACGGGTCTATTGATACTCTCATCCCACATCTGCAGATGGGGTTTTCTGTTTTTCATTCTATCGATTACACACTAACTCACGGTGATGTTTGTACCCTCTGTGGGATATTCCTTCCTTCGGACTGGTGATTTCATCATGGAGACCTCCGTAAGTCTACGCTCGCCTTGGATTCCCTCAAGGCAACCGAGCAGGTTGTACCCTAAAAACCCTGGAATCCTTACTTGTCACTTCACTCTGAAGAAACATGATGCTTAGCCCTCATAGAGCGCTGCTTTTGGCCGTTTCTAAGAAGTATGTTCTGTCAGTAATTAGCGACCATGACTTGGGCGCCAGAAGGAATTGGCGACCTAGACAGTGGTGCTATTTCCCTGATTTAGCGACCTAAGCCTGGGCACTATTTCATCGAGCCTGTACTATTCATAGGAATTAGCGACCAGACAGTGGGCACTATTTCTGTAATTGATGGCGACTGAGTGGGCGCCAATTACCCAGTTTCATGATATGTCATGGTTTTTCATGTGTTTTATTGACATGTCTTCCTTGTTCAAAGTTCTGCCTTTGATCTCCTTCATTCGTGAAATCTACCATATCATCCTACAATGGTTTATTCTTGGAATTCTATATTGGCTATAAACTATAGTGGATGTCTAATTATACATGACTCAATGCTTGCGCATATAGGACCTGATCTGGTCCTGGGAGGAGCACCAGAAAGTACTTATGCCCATGGGAGCTATATTGATCACAGTGTGGCATTGCACCGAAGTGGTTGACTTGCTTGATTGTTGACATTCCCCGACTCGTACTTGACTTGACTTCACTTGACTTTACATGACTTGCGTGGCCCGGAATGGATATTTACTTGCTTGATATTATAATAGCCAATTCATTTGACATGACTTGATATATTTACATGCTTGACCATCTTGACACATTTTACCTGAATATCCTGAAATCTTGCTAGTTCATTAACTCTTGATACTCTCTCTCGTCATTGTCATGCGTACATGCATCGCTATACATGCATTCATGTAACATGTAATTTACTTAAAATAAGTTTGTACATGAGATATAACTCTACTAAGCGTTCGCTCACCTAGTGTTGTTCTCATATTTTTCAGGTAACTCCGATGACGAGAATCAATCGGATGGAAACAGGAACGAGTAAAGAGCGTAGAGCTACCTAGTCATGGAAGCGTCTATCTAGCCGTGTCTTTTTCCTATTTCTTGAGTCTATCATTGTAATTTTCTTTCTTATTGAGTTAAAAGTTTGTAGTTTGGTATTCCCTTACTTGAAGGTCATATAAGACTATTTGGTAGTTTCAATGAATAAAGGATTTGGTTTATATCATTACTCTTGCGTGCTCTGTCTATAAGGATGAATTCCTTATGCTCTGATTGACATGAATGATATAAACTCGTCACGCGTACCGGGTTCCTTCCGCGCTCAGGGCGTGACCATTTTTGTGGTATCAGAGCCTAGGATATTCAATTCCTAGGAGAAACAAAGTCCAATGATAGGTTTATACCTTCATTGGGTTAGAATGGGTAGAGCCATGGGTTAAGTTAACTTAGAAACTTAGACCCTTGGATTAATCACATATTAATATAGTTATTTAAATCTTGTAGGACCATGGCTGCCGAACGTGCTCAATGGCGCGATATGCAACGCACTATCCAAGGTCTCACTCAGGCACTACAACAAGTAACGCAAGGCGGAGCAAACCGTGGAGCAGGAGATCTGCACCGTAGTTTTCGTAATATGAACCCACCAAAGTTCATTAGTTCAACCGACCCGATGATGCAGAGCACTGGATTAGGGAGATCGAATGTACATTCTGTGTCATACAATGCACGGATGAAGAAAATGTCTTACTAGCGAGTTTTCAACTTGAGCGGGATGCCCGATTCTGGTGGGAGTCGGTAGAAGTTTCATTACCCCATGAACATATCACGTGGGGCGTGTTCGTAGAGTATTTCAACAATAAATACTTCTTGGACCATATTCAAGAAAAGAAGGCCACAGAATTCGCCGCCCTTAAGCAAAGAACTCTATCAGTGGCCGAGTATGAGGCCCAATTCTCCCATTTTCAAGGTAAGCACCGCACCTAGTGGGTACCGAGAAGATGAAAGCTAGGAGATTTCTCAATGGGCTTCGGCCACAATATAGAACTCAATTGGCACCGATGGACATCCAAGTCTACTCGAAAATGATAAGACACGCACAATTATTAGAAGATGCCACGGAGTTGTCCGACCGGATCCGTTGGAAGGACAAGAAGGAGCATGTTACAAGCTCTAGCACATTCAAGCCGACCTTCAACAAGAAAGGAGCTAGTAATGGAGGAGATTCCTCCTAAGAGAAGAAGTTCAAGAAAAATAGCGAGCCCTTCACCATTACTACGACACCTTCTAAAGAGGTGTGTAAACATTGCGACAAGGCCGGCCATAAGGCTGAGGAATGCTGGAGGAGATTGGGAGCTTGTCTCCGTTGCGGGAGTCATGATCATCGGATTCCCGACTGCCCTCTACTAAATGATCAAGCCGAAGACGAGAAGCGCCCGGTGAAGAAGCAAGCACGTCTTCGAGCTCTTCAAGAGGCGGAGCAAGATGAAGGCGGACTGGTGGAAGGTAAATTAAAGATTTACTCTAAATCTGCTCGTGTCTTGTTTGATACTGGCGCGACACATTCTTTTGTTTCCAAGAAGTTTACTGATCCATTACCTATGGAACCAGAGTGGATAGATGACGCGGCGGCGATGTGGAAATAGATCGACGGCACTCCGATATCACGAATAGGACGAGAACGGATAACTGCTATCTCACACAGCTCGACCTCACGCCGGACGGTCTCACACCGGGTGACACACTCAAATCTCACAAATGGAGAGAAGAGGGAAGGGAAAGGCAAGAGGGGAGAGGTCTTACACAAAATAACATTTCATTCATTCTTTCATTCATATCATCTCGTAACACACCTTAGCCTCCTTATATAGGAAAGAAAGCTATAACAACAAGACCCTCTAACTTCCACTAATTATGTTTATACCCTAGCCTAACAAGACAAACCCACCCACCTTACTTTGACTTGTGGGTTTTAATCAAATAAAATATAAAAATTACACACATGTTATTTGACTTAGACTATCCTAATAAGACGAAAGAAAAATACATGTAGGGATACATGTATACATACACACAAATACATATACTCAATACGTAATATACTACCGTAGCCGTAGGCCGAGTCTTCAGGAAGGATCTCCGAGCCATAAGCTCGGTGTCGGGGCAGTGCGGCATCGGCTCCGAGTAGTGGGCCCCGTAGGGGACCCGGTGTCCCCACCAACCCTCCCGGGGTGGCTGGAACTCGACTCCGTCGAGTAAGGGGGGACACTGCTGTGGTAGTGCTCCAGCAGATCTGGATCGAGGCGCTGGAGATCTTCCCGGCTGATCCAGGAATCATCAGAAGGTGGACGGTCTCGCCAGTGAACAAGGTAGCGCTGGTACACCCTGCTCTGTGTAGTGGTCACCTGCTCATCCAGTATCCTCTCAATGTGCTCGCGCGGTACTCTCGAGGCTGTAGGACGCACAGGGGTGGGCTCACTCTCAATGGGAGGAGAAGGCTCGAAAGGGTCACTAGGAATCGCTGTGGGTTCCTTATAGGCCACTAGGTCTGCCACATTAAAAGTCGAGCTAATCCCATATTCGGGAGGTAAGTCCACAACATAAGCATTGGAGCCAATCTTCCGCAGAATTGGGAAGGGGCCATCACTACGGGCTTGCAACTTTTAAACGGCTCCCGAGGGGAGTCGTTCGGGTCGAACCCGTACCATAACCATGTCACCTTCTTGGAATTCATGGTGACGCCTATGCGAATCAGCCAACTTTTTATAGGTTTCATTACTGAGGTTGATTTGCTTGCTAATTGACTCATGCAGACTCGTGACATGCTGTGCAAACTCCTCAGCTGACTTGGATATCCTAGACTCGAGGGGAAGGGGAATGAGATCCACAGGTTTTCTAGGCTTGTAGCCATGCACGACCTCAAATGGACTCATACCTATGGACCGATTGACCGAACTGTTGTATGCAAATTCGGCTCTAGGTAAAAGAAGGTCCCAAGTGCCGGGGTGATCCCCTACGAGACACCTCAACAGATTCCCTAAACTCCTATTGACGACCTCAGTTTGCCCATCAGTTTGGGGGTGATAGGTAGTGGAGAATTTGAGTTTGGTGCCAACTAGGTGCCAAAGTGTCTTCCAAAAGTAACTAGTGAACCGGACATCTCGGTCAGACACGATGGTTTGGGAAGACCAACATAAATGGGCTACTCTAGATGCATCAGATATTTTGGAACATGCAATGAAGTGGGCCATCTTAGAGAACCTATCAACGACAACAAAGATAGAATCATGCTTGTGAGCAGTGCGTGGTAACCCAAGGATAAAATCCATACTCACATCAACCCATGGTCGATCAGGAACATGGTGAGGAGTGTAGAGACCAGTGTTCTGTTTGACCTGTTTGGCCATCGTGCACGTCCTACACTGGGCTATAATCTTGGCCACATCTCTCTTCAGGCCAGGCCAATAGAAGTGCTCCTCCACAGAATGGATGGTCTTGTTGCTGCCAAAGTGACCAGCAAGACCTCCAGCATGCATTTCCCATATCAGGAAGTCCCGAACAGAAGTCCTCGGGACACAGAGTTGCTGCCCTCGAAATAGAAAACCATCTTGGAGTAGATAGTCAGAAAAGACTGTCGAGGGTCCAGCGGACAGAGCAGAGTAGGCAGGGCCAAAATCAGGACACTCTCCATAGAGTTCCTTCATGCGGTCAAATCCGGTGACCTCTACCCGAACAGTGGAAAGAAGGGAGACCCTTCGACTTAAGGCGTCGGCCACCTTATTGTCCTTTCCAGCCTTATGTTTTAGGACAAAGGTGAAGGACTGTAGGAATTCTACCCACCGACCATGCCTAGGATTTAAGCCCTTCTGAGAGCTAAGAAATTTCAGAGCCTCGTGGTCCGAATATAAGACAAACTCTTGAGGTAAGAGATAGTGTCTCCAGTGCTTGAGGGCTTGGACCACGGCATAAAACTCCTTATCATATGTGGAGTATCGAAGCTTTGCATCAGAAAGCTTCTCATTGAAATAAGCCACAGGGTGGCTTTCCTGACTAAGCACTCCACCTATTCCTACGCCAGATGCAGCACAGGATATCTCGAAGACTTTGAAAAAGTCTGGCAGGCGGAGGACAGGGGCTTTGGTCATAAGCTTCTTTATGGCAAGAAAAGCCTGAGAGGCGGCTTTGGTCCACGCAAAATTCCCTTTACAGATGCAATCCGTAATGGGTGCCATAATGGTGCTAAATCCCTGGATGAAGCGTCTGTAGAAGGTGGCTAGCCTGTGAAAACTACGAACGTCATGGACATTCTGGGGCTCCGGCCAGTCTACTATAGCTCGGACCTTGGATGAGTCCACAGACACTCCTTGACTAGAAACCACAAATCCGAGGAAAGTGACCCGATCTGTCATGAATTCACATTTCTTGAGATTGGCAAACATGGTTTCTCTCCTCAAAGTCTCGCAGACTTCCCTCAAATGATGGATGTGGTCCTGAGGGTTGTGGTTATAGATGAGAATGTCGTCAAAGTAGATGACAACAAAGCGACCAATGAGAGGGCGGAGGACTTCCGTCATAAGCCGCATGAATGTGTTGGGGGCATTGGATAGCCCAAATGGCATGACAAGCCACTCATACAGACCTTCTTTAGTTTTGAAGGCTATCTTCCACTCGTCCCCTGGTCGGACTCGGACTTGGTGGTAGCCACTTTTCAAGTCAATCTTGGAAAATATGGTGGCTCCACTCATCATGTCAAGCATGTCATCAAAACGGGGAATGGGAAACCTATACTTGACAGTGATCTTATTGATGGCGCGGCTGTCAACACACATCCGCCAGGTGCCATCCTTCTTGGGTGTGAGTAAGGCAGGAACAGCACATGGGCTCTTGCTCACCCTGAGGAAACCTTTTTGGATAAGGTCCTCGACAATCCTTTGGAGCTCAGCATGCTCCTTTGGGTTCAATCGGTAATGGGGAAGGTTGGGTAGGGTGGACCCAGGGACAAGATCAATAGCGTGTTGAATGTCACGCATGGGAGGGAGTCTAGAGGGCAAATCCTCTGGGAAAATGTCTGGGAAGTCCTGTAGAATTGCCTAGACCTCGGGTGGGACTGAGACTCGGGACTCCTCGGGGGTGATGGTGACAATAACAGCCCAGACAGGGGCACCTTCGGCAACCTCCCTATTCAGCTGACAGACGCCTATGAAGTTAAGGCGCCTAATTGGGTCATGGTCAACCTTAGGGGCCTTAGGGATGGATATGACAGGTGTAGGAGAGGAGGGCATGGGAAGCTTCCCTTTGGTGGGGGTTGGGGCATTCTCCTGAATTTTGGGGGATGCAGCGGGTGTAGAGGTAGGACTCTTTCCCACCTTTGGGGGTGTTGGGCACAACTGAATCCTCTTTCTATTGTGGGAGAAGGAACACTCATTGGACTAACCGAATGTAGTAAGGTCTACATCGTAGATCCATGGCCGTCCTAGGATGATGCTCCCGACCTTCATAGGCACTACATCGCATAGGATTTATCCTTGGTAGGACTGGAACTGGATGGGAATGACACATGTAGTGGTGACTGGGATAGACGTGTCGTCAACCCAAGCCACGTTGTATGGCCTCGGATGAGGATGGGTAGGTAGACCTAGACGGGATACAAAGTCTGAAGAGACTGCATTAATATAGCTCCCGTTGTCAAAGATCACCTTGCAGGGTTGAGTTTTGACCATGATGTAGGTTTGGAAGATGGAGGTTCGACGCCAGTCGTCCTCCTGTGGGTGTGCGAGGATGCAGCGAACTACACCTAGTCTTCCCTGGTTTGAACTTTCGGTAATTTCCCCCACTTGCATGTACTCGACATGCGTTCCATCATACCCTGCATCTAATTCCTCAAACTGGACAACGAGATCAGGGTCAGGCTCATATCTCTCAAGGGTTTCTCCTTCCTGAGGTGGAAGCTCCATGGACTGGGGGTCGGTGATGACCAAGGCTCAGGTGGGGCAATTGGTGGCAATATGCCCTAGGTTATGACACCTGAAGCATCGGACTCCTGAGATAGGGGCTGGTTGGGAGATGCTAGGGATGACCCCTTTTCCCTTGTCATATCTCCTCTCAACTGGTGGAGTATACTCCAGTCTAGGCACAGCAGCGGGTGCAGGTAAAGGGTTCCTTGGGAAAGGAGCAGTAGGGGCAACGGCCCTAAGTGGGGTAGTAGTAGGGATGTAGGAGGTGGAGGGGCCAGCTCTCTCAGTATAGCGGACTATGGGGTTTCGGGGTTCAGGTTGGCGGTAGATGGGAACCCGAGGTGGGACCACCCTTTGAAACCTCTCAACATCTCGTGCAACCTGGTAGGCGTGCTCGAGGGTGTTAACCTCCCGCAAGAATAATTCCCTGCTGAATACTCTCATGTAAGCCAGCCCTAAACCGAGAGAGGGTGACAGAGGCATCCTCCATGACTCGACTCCGAAGGAAGTAGTCATCAAATTTGGTGATGTACTCATCCACGGACTTTCCATCTTGGGTGAGTTTCTGCCACTGATCTAAAAGACGCTGATGGTAGGAAGGTGGTAGATACTTCTCCCTCAATTTCTCCTTCATTTCTTCCCACGTGCTAATAGGCTCCTCTCGTCTCCGTGCTAGGAGATTCTCAACATTACATCAGTAGGTCTTGGCTTGACCCAGGAGTTTCATTTTGGCAAACCTCACCCTGGTAGCAGGGGTCATGCGGCGATGCCAATCAAAATATTGGTCCATCCCGGTAGTAGGGGTCATGCGGCGATGCCAATCAAAATATTGGTCCATCCCGGTCTCCCAGTCAAGGTATGTGGCGGGATTTAGGGACCCATCAAAACTCGGAGCGTCAATTTTGACGTCCGGTAGGATGATATCTTCATCGTCGTGGTCTCTCTCTCGAGGCATACGGGCCTCTTTCTCTCTACCCTGGGGGGCCTGATTCGGGCGAATCTGCTCTCTTTCCTCCCTAGGATTAGCTACGGGATCGCCATGGCCATTTACTCATCCTTCCTCTCCCTTCAGTCGATCCTCTAAAGCTCGGATCCTCTCATCTAGCTCGGCTCGAAGTTGGCCTATGGATTCTTCAAAATGGGTTAGAAGATTATGCTCGAGCTGAGCCAACATAGCACTCACGCTCTTCTGATCCATGTGGGATTGTAGAGTTGAAGGGCGCTCTAGATGGCCGGATGAATTCCTAGACCAACGTGGCATGCACGACCTCGGACCTAAATGATGCAGTCTTGGGACCGATAATTAGCAAGCTATAGACCCGAATTTGTTGGCTAAATAGGCAAAGGGCCAAGTTTGAAGGGACTGGTCAGGGAGAGTTGCTCGCCCGTAGGTGAAGTAGTTGTGGAACTACCTCCTGACAATTAGGGTGCCCTAATGCGGCAGTCTAGGGCCTAAAGGATGGGTACATACAAGCTCTCACTTACCGTCCATAGCGATGTACACAGGAGACTGGCTGCATGGATCGGGCTCTCTCTCACTTCGCGCGGCAATTGAAAGGATACTAAATGAGTAAGTGAGAGGAGCACGTACCTAGCTAGACTGAAAAGTCTAACTCCGATCGGAGACGAAGGCGAGTTGGGACGTGCGGGCCCGCACGGCGTCGACGAAGCTTGAGCGGTTACAAAGCATTCACTCCACACTGGGAGGATTTAATTATTACAAATCGCTTAAAATTTCCCGTGCAGGGGAACAAATCAGTCCAAATTCTTCGCGCAGGGAGACTCAGAGGTACGCACGTGCCGTAATTTACGGAACGTCTTTCGACGACCCACTATCTCGGGCGTTGTTCGAGCCTCCGTTGTGGACGTCGGGTGCCACTTCAATTTTGTTAAAATAACATATATATATATATATAAGATTATTTATATAAATATATATATATATAGATATATATAAGATTATATATATCCTAAATATATATCATCATCATCATCTTCATCATCAGAGCCTTATCCCAATTAATTGGGGTCGGCTACATGAATCCTGTTCCGCCAAAGATTTCTATCAAGTGCAATATCGTATTTAAACCCAAGAAACTAATGTCCTTCCTAATAATATTGCACCATCTCATTTTAGGCCTTGCCCGAGCTCTTTTACTAGCATCCACTAAGATTTGGTCACATCTTTTAACCGGCACTGAGTTAGGGCGACGACACACATGTCCAAACCACCTGTGTCTATTTTCTCTCATTTTACTATCAATTGGAGCTATCCCTAAGTCCTTACGGATACGCTCATTCCTAATCTTGTCTTTCTTAGTCTTGCCACACATCCATCTCAACATCCTCATCTCTGCTACACACATTTTGTGGATGTGTTCCTTTCGTACTGCCCAACACACGGTACCATATAACAAAGCAGGCCTCACAGCTGTTCTATAAAACCTCCCTTTGAGTTTCACAGGCATACGATGATCACAAAGGACACCTGATGCACTTCTCCATCTTAACCAGCCTGCCTTAATCCTATGTGTAACGTCATCATAAATCTCCCCATTCTCTTGTATGATAGACCCTAAGTATCGAAAGCTACTACTCTTCTGAATGTTATGTCCATCAATGTACTATATATACTATATATATAATTAATACACTCTCTCTTTTTTTTGACCTTTTCAAACCTTTCTTTTTTTTTCACACGTTTTTTTTCAACCTTCCTTTCTTTCTTTCAAACATTCCTCTTCAAACCTCTCTTTTCTGACTTCTTTCCCCCTTTTTTTCTTTTCAAACAGGCTTCACGTGTCTCACGCGGCTGGGCAGTCAGCAAAGGCTGGCGGGGTGGGTGGCGAGCTCGGTGGCCCGCACAGGAGGGCCGGCTGGGTGTGGGTGCGGCCGAGCGGGCCGCGCTGGCGTGGTGCCGGTCGCACGCAGGGGCGCAGTGCGGGCACTGGCCACGGGCGCACAGGGGCGCGTAGGGGCGCTGGGCGGGCGGAGCACGCAGGGCGCGGGGCCGGACGGTCGAGCGCGCAGGGCGCGCGTGGGGCCGGACGGTCGAGCGCGCAGGGCGCGGGGCCGGACGGCTGAGCGCGCAGGGGCGCGGGCCCAGACGTAGGGAGGCGGGCTCGAGCGGGCGGGCGCGGGGCACGGGCCGGACGGGCGTGGGGCGTGCACCGGGTGGGCGCAAGGCGGGCGTGGGAGGCCTTGGCAGGGCGCGGGCGCGTGTGCGCCTGGGCACGTTCGCGCCTAGGCACGTGCGTGCCTGGGCGCGGGGAGGTTGGGTCGCGGGGGTGCGCCCGGGCGCGGGCGACGCAGGCGACGCAGGCGTTGGCGCCTGCGGGTGGCCGCGGCGGAGGAGATGGCCGTTGTGGCCAGGCAGAACTTCAAATCGGGCACGGGCAATGATGTTAACTGTGAACTCTTTTTTTTTCTTCAAATTCTTTCTTCTGCTTTGCGTAAATATGAGAGAGATAACTGAGAGAGAGAAATGAACAGGGAGAGAGAGATGAACCGAGAGAGAAAGAGAAACAGAGAGGGAACAAGATTTTTTTTTTCTCAATTTTTTTTTCTATCTCCTTTTTTTTTCTCTCACGATCTTCCTGCTACTCTCTTTTTTTTTCACTCTAGCAATTTAGAGAGAGAAAGAGAGAGAGACGTCGGAGACGTCGGGTCGATGGAGGCGCCGTTTGTTAGGCTCTGATACCAAATATGACGAGGCGGCGACGTGGAAATAGATCGACGGCACTCCGATATCACGAACAGGACGAGAACGGATAACTGCTATCTCACACAGCTCGGCCTCACGTCGGACGGTCTCACACCGGACGACACACTCAAATCTCACAAATGGAGAGAAGAGGGAAGGGAAAGGCAAGAGGGGAGAGCTCTTACACAAAACAACATTTCATTCATTCTTTCATTCATATCATCTCGTAACACACCTTAGCCTCCTTATATAGGAAAGAAAGCTATAACAACAAGACCCTCTAACTTCCACTAATTATGTTTATACCCTAGCCTAACAAGACAAACCCACCCACCTTACTTTGACTTGTGGGTTTTAATCAAATAAAATATAAAAATTACACACATGTTATTTGACTTAGACTAGCCTAATAAGACGAAAGAAAAATACATGTAGGGATACATGTATACATACACACAAATACATATACTCAATACGCAATATACTACCGTAGCCGTAGGCCGAGTCTTTAGGAAGGACCTCCGAGCCATAAGCTCGGTGTCGGGGCAGTGCGGCGTCGGCCCCGAGTAGTGGTCCCAGTAGGGGACCCGGTGTCCCCACCAATGGATTTAGTCATTTCAACTCCTCTCGGAAACGAGTCCGAGATTTCTCACCATTATTTGAATTGTGAAGTGATGGTGAAAGGGAAAAATCTACCTGCCGATTTAATATGCCTAGACATGAAGGATTATGATGTTATACTAGGAGCTGATTGGCTATCCACACACAAGGCAGTTGTATATTGCCGAAACGGCAAGGTAACTTTTAAAGAAATCCCAGAACTTGTCTACACTAGTCCTCGGAGTAGAAACAAGTCACCCCTTATTTCGGCCCTCTGAGCTAGTAAGCTCTTGAGGAAAGGATGTGTGGCTTTCATAGCATTTATGACCATCACAGAAGTGAAGGAGTCTAAGATAGAAGACATCCGCGTAGTTCGGGAGTTTCCGATGTGTTCCCATAAGATTTGCCCGGATTACCCCCACAAAGAGAAGTGGCCTTCACCATCGACCTTGTCCCTGGTGCTGGTCCAGTTTCTAAGGCACCTTATAGGATGTCCCCCACCGAGCTTAAGGAATTAAAGGAGCAATTGATGGAGCTCTTGAAGAAAGGATTAATCAGACCGAGCACTTCCCCGTGGGGAGAGCCCGTGTTATTTGTAAAGAAGCAGGATGGATCGATGAAACTCTACATCGATTATCGGCAGTTGAACCACCTTACCATCAAGAACAAATATCCACTGCCAAGGATCGATGAATTATTTGATCAAATATCTGGATCCAAATATTTCTCAAAGATTGATCTCATGTCGGAATACCATCAACTAAGGATCAAGGATGATGACATTCATAGGACCGTGTTCCGGAGCAGGTATGTGCACTACGAATTTGTTGTTACGCCTTTTGGACTAACGAATGCCCCTGCAGCCTTTATGCAGTTGATGAATAGGATATTCAGGCCTCATCTAGATCAATTTGTAGTGGTCTTCATTGATGACATATTGATTTATTCAAAGACCGAAGAAGATCATGAAGAACACTTAAGGATTACGTTACTAATATTGAGGAATAATCAACTTTACGCCAAACTTAGCAAGTGCGACTTCTGGCTTGAGGAAGTGTCTTTCTTAGGGCATGTGATCTAGAAGGATGGGATTTCTGTTGACCCATCGAAAGTCAAGGCTGTGAAGAATTGGGAAAGGCTGACCAATACAACTGTCACGCCCTGAGCTTTTAATATAGCGAAAGACAATTTCGGGAATCGTGAACAGTCGGCATGGTAAGCCTCTTGCAAGCAAGAATAATCAGAGCGCAAGGCAATCACACATAAGATGCAATTGCACAATAATTTAATCAACTTCTCCTCTCATTAATAATAAGAATGATAAAAATCCAAGTAAATAGACTATTCCAACTCACTCAAATCTATTAGACTCAATAAAAAGGAAAATTACATGAACTCAATCTAGACATTGTTGATTTCCTAAGTATTTTCTCTTAATTTTATGAGACTTTCATTCGCTCTCGGACCCATCACTTGAATAACTCGAATCCGAATCCGAACTACTTGCATCTCCTAAAAAGATTGAAAAATAGGTAATGAGCACACTTGCCCAGTAGGTATCTTCGCTTCAACATGAAGGTAATATTAAAGTGATTAGCATTTTAGCTCTAAAGAATAAGGTAAAATCATGCGAATGCGATAAATCATTTAAATAAACCAAAGTAACAAGACATGACCAAGTTAAGATATGGTTGAGCAAGCATGATCAAGCAAGAATGTAATTATGGCCTTTCAAGAACGTAACAAGAATGTACTAGCAAGTCAAGCAAGAATGTACTCTTCACTTAGCAACAAGTACTTCGTAAATTTCTGTGGATATTTTTACAAGTCGTGAATATTTCCGTGATTGCCGTGAACATTTCACTTATTTACAAAGAAAGTACTCCCAGCACAATGCGATGCAGTAGCATCATACCCCATAGTTTATAATAGTATGTTTCCGACAATCAGCCGAGGGGACTAGCATAGAGCCCTTGAACACAATCAGTGCTCGAACCGCATCTTCAAGTATAAATCAAGCTACTTCCACGCATGTAAATAATGTGGCCAAGAATGTACAATTTCAATGATAAACTCATGATAAAGTAACCAAAAATACGAACGCTTCTATCAGGAAATAAGGAATTTCAATAAATACCTTAAATAACTAGGTTATGCCATGGAAATAAATCGACAGCATAATGGTACTTTTCTTTATCTTTCATAATTTATCTTAGATGTCTTTGAATAAGGTTACAAGTCCTAGACTATCATTTGTCAATCTAGGATTATAGGAGTATTAACCCTTTGGGTCAAAACAATACTCAGGAAACTTAGCGGTCTATAACTGGGCCGCTATATTGATATGGCAGTCTAGTATTGGGCCGCTAGAATAGGCTGAATCCAGAAATAAATCAATTGGACTCAGATGACATGGCGGTCAGATACTGGACCGTTAATGGGCTTTAGCGGTCGAGTATTGAACCATTACAGGATAGAATCAGAAAACATCGGTAGTGCTTTCTAGATAATTCGGCTTTAATGGTACAACCAACTCGGCATCCTAGTGAGAATCCCAGGCTCGCGGAGAATTACGGAGGCCTTGAAACAAGATTTCCTAGTCCATTGGAAGGAATATCCAAAGGAGAGGTTATCATGTTCAAGATTATGTTCCTATAAGTGCAAAGTGTGTAACTAATGGCCATATACCAGAATATACGCCATGAACTTACAGAAATGACTCTGAGATAGGAAAAGAATGTGTACAGTGAGAAACCAACGTTCAATCTCGTTCATACAAGCACTTAAACCATAATTTAATACAAGATTATATATTTTTTGGCATGAAACTATCATATGTTTAAAATAATCCTAAGAACAATAAAGAATATGAAATCACTATTATGAATCAGTAAAACAAACACTCAGAGTAGTACATAACATTAAAACAGGTTAGAACATAGTTAACTAGGCTTACTTATAAGTTAAATGGACTGTTCTTGATTCTATCTCGGTTGACAGAAAATAGAACATTGGCGGTCTATCATAGAACCGTTACAGGAAGTTGGCGGTTTATCGTAAGGCCGCCAGAGAGATAAAAATGGTCTATTTCTGGTCCGCCAGAGATTTCAAAAAAACTGAGTTTACAGAGTGTCTAGCGGTTTATCGTAGGGTCGCTGCACGTGGTTGGCGGTCGAAGACTAGGCCGCTAGAGCACGACTGACAGTAACTTAAAAAGAAACTAATGTTTAAAACACATCATGTCTGGAAATCAACATATTACAAAACTACTACATGATAGAACGAGAAATAGGCTACAATATGCATGGGAATCATGTATCATGACAAAAGAAATACTTTAGTTCAATTGGGCTAAGAGATATGCATGTATGACATACTAAGTGCATAGGTCCTATTGAAACATGAAATTCTCCACACATAAAACATGAAATCAAGTAAAACTAGAGGGCATTTAATCTTAGAATGATACTTTAGCCGTTCATGAGATGAGCTACCTCTGCTAAGGCTTCTAGTCTTGCAATTTCGGACTGGAAGTTAACCCTAATCCCACACTTCATGTGGTAAATTAGCAACTTCACACTGCTCTAACTCCTTACTCTCTTTACCTAAGGACATGAAATTTGGAGGGTAAGAAGTAGATATTAAAGGGAACAAAAAGTTATAAAGGCATTAATGCTAATTACCTCGTTTTGGTATCCTAATTCCTTGATCTTCACCGAACTTTTGCACAGTTTTCTAGGTCGCTAATATGGAACTAGCAACTTTGCAGGCTTCTATCTCCTTGTGTGCTTGATCTCTTAGCATGAAATTTTGAGAGATGTTAGTCCTATATATTAGGAATAAAAACTTCTAAAGAACCTACATGAAATAATACCGTCTTACCTTGATTCCACGTGAGCCAAATGTAAGGGTCGCACAGGTCAAAACTAGGTTCTATTTATAGGGTTTTACTAGGGTTTTGAGGATTAGATCGATCCTAGATTCCTTATTAAACCTTAGATCAACTTCTGAGAGTCCTTAAGATGTTTACTAGTCCACCCATCTCGATCTCTAGGAGATAACTCATCAAAAATCTAATCTTTTTGCTCTTTCCTCACTTCACGGAACTGACAGAATGTAGCGGTCAAAGGTTGGTCTGCCATATGTGCCTTAGCGGTTTTACGATAGACCACTACAGATCCTGGGCGCTGAATTTGAAATGAGTTCAAACTCAAATTTTGGTTTATCCATTTTATTATCTATTCAACGTGTATTCATCCCTAAATTCCGTGAATAGGCTAATTAACCTTCTAGAACATGGGCCAAACTTCATGGGCTTAGTCCTTAAACCCTTTACGCTTCAATTAATTAGGCTAGGTTAATTGTTTATCATAATTGGGACTAAATAATGATTTATTTAACCTAATATTTATTTATTAATTCATTTGGACCTTTAATAATTCCAAAAAATTCATAAATTCATAAAAATAATTTATAAAAATTCTGGGGCATTACAACAACGAGATCCATAGTTTCTTGGGTCTAGTTGGCTATTACAGGCGATTCATCAAGGACTTCTCCAAGATCGCCGTTCCTCTTACTGGGCTGACCCGCAAGGAGATTCCTTATAAGTGGGATGCAGACTGTGAGAAAAGTTTTCAAGCCTTGAAGGATCATCTGACAACTGCCCTGGTCTTGGCATTACCAACTGAAGGGGAGAAATTTAAGGTATATACTGATGCATCTGGCATTGGCCTCAGATGTGTGTTAATGCAACAAGGGAGAGTCATTGCTTACTTATCCTGACAATTAAAGAAGCATGATGAGAACTACCCGGTGCGCGACTTAGAGTTGGCCGCGGTAGTATTTCCTTTAAAGATCTAGAGACACTATCTCTATGAAGAATAGTTTACCGTGTACTCCGATCACAAGAGTCTCAAGTATCTATTTTCTCAAAAAGAATTGAATATGAGACAAAGGCATTGGCTGGAGTATCTCAAGGACTTTGACTTCACAATACAATACCATCCTGGAAAGGGAAATCCCGTTGCCGATGCCCTTAGTCGAAAGTCGAGAGCGTTATTGGCCACCTGCATGATCCAAGAATGGAAGTTACTGGAACAATTCTCTAAGTTGGAAATAAGCACGGACAAGGAGAAAGGGGGTATCCCCCTATCGCACATGAGGATACAACCAAATCTACTCTCCGAAATCCAAGGACTTCAAGATAATGACCCGGTACTGGTAGAAATAAAAAGCAAGTTAGAAGAACAACCTGATTTCAAGCAATGATCAGATGGAAGATTATTATTCCGAGAAAGGGCTTATGTACCGGATTGTCTGGAATTGAAGAAGAAAATTTTAGAAGAAGCTCACCGATCAAGGTACACAATTCATCCCGGATCTACCAAGATGTACCAAGACTTGAAACGGACCTTTTGGTGGCCCAACATGAAAAGGGAGGTAGCGGACTTTGTGTCTCGCTGTCTCACGTGCCAACAAGTCAAGGCGGAACACCAAAATCCTACCGATAAGCTACATCCTCTAAATATTCCTAAGTGGAAGTGGGAGGATATCGGCATGGACTTCATTGGGTTTGTCTAAATCTAAGGACGACATGATTGAATATGGGTCATCATAGATCGATTGACCAAGTGAGCTTACTTCCTGCCGATAAAGAGCCAATGGTCTGTTGATGTTCTTGGTACCTTATACATCAAAAAAGTCATTAGACTGTATGGAATTTCTATTTCGATCGTGTCTGACTGAGACCCGCACTTCACTTCTTATTTCTGGAAGGGTCTACAACATTCGTTGGGGACAATACTCAACTTTAGTATAGCTTTTCACCCTCAAACGAATGGTCAGACCGAGAGAATGAACCAAGTCGTAGAAGACATGTTAACAGCCTATATTATTGATTTCGGTGGGAGCTGGCATGATCACTTGTCCCTAGTTGAGTTTGCATATAACAACAGTTACCAGGCAAGTTTCCAACTGACACCTTTCGAGGCATTATACGGAAGGAGTTGTCGATCACCCTTTTGCTGGGATGAAGTTGGCGAAGAGCAACTACTAGGCCCGGACATGGTAAGAGACACCACTGAGAAGATTCAACTCATTATAGAAAGACTCCAAATGGCTCAATTTAGACAAAAGACTTACGCCGATACTAGAAGGAGAGACCTCGAATTCCAAGTTGGAGATCACGTGTTTCTTAAAGTCTCCCCAGGATGAGGTATTAGAAGATTTGGTGTTAAGGGCAAGCTTACACCAAAATATATTGGTTCCTTCGAAGTGCTAGAGAGAGTTGGCGAGGTTGCCTATCGAGTCGCCTTGCCACCACAACTATCTAAAGTACACAATATATTTCATATTTCTATGCTCAAGAAGTATGTTAATGATCCATCTAACATCATAGATCATGACAACCTGGTGATACAAAAGGATCTCACTTATGAACAAATGCCTTTGAAGATCCTTGATCGTAAGGTTCGTGTGCTAAGGAACAAGATGATTCCCATGGTAAAGGTAAAATGGAACAAGTGCTCAGAACAAGAAGCCACATGGGAGATCGAAAAATCTATGAAGAAAAGATTCCCTGACTTATTTCAAGACCGTAGGTAGTCTGCACCCTCCATGACTGTATAAAATTAAATTTGGGGATCAAATTCTTTTAAGTGGGGGAGGGTGTAGCACCCCGATAAATTGTAAAGGAAAAAAATACCTATATGATTCACAAAGGAATAAAAGTCTACCATAAATAAGCCTTAAATAATTAATTAGGGCCCAATTCAAAAAACAAAAGATAATGCCCAACCTATATATGGGCCTTACAGGCTATATATATATAATAAATCCTCAAATAATTTGGATGGACCCAAACCTAATTGGGTGTTCGAACGTGGGAATTGGCCATGCATGGAGTTAGGGTTTTAAGTCTAAAAAGGAATACGGCTTTGAATATGTCATTAATAGAGTAACATGGGAAGGCTTAAACCTCGTAGGATTCTTACGTGGGAAGCTTATCTTTCAATAGGATTCTAAACCCCAAATAATATATATATAACCCCCATCGAGCAAGCAACCGTCTTTTGCTTTACTATTCCTTCTGTTCGATGACGACCTACTGCTCTGTGAAGAAGAGTTCTTCTTCTTCCTTCTGCTACGTGCATCCTGCAGATATTCGAGAAGCTTGCTTCTCCTTTCTTCCTCCTGTTGCCATTCAAGCTACTGAGGTAAAGAAGCTGCAGTGCTGCTACTGTTGCTGTCGCTAGTGCGTAGAGGGGAATTCTCTCCTACCTCTGCTTCCCGTGCATGAAGAGGAACTCACCTCCTTCCTTTCCTCTCGTCAAATAGTCCTCTTGTTGCAGTTGCTGTTAAGGAGTTTTCTTCTTCCTCGCTACCGTGGCTGTTGTTAACTGCTACTGTTGCTCTTATTAATTCTCGTGTTCCTTTATTCATCGTTCAGATCAACCAACAAAGGTAGATGTTCTCAAGATACGAAGCCCAACATGATAATAAAAGTAAATTCATGCATATAGGTCGTATAGCAATAATTCCATGACTTTTGTTTGAGTTTTATGAAGCTTTACTGTGTTTCAATAAATAGTGGCCAGGGATGTCGCAAATTCTTCTGAAATAGCGACAGTGGCCAAGGCACAGTTTAATGAGCGACCCTTTCCCAATCCGCTAATTCTCTAGTGTATTTAATAAATACCACATGCTTAAAAATAATTATCTATGTAACTCAACGTTAAAACTATTGCATGAACATGTTTCTAGATTCCTGATATTTTTCTCCGTCTATTCATGTCTTTACTTTCCTGATTATGTGAACTCAAAATTTATGAACAATACCATGTGTCTAGGATTGTATCTGCCTGATGCATAGCATCAAACAAAGAAAGGGCGATAGTCACCTAGTCGCTAATTAAAGAATAAACGCCCCTATACGGTGGCGCTATTTTTTAAAAAATCCAGTAAATAGAAAATACATTGAAAATCATGAATGTACGACCTAAATAATGACATCATTTAAGGAATGAACACCATCATACACAGTCACTATTTATAAGTATAAATGTTAATTTATGGAAAATTTTAGAATTAGTGCCCGTATAGAGTGTCGTTGATTCTTATTATTTCCTTTAAATTTATGTTATAAATTAAGATTGAACGACCTTTCAGAAAGCCGTTATTTATTGAAATAGCAATTTCTGTTGAGGCGCAGATTCCTGTCTCTCAGCTTTACCGCATTTTCTGGCCCGTATCGCGAGTCTATTGACACTCTCATCTCACATCCGTAGATGGGGTTTTCTGTTTTTGATTCTATCGATTACACATGAACTCTCGGTGATGTTTGAACCCTCCGCGGGATATTCCTTCCTTCAGACTGGTGATTTCATCATGGAGACCTCTGTAAGTCTACACTCGCCTTGGATTCCTCCAAGGCAGTCGAGCAGGTTGTACCTTAAAAACCCTGGAATCCTTACTTGTCACTTCACTCTGAAGAAACGTGATGCTTAGCCATCATAGATCGCTGTTTTGGCCTTTTCTGAGAAGCATGATCTGTCAGTAATTAGCCACCATGACTTGGGTGCCAGAAGGAATTGGCGACCAGGACAGTGACGCTATTTCCTTGATTTAGCGACCTAAGCCTGAGCGCTATTTCATCGAGCCTGTACAGTTCACAGGAATTAGCGACCAGACTGTGGGCACTATTTCTGTAATTAATGGCGACTGAGTGGGCACCAATTACCCAGTTTCATGATATGTCATGATTTTTTATGCATTTTATCGACATGTCTTCCTTGTTCAAAGTTCTGCCTTTGATCTCCTTCATTCGTGAAATCTACCTTATCATCCTACAATGGTTTATTCTTGGAATTCTATATTGGCTATAAACTATAGTGGATGTGTAATTATACATGACTCAATGCTTGCGCATATAGGACCAGATCTAGTCCTGGGAGGAGCACCCGAAAGTACTTGTACCCATGGGAGCTATATTGATCACGGTGTGGCATTACACCGAAGCGCTTGACTTGCTTGATTATTGACATTCCACAACTCGTACTTGACTTGACTTGACTTTACATGACTTGCATGGCCCGGAATGGGTATTTACTTGCTTGATATTATAATAGTCAATTCATATGACATGACTTGATATATTTACATGCTTGACCATCTTGATACATTTTACCTGAATATCCTGAAATCTTGCTAGTTCATTAACTCTTGATACTCTCTCTCATCATTGTCATGCGTACATGCATAGCAATACATGTATTCATGTAACATGTAATTTACTTAAAGCAAGCTAGTACTTAAGATATAATTCCTACTGAGCGTTCACTTACCTAGTGTTTTTTTCATATTTTTTAGGTAACTCTGATAACGAGAATCAATCGGATGGAAACGGGAACGAGTAAAGAGCGTAGAGCAACCTAGTCATGGAAGCGTCTATCTAGCCGTGTCTTTTTCCTATTTCTTGAGTCTATCATTGTAATTTTCTTTCTTATTGAGTCAAAAGTTTGTCATTTGGTATTCCCTTACTTGAAGGTAATGTAAGACTATTTGGTAGTTTCAATGAATAAAGGATTTGGTTTATATCTCTACTCTTGCGTGCACTGTCTATAAGGACTAATTCCTTATGCTCTGATTGACAAGAATGATATAAACTAGTCACGCGTATCGGGTTCCTTCCGCACTCAGGGCGTGACAATTTTTGTGGTATCAGAGCCTAGGATATTCAATTCCTAGGAGAAACCAAGTCCAATGATAGGTTTATACCTTCATTGGGTGAGAATGGGTAGAGCCATGGGTTAAGTTAACTTAGAAACTTAGACCCTTGGATTAATCACATATTAATATAGTTATTTAAATATTGTAGGACCATGGCTGTTGAACGTGCTCAATGGCGCGATATGCAACGCACTGTCCAAGGTCTCACTCAGGCACTACAACAAGTAACGCAAGGCGGAGCAAACCGTGGAGCAGGAGATCTACACCGTAGTTTCCGTAATATGAACCCACCAAAGTTCATTAGTTCAACCGACCCGATGATGCAGAGCACTGGATTAGGGAGATTGAATGTACATTCTGTGTCATACAATGCACGGATGAAGAAAATGTCTTACTAGCAACTTTTCAACTTGAGCGGGATGCCCGATTCTGGTGGGAGTCGGTAGAAGTTTCATTACCCAATGAACATATCACTTGGGGCGTGTTCGTAGAGTATTTCAACAACAAATACTTCTCGAACCGTATTCAAGAAAAGAAGGCCACGGAATTCGCCACCCTCAAGCAAATAACTCTATCAGTGGCCAAGTATGAGGCCCAATTTTCTCGTCTTTCAAGGTATGCACCGCACCTAGTGGGTACCGAGAAGATGAAGGCTAGGAGATTTCTCAATGGGCTTCGGCCATAATATATAACTCAATTGGCACCGATGGACATCCAAGTCTACTCGAAAATGATAAGGCGCGCACAATTATTAGAAGATGCCACGGAGTTGTCCGATCGGATCCGTGGGAAGGACAAGAAGGAGCATGTTACAAGCTCTGGCACATTCAAGCCGACCTTCAACAAGAAAAGAGCTAGTAATGGAGGAGATTCCTCCTAAGAGAAGAAGTTCAAGAAAAATAGCAAGCCCTTCTCTAGTACAACCACACCTTCTAAAGAGGTGTGTAAACATTGCGACAAGGCCGGCCATAAGGCCGAGGAATGCTGGAAGAGATTGGGAGCTTCTCTCCGTTACGGGAGTCATGATCATCGGATTCCCGACTGCCCTCTACTAAATGATCAAGCCAGAGACGAGAAGCGCCCGGTGAAGAAGCAAGCACGTCTTCGAGCTCTTCAAGAGGCGGAGTAAGATGAAGGCGGACTGGTGGAAGGTACATTAAAGATTTGCTCTAAATCTGCTCGTGTCTTGTTTGATACCAGTGCGGCACATTCTTTTGTTTCTAAGAAGTTTACTGATCCATTACCTATAGAACCGGAGTGGATAGATTTAGTTATTTCAACTCCTCTTGGAAACGAGTCCGAGATTTCTCACCATTATTTGAATTGTGAAGTTATGGTGAAAGGGAAAAATCTACTTGCCAATTTAATATGCCTAGACATGAAGGATTATGATGTTATACTAAGAGCCGATTGGCTATCCACACACAAGGTAGTTGTAGATTGTTGAAACGGCAAGGTAACTTTTAAAGAAATCCCAGAACTTGTCTACACTAGTCCTCGGAGTTGAAACAAGTCACCCCTTATTTTGGCCCTCCGAGCTAGTAAGCTCTTGAGGAAAGGATGTGTGGCTTTCATAGCATTTGTGACCGTCACGGAAGTGAAGGAGTCTAAGATAGAAGACATCCGCGTAATTCGGGAGTTTCCCGATGTGTTCCCAGAAGATTTGCCCCGATTACCCCCACAAAGAGAAGTTGCCTTCACCGTCGACCTTTTCCCTGGTGCTGGTCCAGTTTCTAAGGCACCTTATAGGATGTCCCCCACCGAGCTTAAGGAATTAAAGGAGCAATTGATGGAGCTCTTGAAGAAAGGATTAATCAGACCGAGCACTTCCCCGTGGGGAGAGCCCGTGTTATTTGTAAAGAAGAAGGATGGATCGATGAAACTCTGCATCGATTACCGGCAGTTGAACCACCTTACCATCAAGAACAAATATCCACTGTCGAGGATCGATGAATTATTTGATCAAATATATGGATCCAAATATTTCTCAAAGATTGATCTCAGGTCAGGATACCATCAACTATGGATCAAGGATGAGGACATTCATAAGACCGCATTCCGGAGCAGGTATGGGCACTACGAATTTGTTGTTACGCCTTTTGGAATAAAAAATGCCCCTGCAGCCTTTATGTAGTTGATGAATAGCATATTCAGGCCTCATCTGGATCAATTTGTAGTGGTCTTCATTGATGACAAATTGATTTATTCAAAGACTGAAGAAGATCATGAAGAACACTTAAGGATTGCATTACAAATATTAAGGAATAATCAACTTTACGCCAAACTTAGCTAGTGCGACTTCTGGCTCGAGGAAGTGTCTTTCTTAGGGCATGTGATCTCGAAGGATGGGATTTCTGTTGACCCATCGAAAGTCAAGGCAGTGAAGAATTTGGAAAGGCCGACCAATGCAACCGAGATCCGTAGTTTCTTGGGTCTAGCTGGTTATTACAGGCGATTCATCAAGGAGTTCTCTAAGATCGCCGTTCCTCTTACTGGACTGACCCGCAAGGAGATTCCTTATAAGTGGGATGCAGACTATGAGAAAAGTTTTCAAGCCTTGAAGGATTATCTGACAATTGCCCTGGTCTTGGCATTACCAACTGAAGGGGAGAAATTCGAGGTATATATCGATGCGTCTGGCATTGGCCTCGGATGTGTGTTAATGCAACAAGGGAGAGTCATTGCTTACTCATCCCGACAATTAAAGAAGCATGATGAGAACTACCCGGTGCACGACTTAGAGTTGGCCGTGGTAGTATTTGCTTTAAAGATCCGGAGACACTATCTCTATGGAGAACAGTTTACCGTGTACTCCGATCACAAGAGTCTCAAGTAGCTAGTTTCTCAAAAAGAATTGAATATGAGACAAAGGCGTTGGCTGGAGTATCTCAAGGACTTAGACTTCATAATACAATACCATCCTAGAAAGGGTAATCCCATAGCCGATGCCCTTAGTCGAAAGTCGAGAGTGTTATTGGCCAACTGCATGATCCAAGAATGGAAGTTACTGGAACAATTCTCTAAGCTGGATATAAGCACGGACAAGGAGAAAGGGTGTATCACCCTATCGCACATGAGGATACAATCGGATCTACTCTCTGAAATCCAAGGACTTCAAGACAATGACCCGGTACTGGTAGAAATAAAAGGCAAGTTAGAAGAACAACCTGATTTCAAGCAAGGATCAGATGTAAGATTATTGTTCCGAGAAAGGACTTGTGTACCGGATTGTCTGGAATTGAAGAAGAAAATTTTAGAAGAAGCTCACCGATCAAGGTACACAATTCCTCCCGGATCTACCAAGATGTACCAAGACTTGAAACGGACCTTTTGGTGGCCCAACATGAAAAGAGAGGTAGCGGACTTTGTGTATCGCTGTCTCACGTGCCAGCAAGTCAAGGCAGAACACCAAAAGCCTACCGGTAAGCTACTTCCTCTAGATATTCCTATGTGGAAGTGGGAGGATATCGGCATGGACTTCATTATGGGTCTGTCTAAATCTAAGGAGGACATGATGGAATATGGGTCATCATAGATCGATTGACCAAGTCAGCTCACTTCCTGTTGATAAAGAGCCGATGGTCAGTTGATGTTCTTGCTGCCTTATACATCAAAGAAGTCGTCAGACTGCATAGAATTCCTGTTTCGATCATGTCTGACCGAGACCTGTGCTTCACTTCTCATTTCTGGAAGGGTCTAAAACATTCGTTGGGGATAAGACTCAACTTTAGTACAGCTTTTCACCCTCAAACGGATGGTCAGACCGAGAGAACGAACCAAGTTGTAGAAGACATGTTAAGAGCCTGTATTATTGATTTCAATGGGAGCTGGCATGATCACTTGTCCCTAGTTGAGTTTGCATATAACAACAGTTACCAGGCAAGTATCCAAATGGCACCTTTCGAGGCATTATATGGAAGGAGTTTCCGATCACCCTTATGTTGGGACAAAGTTGGCGAAAAGTAACTACTAGGCCCGGACATGGTAAGAGACACCACTAAGAAGATTCAACTCATTAGAGAAAGACTCCAAATGGCTCAGTTTAGACAAAAGACTTACGCCGATACTAGAAGGAGAGACATCGAGTTCCAAGTTGGAGATCACGTCTTTCTTAAGGTCTCCCAGGGATGAGGTATTAGAAGATTTGGTGTTAAGGGAAAGCTTACACCAAGATATATCGATCCCTTTGAAGTGCTAGAGAGAGTTGGCGAGGTTGCCTATCGAGTCGCCTTGCCACCACAACTATCTAAAGTACACAATGTATTTCATATTTCTATGATCAAGAAGTATGTTAATGATCCGTCTCACGTCATAGATCATGACAACCTGGTGATACAAAAGGATCTCACTTATGAACAAAAGCCTTTGATGATCCTTGATCGTGAGGTTCGTGTGCTAAGGAACAAGACGATTCCTATGGTAAAGGTACAATGGAACAAGTGCTCAGAACAAGAAGCCACATGGGAGATCGAAGAATCTATGAAGAAAAGATTCCCTGACTTATTTCAAGATCATAGGTAGTCTGCACCCTCCATGACTGCATAAAATTAAATTTGGGGATCAAATTCTTTTAAGTGGGGGAGGGTGTAGCACCCCGATAAATTGTAAAGGATAAAAATCCCTATATGATTCACAAAGGAATAAAAGTCTACCATAAATAAGCCTTAAATAATTAATTAGGGCCCAATTCAAAAAACAAAAGATAAAGCCCAACTTATATTTGGGCCATACAGGCTATATATATATAATAAATCCTCAAATAATTTGGATGGGCCCAAACCCAATTGGGTGTTCGAACGTGGGAATTGGCCATGCATGGAGTTAGGGTTTTAAGTCTAAAAAGGAAGACAGCTGTGAATATGGCAGTAATAGAGTAACATGGGAAGGTTTAAACCTCGTAGGATTCTTACATGGGAAGCTTATCTTTCAATAGGATTCTAAACCCCAAATAATATATATATAACCCCCATTGAGCAAGCAAACATCTTTTGCTTTGCTATTCCTTCTGTTCGACGATGACCTGCTGCTCTGTGAAGAAGTGTTCTTCTTCTTCCTCCTACTACGTGCATCCTACAGATATTCCAGAATCTTGCTTCTCCTTTCTTCCTCTTGTTGCCATTCAAGCTACTGCGGTGAAGAAATTGCAGTGCTACTACTGCTGCTGCCGCTAGTGCATAGAGGGGAATTCTCTCCTACCTCTGCTTCCCGTGCGTGAAGAGGAACTCACCTGCTTCCTTTCCTCCTGTCGAATAGTCCTCCTGCTGTAGTTGCTGTTAAAGAGTTTTCTTCTTCCTCGCTGCCGTGGCTGTTGTTAACTGCTACTGCTGCTCTTATTAATTCTCGTATTCCTCTATTCATCATCCAGATCAACCAACAAAGGTAGGTGTTCTCAAGATACGAAGCCCAACATGATAATCAAAGTAATTCATGCATATAGGTTGTATAGCAGTGATTCCATGACTTTTGTTTGAGTTTTATGAAGCTTTACTGAGTTTCAGTAAATAGCGGCCAAGTCAAGGGCACTTATTGAATGAACGCCCGCGCGAGATGTCGCCAATTCTTCTGAAATAGCGACAGTGGCCAGGGCGCAGTTTAATGAGCGACACTTTCCCAATCCGCTAATTCTCTAGTGTATTTAATAAATATCACATGCTTAAAAATAAATATCTATGTAACCTGACGTTAAAACTATTGCATGAACATGTTTCTAGATTCCTGATATTTTTCTCCGTCTATTCATGTCTTTACTTTCCTGATTATGTGAACTCAAAATTTATGAACAGTACCATGTGTCTAGGATTGTATCTGCTTGATGCATAGCATCAAACAAAGAAAGGGCGATAGTCACCTAGTCGCTATTTAAAGAATAAACGCCCTTATACGGTGGCGCTATTTTGTAAAAAATCTAGTAAATAGAAAATACATTGAAAATCATGAATGTATGACGTAAATAATGACATCATTTAAAGAATGAACGCCATCATACACAGTCACTATTTATAATTATAAATGTTAATTTATGAAAAATTCTAGAATTAGCGCCCGTATAAAGTGTCGTTGATTCTTATTATTTCTTTGAAATTTCTGTTATAAATTAAGATTGAACGATCTTTCAGAAAGCCGCTATTTATTGAAATAGCGACTTCCGTTGAGGCGCAGATTCCTGTCTCTCAACTTTACCGCATTTTCTGGCCCATATCGTGGGTCTATTGACACTCTCATCTCACATCCGTAGAAGGGGTTTTCTATTTTTGATTCCATCGATTACACATGAACTCTCGTTGATGTTTGAACCCTCCGCGGGATATTCCTTCCCTCGGACTGGTGATTTCATCATGGAGACCTCTGTAAGTCTACGCTCACCTTGGATTCTGTCAAGGCAGTCGAGCAGGTTGTACCCTAAAAACCCTAGAATCCTTACTTGTCACTTCACTATGAAGAAACGTGATGCATAGCCATCATAGAGCGCTACTTTTGGCCTTTTCTGAGAAGTATGTTCTGTCAGTAATTAGCGACCATGACTTGGGCACCAGAAGGAATTGGCGACCTGGACAGTGGCGCTATTTCCTGATTTAGCGACTTGAGCCTGGGCGCTATTTCATCGAGCCTTTACTATTCACAGGAATTAGTGACCAGACAGTGCGCGCTATTTCTTTAATTGCTGGCGACTGAGTGGGTGCCAATTACCCAGTTTCCTGATGTGTCATGGTTTTTCATGCATTTTATCGATATGTCTTCCTTGTTCAAAGTTGTGCCCTTGATCTCCTTCATTCGTGAAATCTACCTTATCATCCTACAATAGTTTATTCTTGGAATTCTATATTCGCTATAAACTATAGTGGATGTTGTTGACAAGTTTTTCTTTCCCCTCTTCTTCCTTCTAGCTCAAAAGTAAATATGCCAAAATAAAGGAACGAACTAAAAGGGGGGAAGGGCAACTGATGAACTACTCATGCACGAAAGAATGCTGTGATCGCCACCAAGGTACATAGCACAATGGGAGAGTACCACACACCTTGGAATGGGGGAGAAAAGAGTGAAGACACTCGCCAATGGATGCGACGCTGGCACAGGAAACGGTCCTGTGGAGACCGCTTGTGAATATAGACGGCCGCTCGACTGGCCGCGCACAGAGCTGCAAAGGAACGCGGGAAGAACGATTGTTTGGAGCCTAGACGGCCCAAACTCGTCCGCTAACAGGAGATGGACGGTCCATGGAAGACCTCCCACAACTGAAGACGGACGAAGACAAACCGCGTAAGACCGCTAGACCCCGAACTAAGGGACTTGACCCTCCACCCCTTCCGGCCGGCCAGAGGGGATGGGCCTCACGCTAAGCTTATGTTGACCTGCAAAACAACGCAAAGAACATGGAAACACAACCAAAATTATCCCATGGATGTGTAGTATCTATAAAAGAATGAAAGAACACACATGTAATTGGAATGGGGAATACCTGGGGGTTGGGTTTTTAACCCCTATGGGCGTGGAAAACAATAGGAGGAGTCATAGAATGAGAATGACAATGAAAAACGTGGTTGAAAAGAGGGATAATGGTGATGGAATGACAACCAAATGACTAAACAGCCAAACTAAAGATGCTAAAAGAAAAAAAAACTACTCCCTGCACTGAAGGCTTAAACGGACGTAGAAAGCCTTCCTCCCTGACTGTGGTTTGCTCAAGAATTCGGCAGCACTTCGTCGCGAACGCAAAATCTCCTCCCTTTTCAAGCTTGGACTAAGGGTACTATTTATAGACCCCTGAAAGTCCACTCGAAATTGAGGATTTTCCAGTGATAATTAGGCCGAGATTCTGAAGGATAAATCAAAGACAATACTCCCAGCTTTCACCGGGATCAAACGAATCGAATTTGGTTGAGAATCTGCGTAGAAAAATGGGGATGAAAGAGCTCATTTGATCACGGATAGAGAGAGAAAAACCAACCAACCCAAGGATCTCGCCGCTATAAGCGGTCTATCGATGGGCCGCTTACCTATTCACACAGTCCAATGCTAGACCGCTTACAGGTGTCGGTGATAAATAAATAAAAAGATAAATTATCCATTTATCCTCCAGAATAGACCAGTTGACCCGGCGCAGAACCCTTAGAATAAACACGGTCTACTGCGCACCGTCCAATGATATACACGGCCCATTTCTACACCGTGTATCATGTGTCAGTGATAAATCAATAAAATTAGGATAATTAGATAATTATCTAAACAGCTAACCGATTTAGGACTCTGGGAGATACACGGTCTAATAGTGCACCGTTCAACTTAAGTAAACGGCCCAACGATAGACCGTGTGTAAGGTTGTCGATGGAAATTCAGAAGAAAATCCAACTAATCTAGAGACAAGTCTCACGCGGTCTTCAAAACAATCGTCCAAGAGATACACAGTCTGTCTCTAGACCGTGTATGTGCTGGGTGGTGGAAATTAACAAATTGGGATAAATAAGCCCATTTACCCCAAAGATCAAATGATATCAAGGCCCATTAAGCCCGAATTCAAGAGGAAACTTAGCCAGGGAGGTAGATACCCATAAAATAAGCCCAAAGACATGCCTGGAAATGGCCCAATGAGTAATGGACAACTCGAGACATCAAGAATAGAGGTAAGAAGAATGACTCAACTCATAGAGAAAAAATGGGTGTCAACAGATGCCACTCCTTAACGTCCTCTTTGTAGGAGAGAGAGCGGAGGTGAAGCGAAAGCGAAATGGAACATGGAGACGAAGCAAAAATGAAGCGGAGCGGACTGAAAAGCGGGCGTTAAGGTAAAAGACACTAGTTTCCTCGCCAATGAGCGATATGAATTTTCTGAAAAACACCGAACCAAACACAAGGAATGATCAGACTAAAACGACGCCAGTTTGGAGAAACTAACTAAACGTGATGAAGAACACACGATCAACCTCTGTTTGCCTAGAGCACAGGCATCACATGATTTTGAAATAGAATTGAATTTAATTCTAGGCATGCCTCTAACTAAATCATGCTTGACCAATTTATTTAAAGTAGTAAAGCTAGCATGGCCTAAACGTCTATGCCATTCAAAAGCATCATTTTCAGAATTGGCAGATAAACAAATATTAGATTCAGATTCCTCATCTAAATCTACCATGTAAACAATATTAATCCTGTTGGCTACAAATTTAACCACATCAGAATTTATTTCAAAGATTTTGCATGAATTATCATCAAACACAACCCTGTGACCCTTGTCACATAACTGACTAATGCTAATCAGGTTGTGTCGAAGACCTTCCACAAGTAGAACTTTTTAAATGGAGTTTGTGGAAGTCTTACCAACTGTGCCAACTCCAATTATCTTACCTTTGTTCTTTCCTCCAAACTTGACCAGACCCCCTACCTTCATCTCTATCTTGCTGAACTTGGATCGGTCTCCTGTCATGTGCCTGGAGCAGCCACTGTCGAGGTACCACTTGTTGTCTTCAGCTGTCAGGCGACCTACACAAACAAAATCAAGCAAGGTGATTTGGAACCAAAGATGAGTTGGGTCCAAAGACATTGTTCAAATCTCTGATCAAATATTTAGGTATCCAGATTTGCTTCAGCATGGTTTTCTCTGGCACCTTTACTTCTGGTTTATTGAAATTAAGTCCAGCTGGTCTGGAGAAGTAAGCTCTATTCCATTCATTAGGCTTCCCATTCCTAGGAAATCTCCTGTGAGCTTGTTGATTAACAGATTTTTGAAGATGATAATTATTTCTCCAGTAGGTCCTGTTTGGTCACATCTGATTGTAGTAATTCCAGCTTTTCTTCTGATCCACTTGCTTGGTCCATTTACCATTTATGTTCTGATGAGTGGGCTTAGTGAAGTTCTTCACAAAATTAATTCCCATTTTAAATGGTTGACCAGCACTGTTCTTTAAAGTTTCTTTCGGACATTGAGCTCCTTTACTGCTGTTTGAGCTGGATGGTGTGTCCAGCTTCTCTTTTCCCTTCTCTGGGCAGAAGGTGATGGTCTTGAATTGTAGGGGTCTCTTGTTAGTTGGGTCATAGCCTAGACCCTCCTTATTGAAGTTAACCCTTGTCCCTAGAATAGCATCCAGACTAGTTTTTCCCTGAACAAATCTTTCCAAAACTTTTTGTTTGTCTTCCAGCTCTTTTTGCAGTGACTCAGAATTTTTTAACAGTTCAGCATTCACTATCTTAACAGCTTCAAATTTCTCTAAGTTCACTCCAATTTCATTCAGGCTTTCTTCAATTTTAGTTTTCAGTTCATTGAGCTGGGTGTGACTCTCCTAGTTTTCTCCCTTGAGCTTATCATTTTCCTTTCTTAGTGAGGTCATTTCTTCTAGTTGCTCTTTTAGTTTCTGATTTTCGTCACAGACCTGGGTTTGTTCTTCAACATTAGTATTAAATTTTCTTTTGAGGACCCTATGCTCTTTACTGAGAGAATTAAACTTGTCTAACAATTCACCATAAGCATCTTCCCAGTCATCAATAGAGAAAATTTCAAAGACATTTATTACCTCCTCTTCGCTATTTGCCATAAGGCAAATTCCTTCTTCATACTCCTCTGAGGAAGTGTCTTCGGGATCTTCTTCCTCCTCGCTCCACGTGCAGACCATCGCCTGTGGCTTCTTCTTTTTCTGCACCTTTGAGCTCTTCTTCTGAAAGTAGGGACCCTTCTTCTCGAGATCTGGGCATTCGCCTTTCATGTGTCCCTATTTGTTACAATGAAAACAAGTCAGTCTCTTAGAATTTCTGTCCTTATGATTGGTAGATTCAACATTCTTGTTAAAGGAGTATGGCTTCTTCCGCCTAAAGGTCTTGCCCTTTCTCCTTAAAAATTTACTGAACTGTCGAGTGAGCATTGCCTGCTCCTTCTGGTCGAGATCGGAAAAACCATCGGACTCACCACTACTGCTGCTGCTGCTGCTGCTACTGCTACTCTTGTTGTGGGATGCCTTGAGAGCTACATTCTTACCCTTCCTGTCACTTCCTTCACCACCTCCTTTGAAATTCATCTCATAGGTCATGAGGGATCCTATGAGTTCATTCACTGTCAAGGTCGTCAGATCTTTTGACTCCTCTATCACTATGGCCTTAGTGTGCCATGCTGAGGATAAAGATCTAAGAATTTTCCTGACTATATCTGCCTCAGCTAGATCCTTCCCTAGCCCCTTAAGAGTGTTTGTGATCAAGGACAACCTGGCATAAATTTCAGTAATATTCTCCTCTGCATTCATTCTAAACAATTCATACTTGGAGGTGTAGAGATTTACCTTCGAGGCTTTCACTTGAGCTGTACCTTCGTAGATTAATTGCAGCTCGTCCCACATTCGCTTGGCAGTCCTGTAGGCAGATATGCGGGCATATTCCTCTGGGTGAACAGCACATTGGATGATGTTTAGCGCCGTCCAGTTGAGTGAAGATAGCTTGACATGATCATCTGTCCACACGTCCTCGTTCGGTGGCAGATCATACGGCCCAACAGTAATTACCCTCCACAGCTTGTGGCTCTATGCCCTGTTAAACACTTCCATCCCGTTCTTCCAAAAGAGATAGTTATTACCATCAAAAAATGGAGGGCGACTAATGGATTGACCTTCAGGCATGAAGCTTCTAGGACCATTAACATTTCCCTGACCGTTCGTCCACATGATGCAAACCTGCTCTGATACCAAATGTTAGCGCAGCGAAGAGTGATGTAGAAGGGGGGATGAATAGATCACTCCCGATTTAGAAAACTTTAGCGGAAAATCACTACTTCGAATTTCGACCCTTCAGATATAGCAAAACAATATAGCTAACGCAGTGAATAACTGAGACAGAATAAGAAGGTGTGATTGAAAAAGACTGTCCACAGTCAAACATAATGCCGAGCAGATGGAGAGCACAACCGATAACAGTAAACCACAGAGGAGATAAGAAATTTTAAGGTGGTTCAATTGTAGTCCACAATCTACATCCACCCCTCACTCCAACTAGAGTGAGGATTCCACTAGCCACTGCTAGAAAACTGCAGACTCAGTCTGCGAACAAGATGCTGCCACACAGCTTGAACAACCAAGGGAAACAAATCCCTCAACCAAACTCTACTACTCATAGAGCTTGACACCTGGACCTGCAACCAGCAAGACCAGAACTGGAGATGGCTTTCCCTTCCTCCAACTCGGAGGGAACCTGCTAGTGACAGTCCGTCACTGGGGCAAAACCAGAGATCACAGATCTCTTTTCCTCTGCAGCCCAGAGGGGAACTGGAGTAACACTCCCTTCCTCCAAACACTAGAGGGTAACACTTCAGAATCAGAAATGAAGAAATGGAAAAACAGAAAGGAAAACAAGACCAACGATGAATGACAATCGTTTCTGAAAAACCAAAAAACAAATGTAGCTTCCGAAGAAGCAAATCTTCACAGCACGATTTCTTCTATCTCTCAAGGACTTGTCTCTCAGTTCATATCTCTCAAATTCTTCCCTCTGTCTTTTCTCTGGAACGTGGAGGCGCTCTCTCTTTTCTTCTTCTGCTCAGGGATTTTTCACTTCAGCCTTTCTTTTTCGTTCATCTTCTCCTATTCGCAGAAGGCACACTTTATATGGCATCCGACCTGAATTCCAGGACTTCACACGAGTGGGTCTCGTTCCCTCCTTTTCCAGAGCCTCCTCGGATCACGTGCCAGGCATCATCCTCGGTTCACGTGCCCAATCATTAACCTGAGTCATCTGCAGGCAGAGACAGGAGAAATGAATCGAATTAGTTAGTTCAGGCTTATAACAATGAGTGTATATACTTTAGAAGCAGCAAATGAATAAGTGTGTACAATGTGAGAATGTATACACTTGAGGGCCTTCAGCGTCCTCAGTGTATAGACTTGAAAACTGATGCATTACATAGCAGAGGGGGATGTGTAGACTTCTGGTAATGCATGAAGAAATCGAGTGTATTGATTTGCAACCAAGGGACTGTACAGACTTGATGAATGAGTGCATGTGAAAGGCAGTGTACAGACTTGAGATGAACGCTGCATGAACGAGCCTACCCAATGTATAGACATTACAATGCTCATCCACTGAATAGACTTCACGATGCTCAGCCACTGTATAGACTTCATGAAGCTCAATCACCCTTGAAGATGTGAGCCAGACAGTGTATGGACTTGGCCCTTGAAGGACGTACAGACTTGAAGAACTGAAGCCCACTATGTATAGACTTTGAACTCTGAACGACAAATCAGGCTGTACAGACTTGAGAGTCTTGAAGGCCAATGTACAGACTTGGTAAGCTTGAGGACCAGTGTACAAACTTGGAACGCTTGAGCCAATGTATAGACTTGAAAGGCTTGAACACAGCGATGTGCAGACTTTGCGATGTATAGACTTAGGAGCATTTGTAAAGGTTGTACAGACTTCAGGCTTTGAACGTGTGTGCTGTGAGCAATGTATAGACTTGGTGATCTTTAAAGCATAATGTGCAGAGTTTACCACTGTATAGACTTGAGGCTCCTAGAGGATGTACAGACTCTACCAGTGTGCAGACTTTGCCTATATGCAGTGTGTAGACTTGATATCAATGAATGCGCTGGCTGTATAGACTTGCATAAGCGATGTATATACTTTGCCAATGTGGAGACTTAGGGTGTAGCTAAAGCATCGAACGTAGGAAAAGGTTGGAATGTATAGACTTACGTTCGATCAGCAATGTATAGACTTCAACTAAGCAACCTACAGTGCAATGTCTAGACTTTGAAGTGCAACGTAGGAAAGGACCCCAATGTATAGACTTCTAATGAATGCAACCGCTGTACAGACTTGCTCAAACAGACCGATGTATAGACTAAGAATTTCAACAGAAGGATGTACAGACTTTGAATATGAAGTCAGGCAAACGGATGTACAGACTTGGCCAAAACAGTAATGAACAGACTTGAAATGTTTGAAGGCCACAGGACAGTGTATAGACTTGGAAGGTTATCCAATGTACAGACTTGGAAATGGCTGTATAGACTTGCAGAGCTTTCGCTAAGGCTGAATAGACTTGAAGCAATGTGAACGATGCATAGACTTTACCAATGTGTAGACTTTGAAGTGAAGACCAATGAATAGACTTCAAGTGAAGGCCAATGTACAGACATTGAAGAACAAACGTTACACAAATGCCATGAGTGTATAGACTTGTTCGATGAATGCATGAACAGTGAGTCAATATATAGACTTCCAATGCCTTCGACAAATGCGATGTACAGACTCCAGATGGGTCGACCCACTACTGTCCACACTATGCTGACAGAGTATGGACTTGAACAAGTAATGCATGTCTATATGACAACCACATGAACTGCACTGTCCTACATGAAGCAAGAATTAAACTATTGATAGAAACTGATTGATTTATAGTGTGAGACATCATCAAAACTGTAGGGATGCAACAATCTCCCCCTTTTTGATGATGGCAACACTATGAATCATGCAATATCAAAGCTTAACAGGAAATTAACTGCAGTTTCAACAATCAAAGCAAATTCAAGGCATGCTCATGCAGATGATTTAAACACTCCCTACAACACACTCTCAGCTCCCTCACAACTCATTCTCAGAAATTTCCATGACATGAATTCTCCCCCACTGCTCATAAAGACAACTCCCCCAAAGCTCATGACAATACATGACTTAGAGATATTGCAGAACCTCTCTCCCCCTTTGACATCAGCAAAAGGAAATGCAGAATATATGAAAGTGCTGGAGACATGAAGAAGAAGTACAGTAACTTCTTAGTGTAGAAAGGCACGAGCTAGTCTTAAGAGAATAAGTGAGGTGCTAAAGTCAAGTGAAGGTTCTTGAACTCCAGTAAACAATAGAGAAATAGAATGATAGAAAAGTTTATCAGCATACATAATGTATGATTTAGAGCAGGTGTTAACAAGTATGGCCAGATATAGCTGAACAGTCAACTATCCCACATGACAACAAGAGACAAAGTCAGAGAGGTGTTCTCAAGGTATTGAGGACAAGCAATCCATTAGTTGCATAACAACAAGGAATTTTTTGAGATGATTTTCAAGAAGATCAATGAGTAAGTTGGTAATTCACTCTTTTGACATTAGGGAGACACCTTTATTAGAGGCCTGAATGCCCAGTTACTAAGTGTGAGTACCTCATTACTTCCTCCGCCCCTTTTTTTTATTAAAGGAACAGAGTTAGTAACTGTGGCCTTTGACATGAGGAAACACCTTGATTAGAGGCCAGAGTCCCCAGTTACTCATCAGCTAGCCACCATTGCTCTGTCATGACTTTTCATTCATTTTAAGCATTTGACACCTCATGACATAGAAGAAAACTTCATTTCATTGATGAAGCTCCCAGTTTCTCAGTGACCAAAACAAGACATGTTTGTTCAGTTAAGCCCTTGTGTTGAAGAGATGGAATGATTGAAAATAATACCAGAAGGACTATTTCTTGAAGTGAATCTTGAAGTCTAGATTTCAAGCTGATTGGGTCAGATATCAAGACATACAGGTTTTGGCCTGAACCAGAATCATTGACAATGTAGGAAGATATACTTTATATAATTAATCCAGATCTCTGAAGGAATACTAGAGGAAAGATTCTAACAGGACTTTAGTATCACTAACTTATAGACTTAAGAAACAAGTGACATTCTACTGTCTGAGAGAACCACACTAGATCTGTCATGAAAACCAGCAATTACACACATCTGGTCAATCTTTTTGAATCTGTCAAAGAACTCTTCCTCTTACAGCTCAACCAGCTCCCCCTCACTCAAAGCATTCCTGAAAGCTAACCAACAGACATACAGAACTCCCCCTCACAAAAAGAACATACTTCACATTTAAGACAATTTGTATAAGCCTAATTCTCTTCTCAGTGATGTGAATTTTTCATTATCCAGAGGTTTAGTGAAAATGTCAGCAATCTGATTATCAGTGCCTACATGAATCAGTTCAAAGTTATTTTTAGAAACCTCATCTCTTATGAAATGATGCCTTATCTCTATGTGTTTGGTGCATGAATGTAAAACAGAATTTTTGGCAAGATTAATGACACTGGTATTATCACAATAGATAGGTGTGCACCCCAGGTCTACTTGGTAGTCCTGAAGCTGGTGTTTAATCCAAATGACTTGTGTACCACAACTCTCTGCAGCCACATATTCAGCTTCTATAGTGGAGAGGGCCACAGAATGTTGTTTCTTGGAACCCCAAGACACTAAACACCCACCTAAAAATTCACAATGACCACTAGTGCTTTTCCTATCTAGTTTACATCCTGCATAATCAGCATCTGTGTATGCAACTAAGTTAAATGTGTGTGATGCAGGAAACCATAAACCAAGAGAATGAGTAGCTGACAAATATCTGAAATTTCTTTTCACTGTAGCTAAATGTAATTCAGTAGGTCTAGACTGATACCTTGCACACATTCCTACACTGAACTGTATATCAGGTCTAGAAGCTGTCAAGTAAAGAAGAGATCCAATCATACCTCGATAGAGCTTGGCATTTACTTCTTTACCTGTCTCATCTGTATCCAGTGAGGTATTGGTACCCATGGGTGTTGTAATGTGCTTCAGGTTTTCCATACCAAACCTCTTGAATAGTTCCATTGTGTATTTGGTCTGGTTGATGAAGCATCCATCCTCTGACTGTTGTACCTGCAAGCCAAGAAAGTACTTTAGTTCACCAACCAAACTCATCTCAAATTCAGCAGACATCATTTTAGAGAATTCATCACATAGTTCATGCTTAGTTGATCCAAATACAATGTCATCTACATATACCTGAACTATGATAAGATCTTTATTTGTACCCTTGGTAAATAAGGTTTGATCAACTTTACCTCTTTTGTAGCCCTTGCTGATCAGAAATTCAGTCAATCTTTCATACCATGCTCGAGGAGCCTGCTTTAGACCATACAAGGCTTTGTTTAACCTGAAAACTTGGTTAGGTTGAGGAGAGAATTGAAATCCGGGGGGTTGTTCAACAAAAATCTCTTCTTTAATGACTCCATTTAAAAAGGCACTTTTAACATCCATTTGTTGGAGTTTTATATTCTTTGAACATGCAAAAGCAAGCAACAATCTTATAGCTTCCATCCTAGCAACATGTGCATAGGATTCATTGAAATCTACACCAAATTCCTGACAGTAGCCCTTGGCTACTAATCTGGCCTTATTCCTAGAAATGATTCCATCTTCATTCATTTTATTTTTGAACACCCACTTAGTTCCTATGATATTAACATTATCTGGTCTTGGAACAAGTTCCCAGACATTATTTCTTTCGAACTGGCCCAATTCCTCACACATAGCATTGACCCAAGCTTGATCAGCTAAGGCCTCTTCTACTGATTTGGGTTCAATTTGTGAGACTAAAGCAATTAAGTCTTCATTATTCACATTCCTAAAATGAGACCTAGTCCGAAGAGGATCTTCAGGATTGCCTAAGACATTATCTATCGGTTGATCTTTAAGAAATCTAACATTTATTGAAGACTCACATGTTTCTCTTGGCCCTTCCTGGTTGGGAGGATTTGCTGTTCCACTCGGCTGAGTCTTCTCTTCTTCTTGGTCTTCTAGGAATTCCCCATCATGATTGGAATCCCTGTCAACATTTTCAATGTTAGTGACACCTTTCTTTTCACTAAAAATGATGTGTGGAGACTCTTCAACTTTCTGGTCTGAAATGTTAAAGACCCTATATGCCCTAGACACTTCAGAGTATCCTAAAAATATTCCAGGGGAGCTTTTAGCTTCAAACTTATCTAAATATTTCTTGTCATTGTTATGAATAAAGCATTTAGCTCCAAAAATTCTGAAATGAAACAAGTTTGGTTTCTTACCTTTTAGAACCTCATAGGGTGTTTTCTTGTGAATGAGTCTTACCATGGCCCTGTTGATTATGTAAGTTGCTGTATTGGCCGCCTCTGCCCAAAACCTCCTTGGTAATTGACTTTCAATTAGCATGGTTCGGGCCATCTCCACAACAGTTCTATTTCTTCTCTCCACAATTCCATTCTGTTCAGGTGTCCTGGGAGAAGAAAATCTGTGTGTTAGTCCCTCTCTTTCACAAAGATCAGAAAACATGGAGTTTTCAAACTCACCTCCATGGTCAGATTGAATAGAACAGATCTTGTGTTTTCCTTCTTGTTTGACCTTATTAAAAAACTGATTAAACTTTTGAAATGCATCACTTTTATTTGCTAAGAAAAAGATCCATGAATATCTAGAGAAGTCATCTATGATGACATAGCCAAACCTGTTCCCATTAAGACTCTGAGTTCTAGTAGGACCGAAAAGGTCCATATGGAGAAGTTCCATTGGTCTAGAGGACAATGGCTCAGATCTTAGCTTGAAAGAATTCCTGGTCTGTTTGCCTAGAGCACAGGCATCACATGATTTTGAAATAGAATTGAATTTAATTCTAGGCATGACTCTAACTACATCATGCTTGACCAATTTATTTAAAGTAGTAAAGCTAGCATGGCCTAAACGTCTATGCCATTCAAAAACATCATTTTCAGAATTGGCAGATAAACAAATATTAGATTCAGATTCCTCATCTAAATCTACCATGTAAACATTATTAATCCAGTTGGCTACAAATTCAACCACATCAGAATTTATTTCAAAGATTTTGCATGAATTATCATCAAACACAACCCTGTGACCCTTGTCACATAACTGACTAATGCTAATCAGGTTGTGTTGAAGACCTTCCACAAGTAGAACTTTTTAAATGGAGTTTGTGGAAGTCTTACCAACTGTGCCAACTCCAATTATCTTACCTTTGTTCTTTCCTCCAAACTTGACTAGACCCCCTACCTTCATCTCTATCTTGCTGAACTTGGATCGGTCTCCTGTCATGTGCTTGGAGCAGCCACTGTCGAGGTACCACTTGTTGTCTTCAGCTGCCAGGCTGACCTACACAAACAAAATCAAGCAAGGTGATTTGGAAGCCAAGATGAGTTAGGTCCAAAGACATTGTTCAAATCTCTGATCAAATGTTTAGGTATCCAGATTTGCTTCAGCATGGTTTTCTCTGGCACCTTTACTTCTGGTTTATTGAAATTAAGTCCAGCTGGTCTGGAGAAGTAAGCTCTATTCCATTCATTAGGCTTCCCATTTTTAGGAAATCTCCTGTGAGCTTGTTGATTAACAGATTTTTGAAGATGATAATTATTTCTCCAGTAGGTCCTGTTTGGACCCATCTGATTGTAGTAATTCCAGCTTTTCTTCTGATCCACTTGCTTGGTCCATTTACCATTTATGTTCTGATGAGTGGGCTTAGTGAAGTTCTTCACAAAATTCATTCCCATTTTAAATGGTTGACCAGCACTGTTCTTTAAAGTTTCTTTCGGACATTGAGCTCCTTTACTGCTGTTTGAGCTGGATGGTGTGTCTAGCTTCTCTTTTCCCTTCTCTGGGCAGAAGGTGATGGTCTTGAATTGTAGGGGTCTCTTGTTAGTTGGGTCATAGCCTAGACCCTCCTTATTGAAGTTAACCCTTGTCCCTAGAATAGCATCCAGACTAGTTTTTCCCTGAACAAATCTTTCCAAAACTTTTTGTTTGTCTTCCAGCTCTTTTTGCAGTGACTCAGAATTTTTTAACAGTTCAGCATTCACTATCTTAACAGCTTCATATTTCTCTGAGTTCACTCTAATTTCATTCAGGCTTTCTTCAATTTTAGTTTTCAGTTCATTGAGCTGGGTGTGACTCTCCTGGTTTTCTCCCTTGAGCTTATCATTTTCTTTTCTTAGTGAGGTCATTTCTTCTAGTTGCTCTTTTAGTTTCTGATTTTCCTCACAGACCTGGGTTTGTTCTTCAACATTAGTATTAAATTTTCTTTTGAGGACCTTATGCTATTTACTCAGAGAATTAAACTTGTCTAACACTTCACCATAAGCATCTTCATAGTCATCAATAGAGAAATTTTCAAAGACATTTATTACCTCCTCTTCACTATTTGCCATAAGGCAAATTCCTTCTTCATACTCCTCTAAGGAAGTGTCTTCGGGATCTTCTTCCTCCTCGCTCCACGTGCAGACCATCGCCTGTGGCTTCTTCTTTTTCTGCACCTTTGAGCTCTTCTTCTGAAAGTAGGGACCCTTCTTCTGGAGATCTGGGCATTCGCCTTTCATGTGTCCCTGTTTGTTACAATGAAAACAAGCCAGTCTCTTAGAATTTCTATCCTTATGATTGGTAGATTCAACATTCTTGTTAAAGGAGTATGGCTTCTTCCTCCTAAAGGTCTTCCCCTTTCTCCTTAAAAATTTACTGAACTGTCGAGTGAGCATTGCCTGCTCCTTCTGGTCGAGATCGAAAAAACCATCGGACTCACCACTACTGCTGCTGCTGCTACTACTGCTACTCTTGTTGCGGGATGCCTTGAGAGCTACATTCTTACCCTTCCTGTCACTTCCTTCACCACCTCCTTTGAAATTCATCTCATAGGTCATGAGGGATCCTATGAGTTCATTTTTTTTTTAATCCACTCAATACCTGTGAGGCGGGAGAGAAGGGAGCGAGCCGCCCTCAAAGGAGGGAGGAAGCGCTCCACTTCCTAACGCCAGACAGGGTAAAATTTTATTCAAAAAGGCAACAGTTCAGAAGATGGTTAATGACGGAGAGAAGGGCATCCAATCTTGTCCAGATGGTATGGCCCTTTTACAACAGTAGGGAGCTCCTCCCAAGATGACCAAAAAGAGAAAACAGATAGTGAACAACCAAGGCCGGCCAACATGTCAGCCACTTGGTTGGCTTCCCGGTATACATGAACAATAGAGGCATGTTGCGACCTAGACAAGTCCGCGACCTGACCCATAACAATATGCAGCCGCCAAGGGCAAGTAATTTTACATGTCGCAACCTTAGCCAATACAAGGGAGTCCGTCTCTACAAGGATGGATGGGATGCCACGATCCAAACAACAACGAAGGCCGTCACGCAGGGCGAAAGCTTTCGCCTCCAGACTTGAAACAGCAAGGGGATATGCAGCAGCAAAAGCGAAGATGATGTGGCCTTGAGAGTCGCGGAGGGCACCTCCGCCCCCTGCTATTCCCATGCCCCGCTTGAAGGCACCATCAACGTTGAGTTTAAACCGCCCGGGAGAAGGAGGAAGCCATCTGATCAATCTCGGCACTGAAGGCTGCAGGTCCGGAAGAGAGATACCCCATGATGCTAGCAGCACGCGGTCCACCAAGCATGGGCCACGCCCTTTGAACTTGTAGGTCTGCGAGATGGAGCGGGCGGACAGCATAGTACGGCAGAGAATCGATCTAGAGTTCATAGGCTGCCCTTCGAACCGTGCCTTGTTCCTGCTGTACCAAATTTCACATATAGCAGCGAGAAAGATACAACGGGAGAGGCAACCAGCCATAGAGTTGAGGTGCAGGGACTGCAGGAATTCAATGACCGCGGTGCCCACTGATCGGGCTGTGGAGCTGTGGAACCGCAAAATAGAATGGAGGCCTGCCCAAACATCCTTTGCAGTGGCGCTATGGAAGAAGAGGTGGAGGGTGGATTCAGCCGAGGGAGATGGGCATCAGCTGCACATCGAGCAAAGAGGAATGCCACATGTAGAGATAGCGTCATCGACGGGAAGGCATCCACGCAGGAGTCGCCAAGATAGCACCGACCATTTAAGTGGGAGATGGTGGTTCCATAGCAGCGACCATCCGGAGGTGCTAGCAGCGGACAACAAACGCCGCACGGAGGCGGTGGAGAAGCGACCGTCGGCGTTGAGGGTCCAGCACCAAGTGTCAGCCCGGGTAGCTGAACAAACGGCATTGGACAGCAGGTCAGTGGGGCAAAATGCCATAGCAGCAGCAAGACAATCATATGCACAGCCTGCTAAGGCCAGTTGGACAGTGCAACGGTGGCCTGGCAGTGCAGACCATATATGAGATGGCAAGTAGTCTTTGAGTGGAGCCGCACCAATCCAAACATCCATCCAGAAGGAGGTGTGGGAGCTGTAGGGCGAAGCGAGGACCCGATGGTTGGCGTGGATGATGCTCGCGGCCTGCTGCCAAAGGTGCCGGTCTGCTACTATAGCAAGGGACTAGCTAGCTGAAGAGTAGTGGGCAGCATTCAAGTGTTTGGCATGGAAGAAGTCAGCCCAAAGAGAACGTGAGGTGATGACGGTCCACAATAACTTCATCCTAAGAGCAAGCTGCATGGAGCGCAAATGAATAACGCCAAGGCCGCCGCTATCTGTTGGTCGAGAGACATCGTCCCATGATTTCCAGTGCTTCTTGGGAGATCCTTCATAGGATCCCCAAAAAAAGTTTGCGAGGAGCTTGTGAAATGCTTTAAAAATAGAGGCAGGGACAGCTGCACAAGATAGTGTGTATATAGGAATCGCAGAGAGGACATGGCGTATGAGAATCAACCTGCCACCTGCAGACAAAAATTTTGTTTTCCAAGCTTAGAGTTACGCAGCTGCCTTTGACAGAATGTATGAGAAGTGAGCAGATTTGGGCCTGCCATGATACAAGGGGATGCCAAGGTAGTTGAACGGCATAGAACCCTTCTGGAAGCCAGTGACCCGAGCAATAGATCTCTCAAGGGTGCAATGAAGAATGAGCTCTTCGAAGTGTTGATGAGCTGCCCGGATGCAACCTCATATGTTTTGAGGAATTTCATGAGCTCCCGTAGATGACGAACCGAGGCATTAGAGAAGATAAGCATGTCATCAGCAAAAAGCAAGTGCGAGATCCTTGGGGCATATCCTGAGGGACTGGTAGAAGCCCCCATTGCTGCGGCAAAAGAGAGCGGTCAGCCCACGGCTGAGAGCTTCCTCGGCGAGAATGAAGAGGGATGGAGCAATGGGATCGCCTTGCCGCAGACCTCTGGAAGACTTGAAGAAGCCATGTGATTGGCCATTAAGCATAATGGAAAACCAAAAGTTGGTGAGAAGAGGCTCAATAAGGGAGATGAATGATAAGCCAAACCCGAACTTGCGGAGGACAGCAAAAAGGAAATTCCACTCCATCTGATCATACGCTTTGGCCATGTCTAGCTTAAAAATGAAATTCCTGCCTCTACACGGGCTGTTGAGGTGTCAAGCAAGCTCCCTTGCCAGGGATATGTTTTCAACAATGTAACGGCCCTTGACGAAGGCTCCTTGTTCCTCCGAGATCAGCCGGGGGAGAACAAGTGCAATCCGATCGCTAAGCACCCGAGAAATGATCTTGTACATGAAGTTGCATAAGCTGATTGGCCTGAAATCAGCACAACGCTTTGGCATGTCCACCTTCGGAATAAGAGCAATAAGGGATGAGGTGAAGCTTCGCGGCAGTAAGTGGCCACAGAAGAACGCATGCACGGCAGCCACGACATCTTGCTCAATGAAATCCCAACATGTTTGGAAGAAATGGCCTGTGAACCCGTCGGGCCCAGGCGCACTGTCAGCGGACATACTAAAGACAACATGCTTGATCTCCTCGTTGGATGGTGTAGCACTAAGCAAAGAGTTATCCTCAGCCTGAAGAATCTGTGGGATGGCCGCCATGATCTCCGGATGGATGTGCTGTGGGGTGGTGGAGAAGGCAGCCGTAAAGTGAGACACTAAGAGGTCAGCCATGGCAGCTGGCTGATTGACAGGCAGTCCATCCTCTCCATGCAGCTCAGAGATGGTCGTGCGATTACGGTGGGACCGGGCATAAGCGTGGAAGAACTTAGTATTCTTATCACCTTCGCTCAGCCATTTGATTCTAGACTTTTGACGCCAGAACATTTCTTCTTGTATGTGTACATGGTCCAGCTCATCTTTGGCGAGGATGAACGCTGCATGATGGATGTCGGATGGTTCACTATCGAAGGCTTCTTGTGCCTTGCTGAAGTGGCCTTCGGCCATCTGCACATTGACAAATAAATTCCTGAAGGTGGAGTGGTTCCAGTGGCGGTAGAAATCCTTCATATGCTTCAGCTTCAAGGCCATAGAGATGAGAGGGAAGGAGGAAGCCTGTGCTGCAGCCCAGGTAGCCTGAGAGCTGGCCAAAAACTGAGGATGAGTCTTCCACATGTGTTGGAAGCAAAACCTTGAAGGTTGCTTCACCGGAGGCTGGAGAAGGGATATTAACAGTGGGCGGTGATCACTGCAGGCACGAGATAGGTGCCGGATGGAAATGGGTGGGCAAGAGATGTTCCAGTCCCCACTCAAAAGGACCCGATCAAGCCTGGCCCATATGCCATTAGCACGTTGGCCGTTATACCAGGTGAAGGGGCCCCCATGGAAGCCCGCATCTTCGAGGCCAGCAGCAGCCACACATGCTTGGAAGTCGGACATGGAGAGGGAGAAGGCACGCCTCCCCCCTTTCTTCTCCGAGGGAAGAAGGATGCTGTTGAAGTCGCCCCCAACCAGCCATGGCTTGTCACAGCTAGCAGCAAAGTCGACGATGTGGTCCCACAGGTTACGTCGCTCAGGTAGTGAGCAACTGGCGTGCACAATGGTGAAGAAGGCAGTGGACGCCATAGCAGAGGAGACAGAGATAGTTATATGCTGTTCGGAGGAATTAACCAATGAAATGTCCAAGTGTGCTTGCCAGAATATCCAGATCCTTCCCTTCTCCGGAGAGTTCGTTAAACAACACTGCATACGAACCTTCCGACAAAATCTCTCCAGCAGGGAGCTCGAGAGTTTGGGTTCCAGGATGGCAATGAACTGTAGGTTGAATTGGTGGATGAGCATCTTCAACCTGCTGATGGACTGGGTGTTGCCCAATCCTCTAATGTTCCATAGAAGAGCCTTCATGGGTGGCAGGAAGGTCGATCCCACCGGACGCATTCCTTCGGTGGCCACCACGAGTGGTGACGCCCAGGCCCACAGTAGGAAGAGAGAGACTCTTGCCCACGAAGTTGGTGTGCGCCATGGTGGGGAGGGATCCAACAGAGGCAGGCTCCAACCTCGGGATGACCAGGGCCTTAACGACCAGGGGGAACTCAAAAGACCCCCCTTGAGAAGAGGATGGGGATCCAGTCCCTGCCGATGGCGACGCAGCTGCAAAGGAAGGAGGATGCTGCGAAGAAGAAGAACAAGAGGTTGGGGTGCCAGTGGCAAAAGGGGGGGTGGAACCTTGAACGCCCACAGGGGATCTCTCGTCTTCAGCAGTGGATAGGTCCGTGGCATGACCGGGTGCAGTGTCCTCAGCAAAACGGTTATCAGCAGGGGGCGTGCCCACCCCGGGAGGGGGCGGGGCCACACATCCACCGCCACTGTCAGCTAGCGCATCCAGGGTGGCATGAGCATCAGGGGCATCCGAAGGAGCATGGCGGATGGCCAAACAGGGGCCCATGGAAGCCTGCCGGCTGGACGGTTGAGGGGGTGGGAGCTCACGTAAAATGCTAGCAGACGGGATAGGCCCGTCCTGTAGCGTGGCGCCCGCAGGGGGAGTCGTAGCGGCCTGAGCGACCGGTAGGACAAGATCCCCTGGTGGTTGGGAGATGGGCAGGTGGAGCTCCGGCTGAGGGGAGGTGGTCTTCAGATAAGCAGGAGACACATGAGGGTCTGCAGGAGGCGACTGCTCGCGAACAGGTGCTACAATATTCATGGGAGGAGCGGGGGGCTTCTGTGGGGAGGCAGCTGGTTGCTGCAGCATCCGATCGCCAGGAGCCGCCGAGGGGAGTTGTCCATCACGCCCCTGCTGAGGGACAGCTTCCTTGCACTTGAAAGGCCAAATGCCCAAGGCGCTTGCAGTGGGAGCAGAAGTGAGGTGTGCTCTTGTATTGAATCGGCTGCCAGTAGCTAGAGGAGCCAAAGCTGATGAAGATCCGCGAGGGCAGCGGCTTGGATACATCAAGTTGAACACAGACACGGGCTGCTGAGGATCGAGTGAGGCATTTGGTGCTTCTGTCAATTTGCAGAGTCGGACCGATGCTACGAGCAATGGAAAGGAGCAATTCCTCATGGTAGAAGTTAACTGGCAGGTTGGGAAGCTCCAACCAGACTGGAACCAGGGGAGAATCAGCATCCTTAGAGAACTCAAGGGTCCATTTGAAGAAGACGAATGGCCTGCCCTGGATGTACATGGTATCCTTCAGGACCACCTGCAAGTAATCCTCCTTGTTTTGAAACCGTAGCAGGAGGTGGCGTGGGTCTAAGGAGCTGATGACGAAGTCCTGGTGAAGCTTGAATCGTTGTGCTAGATGGTAGTGAATGGCTTAAAAGGGAGGACGTCCACGAGCTGTTCTAGCAATGATAGCAAACTGCAAGGACTTGCAAGATTGGTTGATTTCAACCATGGAAAAAAATGCAGCTGGCTCTCCAGAGTCGGAGAAGGCAGGGGCATGACCGTCCATGTCGAGCTTGGGCAGGGCGACGGACTGGAGCACCACCTGGGCAAATGAGGGCACGGTCGCCGTGGGGGATGCTCCTGCAAGGGAGGCGCCAGGAGCACGTGTCCAGGGAGAGGCGGCCGGACCTGCGCTGGCTGGAGGTGCTGTAGCAGAAGGGGTGCCCGCGGGGACACCTGCAGCTGGCTTGCCAGGGTTGCCTAGCAGCGACCCCAACGCACCGGTGACAAGGGAGGACCCATGGTCCATGCGAACAGGGGGTAGCAGAGGGCCGACGGGGGGCTCAGTAGCAGATGGCGAGGAGTGGGGCGGAGGAGGCGTCAACCCAGGGCCCTGAGGGGGAGACCCTCGCGGCGATGACGTCGCAACGACAGCCGCAGTCGAGGGAGACGACGCGAAGACCGCCGTTATGGAGTGGTCGGGAGGAGGCCCGGAGGGGGCAGGCCCACAAGATGCAGACGGAGCATGGCCGGGGCTTGTAGGGCCAAGGTTGGACCGAGCGGCCGCTCCAGACGGCGGCACCGGCGGGCCAACGACCACGGCCGCGGGGACGTGGCGCACGGCAGCAGGAAGGCCCACGGAAGGGAGAGGAGGAAAGTCCTCTGAGCCAGGGGGGGCCGCTGCAGAAGTGCCAGCCGCAGACCTCGGGGAGGAAGAACCTGAGCCAGCCGTTCCGACTTGACTACCAGTGCGGGCCTCCGTGCAAACGGAGGGGACAGAACTGGTACAAGAAGTGACACCGGCGCGGCCCAGCGGAGGGGGGGAAGCCGTAGGGGCAGGGGCAGACCGGCGGGAAGAGGCCTTGCCCTTCCCGCCACCGGCCATTGCCGGAGGCCACAGGCGGGAATGCAAGGCTCAAACCAGAACAGGGGAGGGAAACGGGACGGAGGAGAGGGAAACGGGAACGCTAGATCCTATGAGTTCATTCACTGTCAAGGTCGTCAGATCTTTTGACTCCTCTATCACTATGGCCTTAGTGTGCCATGCTGGGGATAAAGATCTAAGAATTTTCCTGACTATATCTGCCTCAGCTAGATCCTTCCCTAGCCCCTTAAGAGTGTTTATGATCAAGGACAACCTGCCATACATTTTAGTAATATTCTCCTCTGCATTCATCCTAAACAATTCATACTTAGAGGTGTAGAGATTTACCTTCGAGGCTTTCACTTGAGCTGTACCTTCGTAGATTAATTGCAGCTCGTCCCACATTCGCTTGGCAGTCCTGTAGGCAGATATGCGGGCATATTCCTCTGGGTGAACAGCACACTGGATGATGTTCAGCGCCGTCCAGTTGAGCGAAGATAGCTTGACATGATCATCTGTCCACGCGTCCTCGTTCGGTGGCAGATCATACGGCCCAACAGTAATTACCCTCCACAGCTTGTGGCTCTGTGCCCTGATAAACACTTCCATCATGTTCTTCCAAAAGAGATAGTTATTACCATCAAAAAATGGAGGGCGACTAATGGATTGACCTTCAGGCATGAAGCTTCTAGGACCATTAGCATTTCCCTGACCGTTCGTCCACATGATGCAAACCTGCTCTGATACCAAATGTTAGCGCAGCGAAGAGTGATGTAGAAGGGGGGGATGAATAGATCACTCCCGATTTAGAAAACTTCAGCGGAAAATCACTACTTCGAATTTCGACCCTTCAGATACAGCAAAACAATATTGCTAACGCAGTGAATAACTAAGACAGAATAAGAAGGTGCGATTGAAAAAGACTATCCACAGTCAAACATAATGCCAAGCAGATGGAGAGCACAACCGATAATAGCAAACCACAGAGGAGACAAGAAATTTTAAGGTGGTTCGATTGTAGTCCATAATCTACATCCACCCCTCACTCCAACTAGAGTGAGGATTCCACTAGCCACTGCTAGAAAACTGCAGACTCAGTCTGCGAACAAGATGCTGCCACACAGCTTGAACAACCAAGGGAAACAAATCCCTCAACCAAACTCTGCTACCCACAGAGCTTAACACCTGGACCTGCAACCAACAAGACCAGAACCAGAGATGGCTCTCCCTTCCTCCAACCCGGAGGGAACCTGCTAGTGACAGTCCGTCACTGGCAAAACCAGAGATCACATATCTCTTTTCCTCTGCAGCCTAGAGGGGAACTGGAGTAACACTCCCTTCCTCCAAACACTAGAGGGTAACACTTCGGAATCAGAAATGAAGAAATGAAAAAATAGAAAGGTAAACAAGACCAACGATGAATGACAATCGTTTCTGAAAAACCAAAAAATAAATGTAGCTTTCGAAGAAGCAAATCTTCACAGCACGATTTCTTCTATCTCTCAAGGACTTTTCTCTCAGTTCATATCTCTCAAATTCTTCTCTCTGTCTTTTCTCTGGAACGTGGAGGCTCTCTCTCTTTTCTTCTTCTGCTCAGGGATTTTTCACTTCAGCCTTTCTTTTTCGTTCATCTTCTCCTGTTCGCAGAAGGCACACTTTATATGGCATCCGACCTGAATTCCAGGACTTCACACGAGTGGGTCTCGTTCCCTCCTTTTCCAGAGCATCCTCGGATCACGTGCCAGGCATCATCCTCGGTTCACGTGTCCAATCATTAACCTGAGTCATCTGCAGGTAGAGACAGAAGAAATGAATCGAATTAGTTAGTTCAGGCTTATAACAACGAGTGTATATACTTTAGAAGCAGCAAATGAATAAGTGTGTACAATGTGAGAATGTATACACTTGAGGGCCTTCAGCGTCCTCAGTGTATAGACTTGAAAACTGATGCATTACATAGCAGAGGGGGATGTGTAGACTTCTCGTAATGCATGAAGCAATCGAGTGTATTGACTTGCAACCAAGGGACTGTACAGACTTGATGAATGAGTGCATGTGAAAGGCAGTGTACAGACTTGAGATGAACGCTGCATGAACGAGCCTATCCAATGTATAGACATTACAATGCTCATCCACTGAATAGACTTCACGATGCTCAGCCACTGTATAGACTTCACGAAGCTCAATCACCCTTGAAGATGTGAGCCAGACAGTGTATGGACTTGGCCCTTGAAGGACGTACAGACTTGAAGAACTGAAGCCCACGATGTATAGACTTTGAACTCTGAATGACAAATCAGGCTGTACAGACTTGAGAGTCTTGAAGGCCAATGTACAGACTTGGTAAGCTTGAGGACCAGTGTACAGACTTGGAACGCTTGAGCCAATGTATAGACTTGAAAGGCTTGAACACAGCGATGTGCAGACTTTGCGATGTATAGGCTTAGGAGCATTTGTCAAGGCTGTACAGACTTCAGGCTTTGAACGTGTGTGCTGTGAGCAATGTATAGACTTGGTGATCTTTAAAGCACAATGTGCAGAGTTTACCACTGTATAGACTTGAGGCTCCTAGAGGATGTACAGACTCTAATAGTGTGCAGACTTTGCCTATATGCAGTGTGTAGACTTGATATCAATGAATGCACTGGCTGTATAGACTTGCATAAGCGATGTATATACTTTGCCAATGTGGAGACTTAGGGTGTAGCTAAAGCATCGAACGTAGGAAAAGGTTGGAATGTATAGACTTACGTTCGATCAGCAATGTATAGACTTCAACTAAGCAACCTACAGTGCAATGTCTAGACTTTGAAGTGCAACGTAGGAAAGGACCCCAATGTATAGACTTCAAATGAATGCAACCGCTGTACAGACTTGCTCAAACAGACCGATGTATAGACTAAGAATTTCAACAGAAGGATGTACAGACTTTGAATATGAAGTCAGGCAAACGGATGTACAGACTTGGCCAAAACAGCAATGAACAGACTTGAAATGTTTGAAGGCCACAGGACAGTGTATAGACTTGGAAGGTTATCCAATGTACAGACTTGGAAATGGCTGTATAGACTTGCAGAGCTTTCGCTAAGGCTGAATAGACTTGAAGCAATGTGAACGATGCATAGACTTTACCAATGTGTAGACTTTGAAGTGAAGACCAATGAATAGACTTCAAGTGAAGGCTAATGCACAGACATTGAAGAACAAACGTTACATAAATGCCATGAGTGTATAGACTTGTTCGATGAATGCATGAACAGTGAGTCAATGTATAGACTTCCAATGCCTTCGACAAATGCGATGTACAGACTCCAGATGGGTCGACCCACTACTGTCCACACTATGCTGACAGAGTATGGACTTGAACAAGTAATGCATGTCTATATGACAACCACATGAACTGCACTGTCCTACATGAAGCATGAATTAAACTATTGATAGAAACCGATTGATTTATAGTGTGAGACATCATCAAAACCGTAGGGATGCAACAATCTCACCCTTTTTGATGATGGCAACACTATGAATCATGCAATATCAAAGCTTAACAGGTAATTAACTACAGTTTCAACAATCAAAGCAAATTCAAGGCATGCTCATGCAGATGATTTAAACACTCCCTACAACACACTCTCAGCTCCCTCACAACTCATTCTCAGAAATTTCCATGACATGAATTCTCCCCCACTGCTCATAAACACAACTCCCCCAAAGCTCATGACAATACATGACTTACAGATATTGCAGAACCTCTCTCCCCCTTTGACATCAGCAAAAGGAAATGCAGAATATATGAAAGTGCTGGAGACATGAAGAAGAAGTACAGTAACTTCTTAGTGCAGAAAGGCACGAGCCAGTCTTAAGAGAATAAGTGAGGTGCTAAACTCAAGTGAAGGTTCTTGAACTCCAGTAAACAATAGAGAAATAGAATGATAGAAAAGTTTATCAGCATACATAATGTATGATTTAGAGCAGGTGTTAACAAGTATGGCTAGATATAGCTGAATAGTCAACTATCCCACATGACAACAAGAGACAAAGTCAGAGAGGTGTTCTCAAGGTATTGAGGACAATCAATCCATTAGTTGCATAACAACAAGGAATTTTTTGAGATGATTTTCAAGAAGATCAATGAGTAAGTTGGTAATTCACTCTTTTGACATTAGGGAGACACCTTGATTAGAGGCCTGAATGCCCAGTTACTAAGTGTGAGTACCTCATTACTTCCTCCCCCCTTTTTTTTATTAAAGGAACAGAGTTAGTAACTATGGCTTTTGACATGAGGAAACACCTTGATTAGAGGCCAGAGTCCCCAGTTACTCACCAGCTAGCCACCATTGCTCTGTCATGACTTTTCATTCATTTTAAGCATTTGACACCTCATGACATAGAAGAAAACTTCATTTCATTGATGAAGCTCCCAGTTTCTCAGTGACCAAAACAAGACATGTTTGTTCAGTTAAGCCCTTGTGTTGAAGAGATGGAATGATTGAAAATAATACCAGAAGGACTATTTCTTGAAGTGAATCTTGAAGTCTAGATTTCAAGCTGATTGGGTCAGATATCAAGACATACAGGTTTTGGCCTGAACCAGAATCATTGACAATGTAGGAAGATATACTTTATACAATTAATCCAGATCTCTGAAGGAATACCAGAGGAAAGATTCTAACAGGACTTTAGTATCACTGACTTATAGACTTAAGAAACAAGTGACATTCTACTGTCTGAGAGAACCACACTAGATCTGTCATGAAAACCAGTAATTACACACATCTGGTCAATCTTTTTGAATCTGTCAAAGAACTCTTCCTCTTACAGCTCAACCAGCTCCCCCTCACTCAAAGCATTCCTGAAAGCTAACCAACAGACATACAGAACTCCCCCTCACAAAAAGAACAGACTTCACATTTAAGACAATTTATATAAGCCTAATTCTCTTCTCAGTGATGTGAATTTTTCATTATCCAGAGGTTTAGTGAAAATGTCAGTAATCTGATTATCAGTGCCTACATGAATCAGTTCAAAGTTATTTTTAGAAACATCATCTCTTATGAAATGATGCCTTATCTCTATGTGTTTGGTGCGTGAATGCAAAACAGATTTTTTGGCAAGATTAATGACACTGGTATTATCACAATAGATAGGTGTGCACCCCAGGTCTACTTGGTAGTCCTAAAGCTGGTGTTTAATCCAAATGACTTGTGTACCACAACTCCCTGCAGCCACATATTCAGCTTCTGTAGTGGAGAGGGCCACAGAATGTTGTTTCTTGGAATCCCAAGACACTAAACACCCACCCAAAAATTCACAATGACCACTAGTGCTTTTCCTGTCTAGTTTACATCCTGCATAATCAACATCTGTGTATGCAACTAAGTTAAATGTGTGTGATGCAGGAAACCATAAACCAAGAGAATGAGTAGCTGACAAATATCTGAAAATTCTTTTCACTGTAGCTAAATGTAATTCAGTAGGTCTAGACTGATACCTTGCACACATTCCTACACTGAACTGTATATCAGGTCTAGAAGCTGTCAAGTAAAGAAGAGATCCAATCATACCTCGATAGAGCTTGGCATTTACTTCTTTACCTGTCTCATCTGTATCCAGTGAGGTATTGGTACCCATGGGTGTTGTAATGTGCTTCAGGTTTTCCATACCAAACCTCTTGAATAGTTCCATTGTGTATTTGGTCTGGTTGATGAAGCATCCATCCTCTGACTGTTGTACCTGCAAGCCAAGAAAGTACTTTAGTTCACCAACCAAACTCATCTCAAATTCAGCAGACATCATTTTAGAGAATTCATCACATAGTTCATGCTTAGTTGATCCAAATACAATGTCATCTACATATACCTGAACTATGATGAGATCTTTATTTGTACCTTTGGTAAATAAGGTTTGATCAACTTTACCTCTTTTGTAGCCCTTGCTGATCAGAAATTTAGTCAATCTTTCATACCATGCTCGAGGAGCCTGCTTTAGACCATACAAGGCTTTGTTTAACCTGAAAACTTGGTTAGGTTGAGGAGAGAATTGAAATCCGGGGGGTTGTTCAACAAAAACCTCTTCTTTAATGACTCATTTAAAAAGGCACTTTTAACATCAATTTTTTGGAGTTTTATATTCTTTGAACATGTAAAAGCAAGCAACAATCTTATAGCTTCCATCCTAGCAACAGGTGCATAGGATTCATCGAAATCGACACCAAATTCCTGACAGTAGCCCTTGGCTACTAATCTGGCCTTATTCCTAGAAATGATTCCATCTTCATTCATTTTATTTTTGAACACCCACTTAGTTCCTATGATATTAACATTATCTGGTCTTGGAACAAGTTCCCAGACATTATTTCTTTCGAACTGGCCCAATTCCTCACACATAGCATTGACCCAAGCTTGATCAGCTAAGGCCTCTTCTACTGATTTGGGTTCAATTTGTGAGACTAAAGCAATTAAGTCTTCATTATTCACATTCCTAAAATGAGACCTAGTCCGAAGAGGATCTTCAGGATTGCCTAAGACATTATCTATCGATTGATCTTTAAGAAATCTAACATTTATTGAAGACTCACCTGTTTCTCTTGGCTCTTCCTGGTTGGGAGGATTTACTGTTCCACTCGGCTGAGTCTTCTCTTCTTCTTGGTCTTCTAGGAATTCCCCATCATGATTGGAATCCCTGTCAACATTTTCAATGTTAGTGACACCTTTCTTTTCACTAAAAATGATGTGTGGAGACTCTTCAACTTTCTGGTCTGAAATGTTAAAGACCCTATATGCCCTAGACACTTCAGAGTATCCTAAAAATATTCAGGGGAGCTTTTAGCTTCAAACTTATCTAAATCTTTCTTGTCATTGTTATGAATAAAGCATTTAGCTCCAAAAATTCTGAAATGAAACAAGTTTGGTTTCTTACCTTTTAGAAGCTCATAGGGTGTTTTCTTGTGAATGGGTCTTACCATGGCCCTGTTGATTATGTAAGTTGCTGTATTGGCCGCCTCTGCCCAAAACCTCCTTGGTAATTGACTTTCAATTAGCATGGTTCGGGCCATCTCCACAACAGTTCTATTTCTTCTCTCCACAATTCCATTCTGTTCAGGTGTCCTGGGAGAAGAAAATCTGTGTGTTAGTCCCTCTCTTTCACAAAGATCAGAAAACATGGAGTTTTCAAACTCACCTCCATGGTCAGATTGAATAGAACAGATCTTGTGTTTTCCTTCTTGTTTGACCTTATTAAAAAACTGATTAAACTTTTGAAATGCATCACTTTTATTTGCTAAGAAAAAGATCCATGAATATCTAGAGAAGTCATCTATGATGACATAGCCAAACCTGTTCCCATTAAGACTCTGAGTTCTAGTAGGACCGAAAAGGTTCATATGGAGAAGTTCCATTTGTCTAGAGGACAAATGCTCAGATCTTAGCTTGAAAGAATTCCTGGTCTATTTGCCTAGAGCACAGGCATCACATGATTTTGAAATAGAATTGAATTTAATTCTAGGCATGCCTCTAACTAAATCATGCTTGACCAATTTATTTAAAGTAGTAAAGCTAGCATGGCCTAAATGTCTATGCCATTCAAAAGTATCATTTTCAGAATTGGCAGATAAACAAATATTAGATTCAGATTCCTCATCTAAATCTACCATGTAAACATTATTAATCATGTTGGCTACAAATTTAACCACATCAGGATTTATTTCAAAGATTTTGCATGAATTATCATCAAACACAACCCTGTGACCCTTGTCACATAACTGACTAATGCTAATCAGGTTGTGTTGAAGACCTTCCACAAGTAGAACTTTTTAAATGGAGTTTGTGGAAGTCTTACCAACTGTGCCAACTCCAATTATCTTACCTTTGTTCTTTCTCCAAACTTGACCAGACCCCCTACCTTCATCTCTATCTTGCTGAACTTGGATCGGTCTCCTGTCATGTGCCTGGAGCAGCCACTGTCGAGGTACCACTTGTTGTCTTCAGCTGCCAGGCCGACCTACACAAACAAAATCAAGGAAGGTGATTTAGAACCCAAGATGAGTTGGGTCCAAAGACATTGTTCAAATCTCTGATCAAATGTTTAGGTATCCAGATTTGCTTCAGCATGGTTTTCTCTGGCACCTTTACTTCTGGTTTATTGAAATTAAGTCCAGCTAGTCTGGAGAAGTAAGCTCTATTCCTTTCATTAGGCTTCCCTTTCCTAGGAAATCTCTTGTGAGCTTGTTGATTAACAGATTTTTGAAGATGATAATTATTTCTCCAGTAGGTCCTGTTTGGACCCATCTGATTGTAGTAATTCCAGCTTTTCTACTGATCCACTTGCTTAGTCCATTTACCATTTATGTTCGTATGAGTGGGCTTAGTGAAGTTCTTCACAAAATTCATTCCCATTTTAAATGGTTGACCAGCACTGTTCTTTAAAGTTTCTTTCGAACATTGAGCTCCTTTACTGCTGTTTGAGCTGGATGGTGTGTCCAGCTTCTCTTTTCCCTTCTCTGGGCAGAAGGTGATGGTCTTGAATTGTAGGGGTCTCTTGTTACTTGGGTCATAGCCTAGACCATCCTTATTGAAGTTAACCCTTGTCCCTAGAATAGCATCCAGACTAGTTTTTCCCTGAACAAATCTTTCCAAAACTTTGTGTTTGTCTTCCAGCTCTTTTTGCAGTGACTCAGAATTTTTTAACAGTTCAGCATTCACTATCTTAACAGCTTCATATTTCTCTGAGTTCACTCTAATTTCATTCAGGCTTTCTTCAATTTTAGTTTTCAGTTCATTGAGCTGGGTGTGACTCTCCTGGTTTTCTCCCTTGAGCTTATCATTTTCTTTTCTTAGTGAGGTCATTTCTTCTAGTTGCTCTTTTAGTTTCTGATTTTCCTCACAGACCTGGGTTTGTTCTTCAACATTAGTATTAAATTTTCTTTTGAGGACCCTATGCTCTTTACTGAGAGAATTAAACTTGTCTAACAATTCACCATAAGCATCTTCCTAGTCATCAATAGAGAAATTTTCAAAGACATTTATTACCTCCTCTTCGCTATTTGCCATAAGGCAAATTCCTTCTTCATACTCCTCTAAGGAAGTGTCTTCGGGATCTTCTTCCTCCTCGCTCCACGTGCAGACCATCGCCTGTGGCTTCTTCTTTTTCTGCACCTTTGAGCTCTTCTTCTGAAAGTAGGGACCCTTCTTCTGGAGATCTGGGCATTCGCCTTTCATGTGTCCCTGTTTGTTACAATGAAAACAAGTCAGTCTCTTAGAATTTCTGTCCTTATGATTGGTAGATTCAACATTCTTGTTAAAGGAGTATGGCTTCTTCCTCCTAAAGGACTTCCCCATTCTCCTTAAAAATGTACTGAACTGTAGAGTGAGCATTGCCTGCTCCTTCTGGTTGAGATCGGAAAAACCATCGGACTCACCACTACTGCTGCTGCTGCTGCTACTGCTACTCTTGTTGCGGGATGCCTTGAGAGCTACATTCTTACCCTTCATGTCACTTCCTTCACTACCTCCTTTGAAATTCATCTCATAGGTCATGAGGGATCCTATGAGTTCATTCACTGTCAAGGTCGTCAGATCTTTTGACTCCTCTATCACTATGGCCTTAGTGTGCCATGCTGGGGATAAAGATCTAAGAAGTTTCCTGACTATATCTGCCTCAGCTAGATCCTTCCCTAGCCCCTTAAGAGTGTTTGTGATCAAGGACAACCTGGCATACATTTCAGTAATATTCTCCTCTGCATTCATCCTAAACAATTCATACTTAGAGGTGTAGAGATTTACCTTCGAGGCTTTCACTTGAGCTGTACCTTCGTAGATTAATTGCAGCTCATCCCATATTCGCTTGGCAGTCCTGTAGGTAGATATGCGGGCATATTTCTCTGGGTGAATAGCACACTGGATGATGTTCATCACCGTCCAGTTGAGTGAAGATAGCTTGACATGATCATCTGTCTACGCGTCCTCGTTCGGTGGCAGATCATACGGCCCAACAGTAATTACCCTCCACAGCTTGTGACTTTGTGCCCTGATAAACACTTCCATCCTGTTCTTCCAAAAGAGATAGTTATTACCATCAAAAAATGGAGGGCGACTAATGAATTGACCTTCAGGCATGAAGCTTCTAGGACCATTAGCATTTCCCTGACCGTTCGTCCACATGATGCAAACCTGCTCTGATACCAAATGTTAGCGCAGCGAAGAGTGATATAGAAGGGGGGGATGAATAGATCACTCCCGATTTAGAAAACTTCAGCGGAAAATCACTACTTCGAATTTCGACCCTTCAGATACAGCAAAACAATATAGCTAACGCAGTGAATAACTAAGACAGAATAAGAAGGTGCGATTGAAAAAGACTATCCACAGTCAAACACAATGCCAAGCAGATGGAGAGCACAACCGATAACAACAAACCACAGAGGAGACAAGAAATTTTAAGGTGGTTCGATTGTAGTCCACAATCTACATCCACCCCTCACTCCAACTAGAGTGAGGATTCCACTAGCCACTGCTAGAAAACTGCAGACTCAGTCTATGAACAAGATGCTGCCACACAGCTTGAACAACCAAGGGAAACAAATCCCTCAACCAAACTCTGCTACCCACAAAGCTTGACACCTGGACCTGCAACCAGCAAGACCAGAACCGGAGATGGCTCTCCCTTCCTCCAACCCGGAGGGAACCTGCTAGTGACAGTCCGTCACTGGCAAAACCAGAGATCACAGATCTCTTTTCCTCTGCAGCCCAGAGGGGAACTGTAGTAACACTCCCTTCCTCCAAACACTAGAGGGTAACACTTCGGAATCAAAAATGAAGAAATGAAAAAATAGAAAGGAAAACAAGACCAACGATGAATGACAATCGTTTCTGAAAAACCAAAAAACAAATGTAGCTTCCGAAGAAGCAAATCTTCACAGCACGATTTCTTCTATCTCTCAAGGACTTTTCTCTCAGTTCATATCTCTCAAATTCTTCTCTCTGTCTTTTCTCTGGAACATGGAGGCTCTCTCTCTTTTCTTCTTCTGCTCAGGGATTTTTCACTTCAGCCTTTCTTTTTCGTTCATCTTCTCTTGTTCGCAGAAGGCACACTTTATATGGCATCCGACATGAATTCTAGGACTTCACACGAGTGGGTCTCGTTCCCTCCTTTTCTAGAGCATCCTCGGATCACGTGCCAGGCATCATCCTCGGTTCACGTGCCCAATCATTAACCTGAGTCATCTGCAGGCAGAGACAGAAGAAATGAATCGAATTAGTTAGTTCAGGCTTATAACAACGAGTGTATATACTTTAGAAGCAGCAAATGAATAAGTGTGTACAATGTGAGAATGTATACACTTGAGGGCCTTCAGCGTCCTCAGTGTATAGACTTGAAAACTGATGCATTACATAGCAGAGGGGGTGTTAGGGTGCAAGCCCGGATACAGAGGGGGGTGAATGTATCCTTCTACAATTAATGCCCAATTAAAACTCAAGTGCTGGATGCAATCTCAGAATAAAAACAAATTCAATTAAACCAATGAGCAAACACATGAGACGCGCCTATTCAAGCATCTAGCGGAAGCACACTCACAAAGCAAACCACTGCTCAAGAGATTTTTAGGTGGTTCAGTCCTCCAGACCTACATCCACCCCACACTCAAACCAAGTGTGGCTTCACTAACGGCTGGGCAACACAGCTTGCCAACAGAAGCTGATACACAGCTTACCCAGGGGAACAAACTCCCCTCTTCCTGCTACCTGGAGGGAACCTCTTTCAACCCTCGGTCACTAGAAAACCAGAGACTAGCGTCTCTCTTCCTGTATACCAAGAGAGAACCCCACTGGTAGTAGCCACACTACCCGTGAACCAGCCAGTAGCACTCTGCTACCAGCAACCCACCAGAGGCAGAGCCTCTCTTCCTCCAGACCAGGAGGGACCCCTGGACTTGCAACCCACAAGCCCAGAACTGGAGATCAGATCTCCCTTCCTCCAAACCGGAGGGAACAGACAAGTGACTTCCAGCCACTTGCAGACTAGAGGTCGAAGACCTCTCTTCCTCTAGACCAGGAGGGACCCGACCTCAGTCCAGAGGATCGGAAGTACAAAGCTAACCAAATGAAAAAGGAAAAAATAAGAAAAGAAAAATACACAGCGATCAGAAAGCTGTAAGGAAAGATGACACAGATGTGGCTCACAAGGAGCTGACTGGCCTGGATTTGATCCACGGTCCAGTAGACAGATCTTCTGGTAAGCTTCTCTTCCTCTTCTCTTCTCTCTCACTTCCTCTTTCTCTTAACCCTCACGAGCTCTCTAACTTTCTCTCTTTCTCTTCTCCTCTTCTTCTGCTCTGTTACTCTCTTGATCTCTGCTCCTCTATTCTTTCTGGCTCATGCGCTTGCTCTCTGCTTCATCAGCCTTTCTTCCATTTATATCAGCAGCCAGCAGGATGATAGGGTACAAAGTGCGTGTGCCTCCCACGCTTGATCCAGAACCTTCCTGCCACGTGCCCTTTTCATATTTGTTCCTCTAATATTGGATCACGTGCAGCCCAGTTATTGGGGAATATTCTTCCTCGGACCTGCAAGGAGATAAAAACTATTAATACTCAGGGTTTGCTCTATATATCTACCTGAAATGAGTTGGTTGACACTCAAGCTGAAACTGCACGAGGTATGTGGGAACGACAAGAGGTGCACTATACTGAGAACGACACGAGATACAGTGGTGACAAAACAAACACTACCAAGAGAACGACACGAAGTCCAAGGGTGACAAAATAGATACTACAAAGGGAACGACACGAGGTAGAGAGAGAACAACACGAGATATACAATAATAAAGCTGACACTACAAAGAGAACGACACGAAGTAGAAAGAGAATGACACGAAGTCCAAGGGTGACAAAACATATACTACAGAGAGAACGACACGAGGTAGAGAGAGAACAACACGAGATATACAATAATAAAGCTGACACTACAAAGAGAACGACACGAAGTAGAAAGAGAATAGCACGAGGTAAAAAGGAAATAGCACGGAACTAAAAAGGTAGTAAGACACGCGGTCAGAGGAAACCTGGACGAGGATAGAAAGAAACGACACGCAGACATAAACACAAGAATAACACAAAGACACGAATACAAAAACAACACGACATAACAAACGGCAAAGAGAACGGCACGAGAATAACATGGACTGAAGCCAACTCGAAGACGAAAACGACACAAAAACAACATGGACTGAGACCAACTCGAAGACGGAAACAAAAACTGACACGAAGTGTGGTCACAAAGCAAAAAAGACACGGGGTCTAGGAAAGACAACACGAGGACAGAAGATAGGAACAGTTACAACGACACGTGATAAAACAAAGAAGGCAGGAAAACGACTCGAGTATCTACAGTAAATGACACGAAGACAAGCCCTGAAAATACTGTTTAGACTTCACGCTGTACAGACTTTGAGGAGTCTGAACCAATGTACAGACTTTGAGGAGTCTGAACCAATGTACAGACTTTGAATGCTGTGAATACCAAGGCATGCTGAACAGACTTGAAACCTATGAAGATGGAGTGTATAGACTTGAAAGTCTGAATGTGATGTGCATACTTGCTGAGTTGACTCTGCAGCCCAATGAGTTAACGCTGCAACGTATATACTTTGCGTTCAACTAAAGGTGTATATACTTGAAGTTTCAAGGCCACAATGTATAGACTTCAAAAGAAGCAGTCCGATGTACAGACTTCAAATGTGAAGACATTGTGACTGCAAATGCAGTGATCAGACTTCATTGTATAGACTTGGAGAACTTGAAACAATATGCATACTTGGGATGCCTGAAGACCAATGTATAACATGACTGAACATAATCAATTATGCAATGCCATATTAGAACTAATGAAGAACTGCATTATGATCAGAAAGTGAATACTAGCGATTTGACTCACACAAGATGACTCACAGTGAATAGCTCACTTACAAAGGCCAAACATCAAAACCACCATTAAAACCATCATCAAAACCACAGGGGCACAATAATCTCCCCCTTTTTGATGATGGCAACACTACATAGTGAGTCATTTGAGAAGTCTGATGACTCAAACTATTCTCCCCCTTTGACTTCATCAAAAAGAAAATAATTTGAGAAATTAAAGCAACCAGCATGCTATAATTGAAAACCAATCTCCCCCTTGTTATACCCAAGATGAATCATGGGAGGATAAGAATGCATATGCACGTGGAGATTTCAAAATGCAAGTTCGCAATTCTTCCCTTTGGCAACATCAAAAAGAAAGAAACAAAAGGAGACAGAAATGCAAATGATATGAGATATAATTAACAAATCCAAGAGTGTGAGAGAGAGCCTCAAAATGGGCAACAAGATACAGATCACTGTCTTTTTACGGATTAAAATATCTGGTATGTCTGCTGGAAGGGCCACGCGGCCTGCCTTGTGGTGGTCTCCCCCTAGGAGCAGCAAAGCTATATTCTTGAGGTGGAGTTCTGCTAGAGGAAGCCTAACCAGGGGCTGAACCCAAGACAGATTGAAATTCCTTCAGGTCATTGGACAATTCAGCTAGCCAATACACCACAGCGCTTCTGACATTTGCCACTTCAGAAATGATGTCTTCTTGGTGAATATTAACAGTTTCATATCTGTCAGTCAGAGTTGTCATTTCTGATACGAAAGCGATCAATTTATCATAGATCTTCTGGACGTCTGGACCTAGGGCACTGAATGACCCCTTCAAAACTTCTAAGGATGTCCTGATCTCAAAACAGTGATTTATAATGCTGGCAGAAGACTTAAAGGAGGAAATTTGAGCATCTTGTAGTTCACGAAGTGCTGTTGCGATCTTTGAACATGCCTCCTGCAAGCCTGACATCAAGGACCTATTGGCATCATCTGAAGTTTTCTTGTTTAACAGAAACCTTTTCCATTCAGTTAGGAGAGAAATTTCAAGCTTCAGTAGCCTGGAATGAACTTGATTAATGTTGAGAGTGACATACGTGAGCAGATCATCCATTTTCTTATCTTGTCTTTGCATTTGCTGAGTCAAGTTTATAAGAAGTTCTTCAATATTTGGCGCCCTAGCAGATAGAAGTCGAGGTTGACCTAGAGGTGTACCAAAAAATTCACAGCCAGGTGCAGTTCTCTCATCTGTTTCTTCTTGCACTAGCGTTTGGTTGTCTACTGCTGGAGCCTGATCTTCATCTTCAGCTTGGATGTCTTTGTCAGGAACTACATTTTCAGGTGCCTCTTCTTCACTAGATGATTCTGTTTCTAGGTCTATGACAGGAACTTTCTCCTGACACTCATCCACTAATTCTTCCATATGATCTGCAGGACTTTCAACAGGTGCCTGTTCTAGAATTTCAGATGTAACTACGTTTTCAGCCTCTTCCAAACTTTTCTCCACAGCTTCTCTTAGAATGACATTAACAAAATCAGCAAGTTCTTGATCATTACTTACTTGCTCTTGATCAGGCTGTTCCACGGGCACCCTCACTTCGTCTGATGTCTTCCCAAAAGAATCAAACAGACCATCAATGTTTGTATCTAGATCAGTCTGAATGTTGTTTTCAGACAACCTGACTTCTTTAGATGCAAACTCGACAAGCTTCTGAAAAGAAAAAGATACTTCAGTGGGTGCAGCAGACATAGTTGACTGTGGATGTTCAGATGGTGTTTCCTGTAGAGCAACCTCAGAAGCTGATGCTAAAACTGTTTGGGTTGAATCTTGAGGGTGTTCCAGAAGCTCCCCCTGAGCTTGTGATTCCTTAACTTTCTGGGCCTTAACCTGCCCCAAGAGAGAAGAGCCCTCCAACCCCAAAAATACTGAAACAAAATTCATGTTAAAAATGTTTCGAGCCCTAACTTCTGACATGGCCTCTCCATCCAAGGGAATCTTTGAATACTTGAAGATGTCTGTCAAATGGGCGGCGTAGGGCAGATGTCTTTTGGATCCAATACACCCCTTCATGACATTAAAAATAACTTCAGGCAAACAGATCTTTACATTCTGAATCAGGCAGAACAATAGGAACCTCTGTGTGTCTGTGATTCTTCCTCTAGCTCCAGTCTGTGGGGTGACTATTGAAGCAATGATGTTCTGAAGAAGCTTGTGAAGAGGGGGAAATGACGAGGTTTGGTAAGCTTTCAGCTTCAACTGCCCCTTGTCATGAATGTTACTGGGTTTACCAGTAATGACCGAAAAGGCTTCATGCAGACTATATCTATATCCTCTCTCCACTTCCCCTTTTTCTGGAATACTAAGAGCTTTGTGGAGAGAGTCACATGTTACTGTCATCTCAACCCCTTTAACAGACGAGATCAAAGCAGACTTATCTCGGCTCAAAGACAAATTATTGTAAAATTCCATTACCAGGCTAGGGTAATAGACACGGTGGTTTTCTAGGAATTTCCTCCATTCCTGAAACTCAAGAATCTCCAAAAGTTCTGGAAACTTCAAAACCAGGGTTTCATCTCCGAAATCTACTATCCTTGGAGGAATGATTTTCCCACTCTCTAAAAACACGGTAGACTGAGAGGGCCTAGTACCTTGTGCTGAAGACATTTCCGCAGCTGTTTCTGGTTCAAGACATCTTTGCTGCTTGGACGAAGGCTCCTCATCTATTTCTTTTCCCTTCCTCTTCCTTTCCACAGGAGCGACGGATTCTGGCTGATCCATTTGTCGTAACTCTCAGAGTATCAACTCTTTCTTGCTGGTTGCTGCTGGAAATGAAGCTAGAGCCAAGAACGGAGGAGAACTCTGTGGTGGAGATGAGATTTTAGTGAAGAAGAATGAGAGGGAGAGAAGGGTTTGAAGAAGCATACAAGACGTATCGACACGAGGAGACACAGGAAGCGGCAGGGGCACGCGAGGGTTTATTTATGTAACCTTGAGGAACAAGAAGGGTTTTGGGGGGTCACTTTTCACTCTTATCGTACTTTTCAGGAAATGCCCAAACTACCCTTATTCAATATGTAACACATCCGTTTCCCGTTAAAGTTCGCTCTTCAATATATGGAATTATTATATTCTTCCGAATACCTTGGTCAGTTACCTCAAGACGTTAAATCAACATGATCACAAAACTAGCTGTTAAAGGTACTTAGCCTAGAGAAGGTTACGATTAAAATACTCCTTATGTTTGTCAGGCAAAGAAATACCAAACAGATAGTTAAGCACGGTTCATTACCTCATTTAAAGGACAAGAGAGGGCATACAGAGTCAACCAATTTGTTGAGCACTAGGTAGAATTGTCCCTTTTTACACAAGGAGACATGTTTATAAGACACCAGAATCCCTGGTTACTTAGGACAAGCTACCTTTATGCCAATGAAAACCAATGAATTTTTTTGTTGACTTTTCTTTCCCCTTTTTTTTTATTTCAACTTTTCCATAATATACAGAGATAGCTAACTGTATCATGACAGAACCTCTAGACTTCTTTGATCTAGAATATCTATTTCTCCACAATTGCCATTGCTCTGCCACAAGGTATGGCGTATTCCCTGGTAGCACCTCTCAAGATCTTAGACACAAGACAGAACCCTTACTTAACACAATTTGTTATCTCACAGCCATCTTCACATAAGTTTCAGTTAAGACGAAATCCTCAGCAAGGCTTTTCCATTTAACAGAAATTTTTACAATGTGTTGACCAACAATTGAGGAATACCTTGGAAGGATTAAAGGACAAAATATAACCCCCATACATTAAAGTTCTTTATTAACAGGTATAACTTGTTACAAAAGATTTTGGGTGGTTTAAGGTATTCTGATCAAATCTGATAAGAGTGACAAAGCTAAAAGAAGGAATTTTCCTTCAAGAGAATTCCTGAACCAAAGGGGATAAAACAAGGATAAGAAGGTGACAAACAAGATGGAGAGAGATGAGATGAGATGAGAAGCACTCCATACAGCAAAGCAGCAGGTGAGAGATAACTCTAGAGAGTAAAGACCAAGGAGCTCACATATAAAATCTTCCTAAGGAGATTCAATCTAGAAACCAGAGAGTGCTCTTGAGCAATAAGCTGCAACCTCATGAGATGACTGAACTCAGCACCAATTAACCACATTGGCAGACAAAGGTTCTTCTGATACCAGATGACCTGACAAGCTCCTTTTTCAGTCCATGCAAGGGCATCTCACACACAACTCTTGGAAATATTAATTATTTATTTTTTTTCAATAAGTGGAATGTAATGCAATGAGCATGAGTCAGTAAATTGACACAAAAATAGCATGCCTCCCCCTGACTATGAGCATGAAGCTTTTTCTGAGAGCATGCAGTGTTTGCCATGAACACTAAACAAATGAATTTGTGATTTATGCACATTCAGGCTGCCCTGTTCAGTAGAATGACCTATGGTACTAGGTGGAGCACTTGGTCAGAAGGACCACCTCACACATAGTAAGCACCTCCAGACAGATTTTCCCTGCCCTTATGATAGCTTACTATTTGATATACCATAATGGTCAAACATGATGATCAAAGGGCATGCCAGACAAGTAAGATTGTTCTAATCATGATAATCATGTCTAGTCTAAAACAGGCAGTTTATATGTTCAACAACAATCATCAGTCTGATGGATTAAGAATTGAATTCAGATTAGGAAGGCAGCAGTAGATTTACCTGAAGCGTTCAGGCGTGGGGTCGTTTTATGTGCCCTGGTTTATTACCCCTTTATTCCATCCAAGGCACACCTGCCAGGCACCTTCCTATTTTCCACTAGCAGGTACCCAAGTGGTCTTGGGTCTTGCATAGTAATTGGCCCCTTTTGGGACTGCCTGCATCCTCTTCTGTGCCAAATAGTCGTCAGAGTTCATGATAAAATAGTTATGCATTGAATGCCCAGACAACCCACAATAGTGGCATGAACTAGCAGGTTTCATGTTCCTCTTATGTACACTAGCATGAACTTGAGCATTATAAGAGTGAGCATGAGGGTTTCTGTTATAATTATGAAATTTTTTTCTTTCATGACCAGCCACCCAACAAGCAGCAACGTGGTGGCCTGGTTTTCTGCAATTTGAGCAAACAGGAATTCTTTTAAGAACATGTTTGTTCCTACCAAATCCTTTGAAATTTCTATTCCTACCCTGGACATGCCAGCAGTCCTTGACTGCATGCCCATGCTTCCCACAATGGGAGCAGAAAGGAGACTCTCTTCTAAAAAAGCTTGCCCAACATTCAGTGGCCTTGTGCCCAAGCTTGTTACAATTAAAACATTTGACATGCTAGTTCAGAGAAGCAGTTTTGTTGATATTAAGAGCATGTTGGTTAGCATAAGATTTAGCATGATGTGAGAGTGGTTTTTTCTTTCCATTAGCAAACCAACATTGAACAAGGGTGTGGCCTAATCTACCACAATGCGAGCATTCACTTTTCTTTGAATGAGCAGCAGGATTTCTATCATGATATTTCCCAGCATCCATCATTTCAGCATTTAAATCATCCAGTTCTTTTAATTCACACTCATGCATCAAATGGCCTATCTTGTGACAGTAATGACATTTCATGATTTCCCTCTTATGTGCATGTCTCGGTATACCAGTGTGTTTTACAGCATGCACATTTTCAGTGTGATCCAATCCTTTCTTCACATGACTGACCATATCAATAACTTTTGTTTGTTTCTGATTCTTCTGAACATTTGGTTGTTTATTTTCTGAGGTGGTGGCTACATCAGATGCTTTGATAAAAGATGTCATTAGCTTATTTTTGAAAGCCTTTTTATTTATATCGTTGTAGCCTAGCCCTTCCTTTTGAGTATTGACCTTAACACCTAACAACCTGTCCAGATTTTCTTGTCCTTTCACAAATTTTGACAGGGATTTATTCAAATCGTCAATTTCATTTTGCAGAGAAACGATGTGTATTTCATAACTGGCAATTTCTTGTTCATTGCAATTTACACATTCGCTTAGCACTTTGTTTGCAATTTTGCAATCCTCAACTTCTTGTTCCAGATTTTTCATTTTTTCAGATTCTTCAAAGTAAACAAATTTTCCTTTTTCTAAAGCTAGAAGCCTCTCAGACATAGTGGAGTTCAGCACTTTTAACTTCTCATTTTCTTCCTTAAGCTTGTCATTCTGAATTAACTCATTTATTAAGATCTGATCTTCTGAGTTAGTTTCAATTTTTCTTCCAGCCATAAATTTCTTCAAATCTTTTTCTTCTCTTCAATATCTTTCTGTAATTCCACATTCACAAATTTTATGGCTTCAATTTTCTCAATCATCAGAATGTTCTCTTTTTTCAGTTTCTCTAAACTTTCTTCATTTTCTTTGGAGAACTTTCTAAGAGAATTATCTTCAGATTTCAGCTTATTTAGATCAGATTTTAGACATTCACATTCCTTCATCAAGTTTTCGTTCTGATTTTTATACCTACGAATATCAGATAGACAGGTATCATGAAGTTGCTTGATACTGGAGCAATTTTCACATGGGGATCTAGACCTTTCTAACCCAGTATTCTTTTTCAACTTTTTATACTGACTTCTTAAGCTCTCATGTGATTCTAGCAATTCGGCATATGCATTTTCCCAATCATCTACAGTATAATTTTCAAAAGGATTTACCTCATCATCTTCATCTTGAATGCTGCCTTGATTATTTCTATCAGCCATCATGCAGCTGTCCTTCTTTGTCTTCTGAATTCGCTTCAGCATGTTCAGAATATCTTTAGCAGAACTGCAATCATAAAGACAAGACCATAAGGCTCTGTCAATAGCTGCTTTCATCAGATTAAAAGCTTTCTGATTCTCTTCATGCAAAGAGGTATGCCTGTCAGTCCATTTGGACTTTTTCTTTGGTAGTTCATGAGGACCGTGTGAAATTACTTTCCACAGGTCTGGATTAATAGATTTAGCATAACTCTTTAGATTAGCAAGCCATGCACTGAAGTGTGTACCACTAAAAATCGGTGGATTAGCCATGGGAACAATTAGCAGGTAGATTCGAGGCAACAAGAGTATTGATGCACTAAAACCAGATAAGTATCGAAGACTACAAGATCGGATCTGCAGGTCGCTGGACCTTCTAGGCAGACACCCGCTCTGATACCAATTGTTAGGGTGCAAGCCCGGATACAGAGGGGGGTGAATGTATCCTTCTACAATTAATGCCCAATTAAAAACTCAAGTGTTGGACGCAATCTCAGAATAAAAACAAATTCAATTAAACCAATGAGCAAACACATGAGACGCGCCTATTCAAGCATCTAGCGGAAGCACACTCACAAAGCAAACCACTGCTCAAGAGATTTTTAGGTGGTTCAGTCCTCCAGACCTACATCCACCCCACACTCAAACCAAGTGTGGCTTCACTAACGCTGGGCAACACAGCTTGCCAACAGAAGCTGATACACAGCTTACCCAGGGGAACAAACTCCCCTCTTCCTCCTACCTGGAGGGAACCTCTAGCAACCCTCGGTCACTAGAAAACCAGAGACTAGCGTCTCTCTTCCTCTATACCAAGAGGGAACCCCACTGGTAGTAGCCCCACTACCCGTGAACCAGCCAGTAGCACTCTGCTACCAGCAACCCACCAGAGGCAGAGCCTCTCTTCCTCCAGACCAGGAGGGACCCCTGGACTTGCAACCCACAAGCCCAGAACTGGAGATCAGATCTCCCTTCCTCCAAACCGGAGGGAACAGACAAGTGACTTCCAGCCACTTGCAGACTAGAGGTCGAAGACCTCTCTTCCTCCAGACCAGGAGGGACCCGACCTCAGTCCAGAGGATCGGAAGTACAAAGCTAACCAAATGAAAAAGGAAAAAATAAGAAAAGAAAAATACACAGCGATCAGAAAGCTGTAAGGAAAGATAACACAGATGTGGCTCACAAGGAGCTGACTGGCCTGGATTTGATCCACGGTCCAGTAGACAGATCTTCAGGTAAGCTTCTCTTCCTCTTCTCTTCTCTCTCACTTTCTTTTTCTCTTAACCCTCACGAGCTCTCTAACTTTCTCTCTTTCTCTTCTCCTCTTCTTCTGCTCTTTTACTCTCTCGATCTCTGCTCCTCTATTCTTTCTGGCTCATGCGCTTGCTCTCTGCTTCATCAGCCTTTCTTCCATTTATATCAGCAGCCAGCAGGATGATAGGGTACAAAGTGCGTGTGCCTCCCACGCTTGATCCAGAACCTTCCTGCCACGTGCCCTTTTCGTATTTGTTCCTCTAGTATTGGATCACGTGCAGCCCAGTTATTGGGGAATATTCTTCCTCGGACCTGCAAGGAGATAAAAACTATTAATACTCAGGGTTTGCTCTATATATCTACCTGAAATGAGTTGGTTGACACTCAAGCTGAAATTGCACGAGGTATGTGGGAACGACAAGAGGTGCACTATACTGAGAACGACACGAGATACAGTGGTGACAAAACAAACACTACCAAGAGAACGACACGAAGTCCAAGGGTGACAAAACAGATACTACAAAGAGAACAACACGAGGTAGAGAGAGAACAACACGAGATATACAATAATAAAGCTGACACTACAAAGAGAACGACACAAAGTAGAAAGAGAACGACACGAAGTCCAAGGGTGACAAAATAGATACTACAAAGAGAACGACACGAGGTAGAGAGAGAACAACACGAGATATACAATAATAAAGCTGACACTACAAAGAGAACGACGCGAAGTAGAAAGAGAACAGCACGAGGTAAAAAGGAAATAGCACGGAACTAAAAAGGTAGTAAGACACGCGGTCAGAGGAAACCTGGACGAGGATAGAAAGAAACAACACGCAGACATAAACACAAGAATAACACGAAGACACGAATACAAAAACAACATGACATAACAAACAGCAAAGAGAACGGCACGAGAACAACATGGACTGAGACCAACTCGAAGACGGAAATAAAAACTAACACAAAGTGTGGTCACAAAGCAAAAAAGACACGGGGTCTAGGAAAGACAACACGAGGACAGAAGACAGGAACGGTTACAACGACACGTGATAAAACAAAGAAAGTAGGAAAACGACTCGAGTATCTACAGTAAATGACACGAAGACAAGCCCTGAAAATACTGTTTAGACTTCACGCTGTACAGACTTTGAGGAGTCTGAACCAATGTACAGACTTTAAATGCTGTGAATACCAAGGCATGCTGAACATACTTGAAACCTATGAAGATGGAGTGTATAGACTTGAAAGTCTGAATGCGATGTGCATACTTGCTGAGTTGACGCTGCAGCCCAAAGAGTTAACGCTGCAACGTATATACTTTGCGTTCAACTGAAGGTGTATATACTTGAAGTTTCAAGGCCACAATGTATAGACTTCAAAAGAAGCAGTCCGATGTACAGACTTCAAATGTGAAGACATTGTGACTGCAAATGCAGTGATCAGACTTCATTGTATAGACTTGGAGAACTTGAAACAATATGCATACTTGGGACGCCTGAAGACCAATGTATAACATGACTGAACATAATCAATTATGCAATGCCATATTAGAACTAATGAAGAACTGCATTATGATCAGAAAGTGAATACTAGCGATTTGACTCACACAAGATGACTCACAGTGAATAGCTCACTTACAAAGGCCAAACATCAAAACCACCATTAAAACCATCATCAAAACCACAGGGGCACAACAGGGGGATGTGTAGACTTCTCGTAATGCATGAAGCAATCGAGTGTATTGACTTGCAACCAAGGGACTGTACAGACTTGATGAATGAGTGCATGTGAAAGGCAGTGTACAGACTTGAGATGAACGCTGCATGAACGAGCCTACCCAATGTATAGACATTACAATGCTCATCCACTGAATAGACTTCACGATGCTCAGCCACTGTATAGACTTCACGAAGCTCAATCACCCTTGAAGATGTGAGCCAGACAGTGTATGGACTTGGCCCTTGAAGGATGTACAGACTTGAAGAACTGAAGCCCACGATGTATAGACTTTGAACTCTAAACGACAAATCAGGCTGTACAGACTTGAGAGTCTTGAAGGCCAATGTACAGACTTGGTAAGCTTGAGGACCAGTGTACAGACTTGGAACGCTTGAGCCAATGTATAGACTTGAAAGGCTTGAACACAACGATGTGCAGACTTTGCGATGTATAGACTTAGGAGCATTTGTCAAGGCTGTACAGACTTCAGGCTTTGAACGTGTGTGTTGTGAGCAATGTATAGACTTGGTGATCTTTAAAGCACAATGTGCAGAGTTTACCACTGTATAGACTTGAGGCTCCTAGAGAATGTACAGACTCTACCAGTGTGCAGACTTTGCCTATATGCAGTGTGTAGACTTGATATCAATGAATGCGCTGGTTGTATAGACTTGCATAAGCGATGTATATACTTTGCCAATGTGGAGACTTAGGGTGTAGCTAAAGCATCGAACGTAGGAAAAGGTTGGAATGTATAGACTTACGTTCGATCAGCAATGTATAGACTTCAACTAAGCAACCTACAGTGCAATGTCTAGACTTTGAAGTGCAACGTAGGAAAGGACCCCAATGTATAGACTTCCAATGAATGCAACCGCTGTACGGACTTGCTCAAACAGACCGATGTATAGACTAAGAATTTCAACAGAAGGATGTACAGACTTTGAATATGAAGTCAGGCAAACGGATGTATAGACTTGGCCAAAACAGTAATGAACAGACTTGAAATGTTTGAAGGCCACAGGACAGTGTATAGACTTGGAAGGTTATCCAATGTACAGACTTGGAAATGGCTGTATAGACTTGCAGAGCTTTCGCTAAGGCTGAATAGACTTGAAGCAATGTGAACGATGCATAGACTTTACCAATGTGTAGACTTTGAAGTGAAGACCAATGAATAGACTTCAAGTGAAGGCCAATGTACAGACATTGAAGAACAAACGTTACACAAATGCCATGAGTGTATAGACTTGTTCGATGAATGCATGAATAGTGAGTCAATGTATAGACTTCCAATGCCTTCGACAAATGCGATGTACAGACTCCAGATGGGTCGACCCACTACTGTCCACGCTATGCTGACAGAGTATGGACTTGAACAAGTAATGCATGTCTATATGACAACCACATGAACTGCACTGTCCTACATGAAGCATGAATTAAACTATTGATAGAAACCGATTGATTTATTTGTGTGAGACATCATCAAAATCGTAGGGATGCAACACTCTTCACCACCCGAGGAGACGTGGTCAGCTGCCGCCTGCTGCCACTGCTCGAGGACGTGGACCGCGTTGGAGACTACGCGTGGGGAGTGGCAGTCCTCGCCTTCCTCTTCAACACCCTCAGCTCGACTAGCCGACGCACGATGCTCGGCGGGTTCTCACCTCTACTCCAGGTACGACTCGATTCCTAAAATGATTATGCAATTTCTATGCTTATGTGCTAACATTTAAATGCAATGTAATGCAGGTGTTGGCCTATGTGCATCTCCCAGGGCTGGGGAGAGGAGAGGAGACTTGTAGCACCCCCAATACAGCAATGGAGAAATCAAACTTCTTTCTAAAGAATCCTACCTAAAGGGCTTACATAAAGAACCCAACCTCATGAGGGCTATAATATAAATATACAAGCCAACATCACTTTATGCCATAAAGAATCATGAATGCATTATGTAAAAGAGCCAAACCTTATGAGGACTAGTATATAAATGCACAACCCACCACTTTATGCATAGTACGTAGTGAACTTTTCCTAAAGAATCTTACAAGAAATGTCTTGTACAAAGAACTAAACCATGCGAGGGCTATTATATAAATGTACAAGACAACTTTAACACTTGGGCACATGGGTAGTACGTAAGTGGGTTTACACCTTGTCCACCACCAAAAGAATGGGCGCCCCTTACCAGGGCGCCATTCAACAAATTGAAGACTACATGAAGAGGTTCCATTTCCCTTGGGGCCACCATTCCACTATAATATTAATATATATATATACACCATGAAGGCCAAAACGTGAAAGTGACAGTTTTGTCTACCAGTTAACGCCCTCTTGCAAGGGCGTCATTCTCATGAATAGTATCACCTAGATTAATAGACGACCCCTTACAAGGTCGTCATTTCATTTGTGTTTCTAGAAGGGTGGAACACAAACAACCCCATTTAGCTGGCAAAGCCCATGCCTACTCAGTCGGACCCGCAAGGCAATAAACCAATGCTTTGCGATTCCCTATAAATAATTCCCTCCGTAGCACTAGCAGAGGCTACTGCCATCATTTAGTGCTGCTTACAGAAGAGAATATTTCCCTTCGTTCCCTCGAAAAACATGAAGTCTACGTCCTGCTGCTGAAGCTTTGCGGTGGCGGAGAGCGTGTTGCTTCATCCTGTCATCTGTACCTCGTAATCACGTCAAAAAGTAGGTGTTCTCAAGTCCTTGCCTAACTAGTAGCTAAATAGGTTAACTTACGCATGCTTAGAGTTAGATTAACTCATTATCTATGCTATATTACCTGGCTTTACCGTGATCAAGAAATGACCATGTATATCCCATGTTACACATATTTTAATATCCTGTTACACCTATCATATATGATTTTATACACCATCTTTTACCATGATTTTATGAGTTTTAAACAAAATATGGTATCATGATTTCATGAGTTTTGAACATATCTTATTACACTAGTTTTACAGTCTTAATAATCATGTTTTAGCCTTAGTATATAACCTCTGCTACCTGAGTTTTAAAATCCCCTAAAGCCCAACCCTATAGTGAATAGCGCCCCTGACCAGGGTGCCAATTCCCTAAGGGGCGCCCCCAGCCAGGGCGCCAATTAAATGAAGGCACTTCACAGTGTCGTCATTTCCATTTCCATAATTTTCAGTAATTATTAATTCAACTCATTCAAAAATCCATAACTATTGAACTAAACTTTGAAAATTCTGCATGAATATGTTTCTGTGATCCTGACATTTTTCTCTACCTGCCCGTACCCTTACTTCCTGATTCAGAACACTTTTATACTGATGAATAGTGAACCAACCACATGTAAATGGCGCCCCTGACCAGGGCGCCAATTACACGATTGAAGACTACTTGCATGGTCGCCAATTAATTGAAGGCCATGTGCAATGTCGTCAATTCTATTTCTGGAATTTCTAGTAATTAATAAATCAACACATTCAAAAATCCATAACTATTAAATTGAACCATGAAAATTTTGCCTGAATATACTTCTGTGATCCTGATAATTTCCTCTACCTGTCCATGTCCTTGATTCATGATTCGGAGAAACTTTAGAAAAATGAATAGTAACTTGTATCACAGAATGTACCATTCTGATACAAAGCATAACCCACTTGAAAAACAACTCAATTGGTGACCCTACGCAGTGTCGTCAATTAGTTGAACCTGTACATCAATTAGTGACACCCCGAAGGGTCTTCAATTAAATGAAGACTACTCGGAAGGGTTCCAATTGCATTTTTGGAGAAATTAACAACACAGTATTAGAAAATTCATATCTGTAAAACCAAAACCCAATAATTATACATGAACATGTTTCTGAACTCCCGAGAATTTACACTACCTGTTCATGTCTTTACTTCCTGTTTTCGAGAAACTTTTTGGAATAAACAGTGCTTTGAGTCATAGAATGGACGCACTGGGTGAAAATGACCCAATGAAATTGGCGCCCTAAGCCAGGGCGCCAATTCATCAATTAGCGGCGGCCAGCAAGTCTTCAATTAATTGAAGACTCTCTAGACATGCGCTAATTCCACCATATATATATATAAATTTTGAAAAAATGAAAAATTTGAAAGACAGGCCATACCTCAGGCGCCAATTCATTAAAAAGGGGGTCCTCCCCCAGGCGCCAATTGCCTGAATAGGGGGTCATCCCCCAGGTGCCAATTCCCTAAAATAGGGGTTGTACCCCAGGCGCCAATTCAGTGATTACAACCTCTGATCTTGATCTATCTCGTGATTCGTACAAACACATTCTTGAATTCCATTCCATGAAAATCTACTTGTGTATATCCTACATGGTTAAACCTTGAACCTCTTAAACTACCATTTGGGAGTGTTGGAGCTAAGTGCCATGCGGGAAAAGTGCTACGTTGTGGGAGCCACCTCTTGAGGCCGTACGGCGCAAAGTGCTACACGACGGGAGCCACCTCTTGAGCCTGTAGGGGCCACCTCTAGAGTCCTCTATAACCAAATGACTAGTTAATCTTTGTCAGTAATACTACGTTTCTTAATTTTTTAAAATTCCATATTGGCTATAAATGAGAGTGGATGTCAAAATAATATATGAAATATTATGCGTATAGGGCCCGGTCTGCTCCTGGGAGGAGCACCCGAAGGTACTTGTGCCCATGAGAGTTTATTGACCACGGTGTTTGACATTGCACCAGAGTACTTGTTTGACTTGAGACACTCTACACTTACTCTCTTTACTTGCTTGACTTGACTTGCGTGGCCCGGAACGGGCAATACTTGACTTGTGGCCCGACAAAGGGCAGATTGCTTGCTTGATTGAAGTAGCCAATTCTACTGACACGTACTTGATATTACTTGCTTGAATTGAATTTTACTTGCTCGTACCTGAGATATACTTGTACATGAGTTCATTCTTACACCTGAGTTCATACTTGTACATGAGTTCCTACTTGCCCAAAAGTGGCATCTACAGCTATAAGTTCTTGAAATAGTGCTTGTCAATTACTTGAATTCATGTGATACTCTCTCCATACAGTTCTTGATCTCTTATTGTTCATCATGCATAGATTTACCTGTGTACCTGATTTTCTTACACGTACATCATGCATAGCCATACTGATAATACATGCAAACTGTAAATAACTTAAAGATTGCTCAGATTTGAGATGTAATTCCTACTGAGTGATTCGCTCATCCAGCTGCTTCCTAACATTTTAGGTGATTCGGATAGCGACATCCATAAGAATGGGTTTGAGACCGAGTGAAGAGTGCTAGAACGCCATTCACCTATCATTAGCTAGTCGCGTCTTTTGAATTCACTTGAGTCCTACCTTGTATTTCCAATATGTCAGTTTAGTTGTCTAAACCGTGTTAAGGCATGTAGCCTAGTGTTGGATTTTAAATTTGGAATTGTCATGGACTATCTTTAATTCCTTTGGTTAATCAAATAATCATCACTTTAACTATTGGGATTATTAGATTTTATTAGTATTTTGCGCACTCCGTAATTATGTATGTCAAAAATTCTATCGCTCTAATGACACGATCTATATAGACACGTCACGCATCCGAGTATCTTCCGCGCTTGGGACATGACAAGACTCATCCGGACAGGCTGCCGATCGTGAGACGGTGGATGGCACCACGGGAGATCGGCTCCCTGCGTCACCAGGTTCGGGCGATTCAGGATGACATCGACACTCTGCCCTACACTTCGGTAAGATATTGAACTTGAGCTTTGTGAATGCAACTATATGCTTATGTGCCTATATGCTAATGCAATTGCTCTTTTGACAGGTCCGGTGGATGCCTTACTAGGGAGAGGGGCACGAGGGTGGTGGCTGCCCTGGCTTACATTGGGTGCAACATCTGGCTCCACTGCATGAATGTGGTGGAGCCCTTCTACTACCGGCTCATGATGAGGACCCTCGGGGTGCATCAGGCGGAGGTGGAGTTCCCGACGCCCGAGAAGCCAGAGGAGCGAGTCGGTCGACACGCGCGAGGACTAGCAGCGGAGATCGACTGGACTAGCAGAGCAGCGGAGCAGATCCGCGACTGGACAGGACTTGAGCGAGTGGTGTGCGCTCGCCCCGAGAGTGACGAGGTGTACCTCACAGCGTACGCCAGGTGCTACGGAGACCAGGTCTTCCGTGGCACTCGACGATCGGTACGACTCTAACCCAATGCTTGCTATTATGCTTTATGATTATGATGCACTGACACTAGACTTCTACATGCAGCTCGACCCCTAGGGGCGGATCGCCGAGCTCTAGGGCCTCCTGCACTCGACCGTCCAGTAGCGGGATGAGCTCCGACAGGCGCTGGACCTCCTGGTGAGTGACACTGAACCTAAAACTTAGTTATGCATATGCTTATGATATGGGCTAACTTGGACTTCTAAATGCAGCGAGCCGAGGGGACCCAGCGTCAGGGAGCTGATGCGCCTTCTTCCTCCTCCCAGCCATCTGCGGACCATGCTGAGCGGGATGCTAATTTTGCGAGGATGGTGACACGGGCCGAGGAGGTCAAGGCGGCACTCGCCGAGAGGGTAAGCACACTATGCTTTCCCAGTTGATTCTGTTTATGAAATGCAATTAGCTAACCATGATGTGTGTATATGCAGACGACCGAGCTGACCCAACTTCGGGAGGAGATGGAGCAGAGCCGTGTAGTGGTGCGGGCTGAGGTTGCCCGCCTCCGGGAAATGATGTAGCAGAACCATCCTGCGGATGTGATCGAGATGACACTCCTTTGTGCCGAGCTGGAGCGAGCCCAGCCTGGGGCTGCAGAGATGGAGCGCTACCGAGCTGAGGCGGAGCGAGCCCGGCTTCAGGTGGCGAGGCTGGAGGGCGTCGTGGAGGGGATGAGCCGGAGATTCGAGTGCAGCGGAGCTCTGAGCGGCACACACAGTACGCATGGCTCTTACAGGAGTTACTTCATGAGTTCCTCTGGTCGTCGGAGGAATGAGGAGGAGGAGCGACACCGACGGCCCCGAGAGGGGGCGAGCTCAGTGATGCCCCCGCCATCGAAGAGGCATGAGGGCTCGGGTGAGAGCGGGGGCCCAGGAGAGGGAGCGGCCTGATGTACTTTAGATGTGATTTATGTACATATGGACAGCATGATATGATAGTGATATGACATGTTTTTGATTTTGTGAAATGAATGTGTGAATGAATGCATGTAATGCTAACTAAGTAACGACTCCTAGACCGACATGAGAGAGTGAGAGAGGGATGAAAAAAAAGCTTTGAATGGAATTAGTGCAAGAATGATGAAGATTGAGGCTTTAGGTAGATAAACGGTCGGCCATACGGCCGCTCCAGTGTTCAGACAGTCCCATGGTGGGCTGCGGTTGCTTGTTCGGCCAAAGCTTTAACGAAGGACATAAACGGTTCCAAATTATCTATTTGAAAATGAAAAAAGGTCCCTCCTTGACCATGACTATTGAAACCCGACCTATTCAAGACCGTTCAAATGCCAGAGATCAAACTGTGTGGAAGGAAGTTACACGGCCTTTTTCAGACAGTGTATGAATGTATGCGGTCTATCGATAGACCGCGTATGAGGATACCATGGTAGTCCCACTCGGGACTCTCTTGGAGAGTCCTAACCCGAGGGTAGAGAGTCCTAAACCATGTCAAAGCCTATCCTGACCCGTTCTGGAGTTATCCTACCTCAATCCTAGTGGGATTAGGCCACACATTAGGTCCTATAAGTAGCGGGGCACTTCAATCTCGTTCTTCACACAACACCTCTCTATCAAGTCTTGAAAACCTTGCTAATCCTCCCCAAAACACCATGAAGAGGGCCCTTGAAGGAAGCTCTATGGAGGGGGCCACTTATGGTGGGCCGAAGCTGGCTTGGAAGGAGCATGGGGTGCTAAAACGGATGACCATTATCCCGAGGCACTTGAGCTTCAGCCCCATGAGAGAGGTAAGCTAATGCTATTTCAATATATTTATTCAATTTCTTCAAAAATGCTCATATTCTTCCTCTCTTTGTTTTCCTTTTTCTTCTCCATTACCTCAGCTCCTTCCCGGTCCTAGGCGCTATTCCATCTTGAAGTGGATGGCTCCCATGATCCGCGAACTACCCATATCAGTGATATCCATCCTTAGATCCTGGCATTTGCACCCTCTCTTAATTCTAGCCAAAAACTTCCCCAAGCTTTCATTAGATTGGCATAGTGTCACAGCCTTGATAGAAGTGTGGCATCCACAGACACATACTTTCATCTTCCCTTCCTTTGAGGCCACCATCTTGTTAGAGGAAGTAGAGACCTACCTATCCCTTTCTAGGTCCAAAGTTGGGGAGGAGGACTTAGTTTGCCATACGATTGCCCCTGTAGATCCTGTCCTCATCCTAGGGGAGTTCCTACCTAGCGCTAAGGACATTCGTACTATAGTTGGCCCAAACCATATCCATTTGCTACCCCTAAGCCAGTGGGTCGTTGCACATTGCAAGAACAAGTGTGGGTGGGATGAAGCCATAGCCAAGGCTGTTTCCATTTGTCTATGTCGACCATGTCCTGGACATACCCATCCTTAGTACCATTAGTGACCTGTGGCAGGGCCTTTCCATCTCTCAGGCCGCCCTTGCTTACCTATATGAGGGTCTTAGTTCAGCTGCTCTAGGGGGTCCACTTTTTGGCTCTATGATTCTCCTTGAGTGTTGGATGTATGTCAGGTTAAAATTCATGCCCAGGGAGGATATCACTTCGGTCAGCCAGATCTTCGGGAGCCATCCACTGTTCTTTATTGGCGGTTCTTTCAGGTTCTCTCAGCAGGTGGAGTGTCGGACCGTGGACAAGAAGACTAGGGATGAGTGGTGCCTCTACATCAACACTCTGCCCCTAGACCAGTTCGTGATGTGCCCGTCCTTCCTCCACGGCACCACCCTCAGGCTTCCTAGGAGGCTTGGGTTGGACTTGAGGCTTATGGGAGACACCACGTTGGCGATGTACATCCCCCATAGGTGTTTTCTACAGGTCGAGCTTTCCAGGATGGTGGTTCTAGTACTACCCCACCTTCCTGCACTACAGGCGAGGAGGTTCGGGACAGAGGAGGATGAGCAGGCGGTCAGGAGCACGATGATCATGTGGGAGATCAGCAAGGTGCGTACCCTACCGGTTGATGTGACAGAGCTTCAGGAGGAGTATCAGGCTTATGTGAGAGAGCTTAGAGAGATCAGGCCTCGCGGGGATGCCCGGCTGAGGATTGAGTAATTTTGAGCATTTATGATGTAAAGAGACCCAATGGATTAATCTTCGATTTGCTTGATTTTGAATAAAGAATGGAATGCTTTACTTAAATGAGATTGGCCTTTATTTCTTGTGCATTTGTGGATTGAGGTGGTCCTCTGGAAAGGAAGCGGTCCTCCATAGACCGCTGGATGAGGTAGACGGTCTGACATAGACCGCTCCATAGACGGATGGCAGGAGTTCAGAACAAGGGTCCAGGCGGTCTATCGAGGGACCGTTTAAGACAATAGAACGGTTAGTGATGGACTGTTTAAGAATAAGCGGTTATGGTCAGACTGTAGAAACCTGGACGTAAAGGAGGGCCACCGGGCTTGCGAAATATAATGAAGGCGGCCTTGTGAAGGCCGTCTAGAAGACCGAAATGGTCACCTTATGACCGCTTGAAATATTGAAATGGTCTTCCAAAGACCGTGCACCTGTAGATGCCAGCATCATTTGTAAAACCTATCCCTGCACATGCTCAGATAAAAATAGGTTAGATCTGTTTTAGGCTTAACCCCTTGCCTATGGCAAGTTAGGGAATAACCAATCCTTGATTTTTGGTCAAGGGGTAAGCCTTATTAAATAGGCAAAATGACAAAAGGAAAAGGATGCAATGTATGCTATGAAATGCAAGTGATGATTTTGAAAATATTTTTGTAGTTTTGAAGATATTTGATTTTTTTTGATTTTGAAATATTTATTTTTTTTGGATTTTAAAATATTTGATTTTTTAGATTTTAAAATATTTTATTTTTTTGAATTTTGAAATATTTGATTTTTTTTTGATTTTGAAATATTTGATTTTTTTTGATTTTAAAATATTTGATTTTTTTGGATTTTGAACCAGTTCAGACCCGGCGATGGGAGACCTATATATATCTCATTAGGGGCTCCCCAAGTACAACGTGCATCGGATGTGACCGTCCATGGCCGAGGTCCAATTTCGCTTAACGATGCCTCTGCTGAGGCCATACTCGGGGTACGATCTAGTCCTTGGGAAAATCGAAAAAGAATCTAAAAGGAAAGCTGGTAATAAGTATAGAGGTTTTTAGGGCTTGAGTTCCTCCCATGACAACCCTTCTTCAAGAAATTTGGTCTGTTGCGCCGGGGCTTTGTGTCTGTCCTCGAACCTTCATCCACTCTAGGCACGCATACGACCGGGCTCATAACGTCCCGCGGGGAACTGTATTGCCACTCTTGTCATGCCTAGTTTCATTCTTCGGGACATTTAGACTTTTGAGCTTCGAGCTTTTGAATGAGCTTTTAGCTTTTGCCTTGATTTTGCCCCCTTTTCTCTTTTCTCTTTCTTTCCTTTCTTTTGCTTTTATGAATGCGAAATTAGGTCATAACGGACTGCCCCTATTTGAGACCTCTCTTTCATTGGGGTGTCTAGATCAGTTCTCGCCCCCTTATTTGCCACTTGCCCTATTCGGCCGAGAAAGGAGGAAAAAAAATAAGGATTTTCACTTCCCTTAAGCATGGCCAAAGGAGAAACGGTGTTGCGCAAAAAGGAAAACCCAACCATGGAGGTCGTGTAGTGTGTGAGTGTTGAACTGGGGATCTCCCTTCATGATCAAGGAGGGGAATTCCCCGCTACCGATCCGTTGCTGGCTTGACTCTAAGGATAAAAATGTTTGAGATACAACCCGTTCCATGGATTAGATAGTTCTTCCCCCTCTGCATTGATTAGACGGTACGCGTTCCCAAGATAAACTTCTTTGATTACGAATGGACCCTCCCAATTGGGTTGCAACTTAGACCTAGGACCTACTGATCTAATAAATTTGCATTTCAAAACCATATTACCCACTTGAAATTTTCTTTTGATGACCTTCTTTTGAAAATGACGCGAGACACATTTTTGATAAACGGAGACGTGATTGGTCGCATTCAGCCTCTTCTCATCCAAGAGTTCCAGCTGGACTAGCAACGCCTCTCGACGTTCGTCGAGATTAAGTTCTTTGTCAAGTTGCACTCTTAGGGAAGGGATCAAAATCTCATACGGGAGTACCGCCTCCATCCCAGAAGTGAGAGCAAAGGGAGTTTGCCCCGTGGGAGTACGGACGGAGGTGCGATAAGCCCATAGAGCTTCTACTAATTTATCAGCCCAATCAACAAATTTATGTGACTCACATGTTTTCTTGATGATTTTAAGAAGAGTCTTATTGGTGGCCTCGGCTTGGCCGTTGCCCTGGGGGTAGTATGGTGATGAATGATGCAATGAAATGTTGAATTTCTTACAGAGGTCCTGGAGTTCTTGTGACATGAACTGTGGTCTGTTATCGCTTGGCACCCCAAACCGCGAAATGATGTTTTTGAGGATGAAGCGGCAAACTGTGGTGGCCTTGATCTCTGCATATGCTTTAGCTTTTGCCCACTTGGTGAAATACTCTGTAGCGATGAGGATGAAAGATTTCTGTTTAACCTGGGAATTCGGATCACCTAGTGGGCCTACAATATCAAAAGCCCACATAGAGAATGGCCAAGGAGCAGAAAGAGGATGGAGAGATGAAGCGGGAGCGTGAATTTTGTCAGCATGGAGTTGGCATTAAAGACACCTACGGACATAGGTGGAACAATCTTCTTCTAGGGTTGGCCAGTAGTAGCCCTGCCTAAGAATCTTATTTGCCAAAGCCTGACTATTGACATGCCCTCCACACTCACTCGAGTGAGCTGCTTCGACCACTTTCCAAGCCTCATCATCGTCTAAACACCTCATAAGAACTCCGTTAAGAGCGCACCTATACAACTCTCCAGCAATGATGGTGTATCTAGAGGCGACTCTTCTAATGGCCTTGCGCTACGCGGCGTTGGCTGATTCTGGGTGTTGCATCCCCTAGTTGGTGTTTGGTTTCAATGATATCAAAACGATTGTATTTGTGTGTGTATGTGTTTCATTGAGCAACATGTGTATATCATGATTGATGAGTTGAAAGATGGCTTTACGGTTCATTCTTGAAAGTCATATGAATCTTGATGAATGTGATTTTATATCAATGTTCCTCGTAAGACAATGCTTCATGAATGTTATTTTTTAATCAACAATAATGTCATTTGAATGAATGTGGTTCCATGATATTATGCATGCTTTGCATTTGGCATAATTGTTAACACTTGTGTAATGAAGTATTTTGATGTTGAAGATTTGGTTGATTCAAGAAAGTGATTGAATGGTTGAGCTCCCATGTCATTTTATTTGATCAAGTGAGAGATTCATGTTCATCATATCAAAATCTTGTCATATGGTGAATGTGTTTTTGATGGTTGAATTGAGAAGCCAAATACATGATTAAATGGGTTCAATGATGTGTTTTAATGTCAACATGTTCATAGTGTTGTTGCTTGATGCAAAGATTTTGATTCTCAACTAACCACTCGCTTTTTCATGTTTTCAGGATGAAAATATATGGTTAATCTACATGGGATTATGGTAACATCTAATCACTTTTATTCCCTTGGATTCATGGAGGTTTAAAGTCTTTTTATAGCCCTTTCTAACATGGGTCGACCCATAGGGTCAACCCCTAAGTGTTCTGGTCCAAACAGAACATAGTTGTTTGACCCTGTGTGCAGGGGTCGACCCATGGGGTCGACCCACACTGCATGGGCCGACCCCATGGGTCGACCCATGAAAACTGGGTATGGTTTTTGCTTTCGGCTGCCCTCTGGTTGTCCAGGGGTCGACCCATTCCGGCACGAGATTCTCGGGAGCATCCGAAACCCAATGAAATCATGTCTAAACTTTACCAAACTACCCCCCAATGGTTTCTAATATTATTAGGGGGTTTCTAACATGTATTGGGAGGGTTTTATGTGTCTTTTGTCCACTCCTCTATATATATGAATGTGAACTCCGAATTTGGAAGATGAGAAGCCCTAATGCATTTTGTTCTATCTTGTAGGTGGAGAAAAGGGGCAAAGCAACCAAGGAGCTCTTGAGGAAGGGTTATCATCTACATCCATGAAGATTTGGAGCTTGTGGTAGAAGAAGAAAAGAAGCGTCTCGAAGAGAGGAACAAGAGGATGCCAAAATCGCCATCATCCGACAACAAACCAAGAGGAACCGAAAGAATCGAAGAAGGGGGAGCTCTCTACATGCTATATCTTCTTCATTTCAGTCTTTAGACTTTGTTTGTGATTCATTGTATCTATTTGTCTAGGCTTCATACATTTCTAAAGGAATATTGTGTGTGGGTGTTCGGAGAAAGGGGTTCTCCGAGTGGTTTGTGTTGACGCATGTGCGTCGTGTGGTGCGGAGCATATCCGCGTGTGTGCTTAGGCATATTGTGGGGTGTGTTCCCCATGTGTGGTTGGGAGTTTACTCCCGTGTGATTGTGTAGGCTTCGCCCTACGTGTGTGTGTTGGATCTTGGCTCCGTGTGTGTGTGGGGATTTATCCCCGGGCTGTTTTATACAGCAGTGAAGCCTCACCGGTTTGGTGAGGGGTGGACGTAGGGAGCCCGTCGTGGTCCCGAACCACCTTAAAAATCCTTGTGCATTGTGGCTTGTATTGTGGTTTGTATTGTGGTGGTTTGCTTTATTGTTCATATCTAATTATCCGTTCGAGTGAGTATGGTGAGATTGAGAGAATCAAGTCTATTCCAATTAGTTTAAATTCTTCACTCTTGCTAATCTTGCTAATTCCGCTGTGAGCTAGTAAATAGTTTTAATTGGACATAATTTTAGTAGAGGGTTCTATTCACCCCCCCCTCTAGAACCATGTTCCTGCACTACGGGACCCAACACCGAGAATAATCCATCCCTGTAATATTCCTCAATCTCATGATACCAAGGCAATTCCTCTTCTTCTAAAATTTCCTCGAGCTCAGTTAACGATACCTCCTTCAAATCTTCCTTCTCACCCTTCTTCTCTATAGATTTATAAGGTTGTCAAACTAGGGTTCCGGAAGGGAAGGAGCGTCTAACTGCTGGACCACAATGGTCTCAGTGGAGTGATTGAGGGGGAAAGAGAGGGAAGAAGCAAGCGATGCAAGTGCATCGACGAGAATATTCTGGGACCGAGGGGTGTGAATATAAACCAGCTTACGGAATTGCTTAGCCAAGAGCATGACCAAATCTTGATAAGGTTTGAGCTTAGGGTCACAGGTGCGATAAGTGCAAAGAACTTGACGCAACATCAATTGACAATCTCCTATAATATTTAAGTATCGTGCGCCCATGATGTAGGTGTGCTTCAATCCAGCAAGGAGAGCCTCATACTCGGCTATGTTATTGGTAGCAGGAAAAGAGAGTTGATATGCAATGGGAATGGTCACTCCCTCCGAGTGAGGAGGACGGCACCAATCCCTCGGCCCTGAGAATTGAGCGCACCATCAAAATGAAGAGACCAAAAAGGGTAATGAGTAAGCACAACCAGCTGTTCATCAAGGAACTCATCCTGGATAGAATCCGTACAGGGGATAGGTGAATGAGCAAGATGTTTAGCAATGGCATATCCCTTGATAGCTTTCTGAACGACGAAGGTAATATCAAATTAAGAGAGGAAGCTCTGCCAGCGAGCTAACCTATTAGAAAGGACGGGTTTCTCTAGGAGATAGCGAATTGAGTCCATTATAGAGATCAACTTAACCTTATGGGCAAGGAAATAGTGTTTCAATTTCTGGGCTACCCAAACTAAGGCTGCACAGGTCTTCTCCATGGTCGTATACTTAGACTCAGTAGGATTGAACAACCTAGAGAGGTAGTAGGTTGCCCTTTCCTTCCTTTCGTCGTCCACTTGAGCCAGGACAGCTCCTAGGGAGTCATCAATAACCTAAATGTATAAAATCAGGGGTTTCCCAGGAACATGGGGTTGCAAAATTGGGGGATTAGATAAATAAACCTTAAGATCCTCATAGGCCTTTTGGCATTGTTCGTTCCATTCAAATTTGGCCCCCGCCTTCAACAGTTCATAGAATGGGCGGCATCTTTGCGAATGTTGAGATATAAACCTTCGAATAAACTGCAGACGCCCAATCAATCCGCGAAGCTCAGTGATGTTATTAGGCGGTGGCATTTCTATAATGGCCTTTGCTTTGTTTGGATCAATTTGAATTCCCCTCTTGCTAACTATAAAACCTAGCAACTTCCCTGATGCCACCCCAAACACACATTTCTTTGGATTCATTTTCAATTTATACTCCCTAGCCCTTTGCAACACTTTGGCCAAGATAGTAGGGTGCTCTTCTTTTGACTTTGATTTCACCAGAATATCATCCACATATGCCTCCATATAGACATGCATCATGTCGTGGAAGATGGCCATCATTGCCCGTTGGTATGTGGCACCCGCATTCTTCAATCCAAATGGCATGACCACGTAACAGTAGGTGCCCCAGGGCGTGGTGAAAGAGGTCTTTTTTTGATCTTCCGGAGCTAGACGATTTGGTTATACCCTAAATATCCATCCATAAATGAGAGGGCTTCGTACCCCGCCGTGTTGTCCACCAACACGTCGATATGAGGAAGCGAAAAATCATCTTTCGGACATGCCCTATTCAAGTCCCTGAAGTCGATACAGATTTGAATTTTTCCATCTTTTTTCATCACAGGGACAATGTTCGCCACCGATTGAGGATATAAAATAACTCTAATGAACGTGGCCTTGTGTAACTTATCCACTTCCTCTTTTATCCTTAAGGCCATTTGGGGGTGGAATCTTCTTGATTTTTGCTTAATGGGCGTTGCCCCTGGTTTGAGTACAAGTCTGTGTTCTACCAGAGTAGGGTCAAGGCCGGGCATGTCCTCGTAGGACCAGGCAAATGAATTGGTATACTCCCTCAAAATGTTGACTAGCTCCTCTTCAACCTGAGGAGGGAGATTAGCAGAGATAATTATAAGCCTGTGATCCTCTTTAGTTCCAAGGTTAATCTCTTTCGTGGGTTCATCCACTGCCGACGACGGTTCATCAAATTTCTTCAAACCCTGTGCATACAAATCGGCAGTGTCATCCACGTCGCTATCCTCATCATTGATAGGGTCCTTCTCATCTATGATTTCATAAACATCTAATCCATCGTCGCTCCACACCCCCTCTAGCTCATCATCATCCTCCAAGATGATGGCTATCTCTACAAACTCAGGGCATTTAAGGAGGGAGTGACAACGTTGAACAAGATCTCGAAGGAACCTATCAGGAATGGCTTTAGAATGACGCGTCACTGGATGCGTGGCCAACATGGAAGGGTTGGAGACATTGGAACAAGATCCTACTTCACTAGACTCAACCAACTCTACTTCTCTAAGCTCAACAAGTCCTACATCTAACCCAGGGGATAGAAAATCTACCGGAAAGAAAATAGGGGCCTCGTGCCCCTGGGAAGAAGACTGACAAAACATAGCATAATCCTTCACCAAAATCTCCGTTTTAAAATTGGCATTTTTTTTTGGAGATCGGAGGAAATCATGCAGCAAGAGGGGTTAGAAAAGGAAGGAGGAGGAGGAAGTTGAAGGGGGAAGAGAGATGGGAAAAGAACATCAAAGAAAGGGTCAGAAGAAGAAAACCACATGTTTGAAAGATCGGATGGGGAGGACCACATGGTGGAAAGATCAATAGGTGGGCATTGCCCACATGCACACGGCACAAACAAAACCTCGAGTGACATTTCTGTAAAGAATGGATCGACCATGATTGGAGGTGAACGTGGAATGGATTCCAATTGTTGAAAAAGGGAGGCGAGGCGGGATAGTGACCAAGAAAAAGCAATGAGGGAGCTCCCCTCTTCCCGCGGCCTCCGGTGAACTGGCTCTACCAGAGAGCATTTCACAAGCTGCATCTTCGATTTCTTTGGACGAACTTCCTCTTCATAAAACATCTTTTCAAAACTGTTACAAAAATCTCCCATATCACCCACTAGCCCCTTCAGCGGCGGCGGCGGATCAACAACTATACAAGCAGCATCACTTTGCATATCAGAACAGGGCAGCGTCTTCAGGGTACCTGGCTGCAATGGGCCTTTCACAAAATGCTGACGGTAGTCCTACGTCAACGGCCTAGAATCTCCCAGAATCGACAATGCTGACTCTCGGTAGCCGAGGCCTCTTCTGCTCATTTTTCTACCCCTTGGGATGGGCGTAATCCGCCCTTATAAATGGGCTCCAAGACCCATGCCTAGCTGGTAACCTAACTTCAGAATCATGTTCCAGCCCTTGGAATGTCGTATCTTGGACTTGGCTTTGACATTAATAGGTATAGTGGCGGGCTTGCGTGACGCATATGCCCAAGGAAAATCCAAGTCCATCACAGAAAGGACTGACTTATTGGTCAGCCAGAGAGTTGGCAAAATCTTATCAGAAATAGCTTCGACTGTTTACACCGTGGAAATACTCTTTACCTTCACCACTCGCCTCTGAAATGGAAATTTGAGGAATTAGTGAGCGGACGAAGGCACAACATCAAGACTGTCGATCCATGGTCGACCCAGGATGGCTTTAAACATAGGATCTATGTGCAACACATAAAATTCCACAGCCATTGTGAGAGGCCCAAGCTCGGCCTGAACAGTCACCACCCCATGGCATGCTCTCCTGGAGTATTCATAAGCAGCAATAGTCGTCGAGGTTGGCCTTAACATATCTTCAGAAATATTGCATGCACGTAGAGTGCTCAAGGGACAAACATTTATCGATGCTCCCGTGTCCACTAGAGCTGCATCGGCCGCCACTTTATTCAATGTGATTGAAATACATAGTGGCATCTGGCGTGCCTCAGGGGGAGCTAATTCTGACTCTAAAAAAGAAATGGACGGCCCTTTGGTAATTATAGCCAACACCATCGGCAAACTTTCTACTACAATATCATCACTGACCATAACTTTTTGAAGGAAAGTTTTCAGAGCATCCTGGTGCAGTGTGGATCTCTTAATCAACTCTAATATTGAAATCTTGGCCAGCGTCTGGTCCAAGTGTTGTAGTAGATCATATCTTGTGCCAGGTAGGGGGTCGGCTTCGTCTTGCTCAACTGTGGGTGAGGAGACTGGAAGGTTGGGTACAGGTGCACCAGTAGAGGGATAACTTCTTTGAAACAAACTCCCGCTTCAGAGGGCTAGGTTCTGTGCTGGCACGGCATTGGATGGACTCCCGACAGGCCCAGCAGGGTAAGTGGAAGGAACAACGGTGGGAAAGGTGATGGTGGAGGCGGGTCTGACGGGCCCTAGCAGAAAGACGATAGGTGAAGGGTTAGGTGAGGGGGTGACAACGGAAGGCATGACGGGTGAGGGTGTGAGGATTGGTGAAATGGTGGGCAAGGTGGTAGGTGCAATGGGGGATCTGGAGGAAATGGTGGGCGTAGCGGAGGTCAGAATGGTGGACGGGATGATGGAGGGGACATAAGGCGAAGGGGAGTTGGTATATGTATGGTGGAGGGCCAAAAGATGAGCAGGAGTCTCATCATCAAAGGACCACCCAGCGTTGGGAGTTGGGCGGTGAACAATATTTACCTGAGTCGGTGCCGGCGGCTGTTGTTGAGGAGCGGGCGGGTGGTTTGGCATTGGATTCTGATGAATCCTAACTCTGGTGCCGGCTGCTGCTGCTGCTGTGGCGGCGGTTGCTGAGGTTGCTGCTGCTGCGGCCTCAGCGCCTGTCTTCTTCTCTCTTTCATGTCTTCGATCAACTTATGCATCTGGGCCCAATCAATTCTCTGCCCCTCATGTAAATCATAAACAAGATCATGGAACTGGTAGCACCTCTCTATAGTGTGCCCGGGCTGCCGATGATATATACAATATCTAGACTGGTCGGCGGCCGGATTCTAATTCGGTGCGTTCCAGAGGGAGCTGAAGATCACCGGTGTACATTAGAGCTGAGAAAATGTCTGGGAGAGTTTCAGGAAGGGGAGGGTAGTGGGCTCTCTTGGGACCCTGTCGAGCAGGTGCGTAGCCATTTGGTGGCGGAACATTATAGTACTGTGGTGGCTATTGTGGCTGTTGTGGTGGTGGTGGTTGTTGTGGTGGACGAGGGGCAGGAAATGATGGTTGGGTAGCTGATGGAGCGGTGAACTGGGGGTTACGGGGAGGTTGCTAAAAGTGTGGTGGAGCGGACTGGTTAGGAAAGTGGACAGCCTGTACCTGCTCGTTTGTCTGGACTCCTTCAGTGATTGGGCCCTGAGGTTTCCTGGTGGTTTTGGGCTTCTGGGCCTGAAACAAGGAATGAATGGGGGAGTCCTTAAACTGGGTTTGGATAAACCGGGCCCTACTGTACAACTGGTGCATATTGGAAATATCCTTCATTGCTAAGATATTCTGGAATGTGGGTGTAGCATTGGAAATTAACAGCTTTACTTTCTCTTCTTCCGGAATCTGCCCGGGCACACGGGAGGCCATTTGCCTCCATCTGTCAGCATAAGTTGCAAAGTCTTCATCGGCCCTCATCTTCTCGGCCACCAAGTTAGTGAAAGAATATTCCGGGCCCACCCGATCTTGGAATCTCTATATAAAATTTTCTTTGACAACTTTAAAACTCCCTGCCTCTTCCAGTGGTAGGGTGTAGAACCATTCCAATGCTACCCCGTCCAACGAGCGGTGGAAAAGATATGCCATGAGGCAGTCGTCATGTTGAAATTGCGCCGACTCGTATAAGAACTCCCTTATATGAATGAAGGGGTTGCCATTCCCGTCATACTTGCGGTACGTGGGGAGCTACGACTGGGGTGGGAAATGGATGTCCTGGAAGTTAGGAACGGGGATATCAGCAAGGGATTATGGGCCGACCTGCTTATGAAGAAGGTCAATCTATTGCTGCATGGCAGCCCACTTATCAAGAAGTTCCCGTTCCCGGGAAGGAAGAGGCAAAGCTGAGAGAGCAGACCCGGCATATGGGGCCGACAGATTGACTGACGGAGGGGGAAGCCCATAAGAAGGATAGTGGGCCAAGGAAGGGCCCATATCCGCATGAGCTAGCTGGGCACCCCTGATTGAAGATGAACAAAGTCAGCTGGGGCCATAAGAGCCTGCGGTGCTGGAGAAGTAGTGATTTAAGGATTTGGATAAGAAGACGAGGGGATCTGGGTCTTCCCCTTATCAGAAATCTGATGGGCCGAGCTAGAAGCTTGGCCCACTTCCATACTAGGAAATCGGAGGGTCCGGGGATGGACATGAGTGAGATCAATGGGTGTAGCAGAAGCAGCCCCTAACCCAACAACTGGAGATGAAGTGGTGGTAGCAAGCCTGCCCTATGGAGGAACTGTAGATGGGGCATCCGGCCCCTGCAAAGCTTGGCAAAGAAGGTGGAGCTGGGTGGGATCCAACTGGGCCATCATGTGAAGAACATGATTGGCCAAATTATGAGAAGAGGAATCAGAATGAGAGGGTTGACTACCCTCAACAACAATGGTCGGGAGAGGAGGGGTGGACCCCTCTCTTCCCTGCACAGCGGTGACCCTAGGTGGGTCCTCCAAAAGTCCCTGAGGCAGAGAGTCCTCATGAGAGTGAGAGAAATCAGGGAAAGACATGTTGGAAGGAGAATCAAACAATAGATTGAGGTAGGAAATGAATAAGGAATTACCCCTAGGAGAAGATCCCGAGGGTGTGAAGCAACTCCACATACAACAGACACCTTGAAAATAAGAGGAGATGACACCTAATAAACACCTAACAGGAGATGACTAACAAACATGCACAATCAAAGAGGAGATGAGAGGCAGCCAGTTATCAACCAAGTTATGATGATGCACAAAAGTTCCTTTATGTTCCCCTTTTAGAACCTTAATGAATTGAATTAAATGAGGTTCTCTCAACAATAAGGTTCCTAGTAGGAGTGGAATGGGGACTTGGTTGACTCTAAGTATACTCTCCCTCTCACGGATGCAACCTAGACTGGGGGTGGTAAGGTACAACCCGCCCGGCGTCTGTGTGGAAATCCACGGCTCACGGAGACTTACGGAGGTCCCGGGTAAGGTCACCTAGTCGGCTCCAAGGAGTATGGAGACGAGAGGATCCCCTACCAAAGTAGGAATGCAACTAGTATGGTAAAACCGATGAATCCTATGTGCACCAGAGTGCATGCAAAGTCTAGCCTAAAGCTAACAATCGATGATCAAACAATATGATAATATGCCAGTAATCATGCAGAGATAAATGACAACCAAGGGAGATGAATGGCACCCAAAAATAAGTGTAAATGATATGAAATAACACACAACTATAAACTCAATGATGATGGGTTGATCATGAGTCTTTCAGCCAATGTGTTAAGGAGGCTTGGACGAGGACGGACATTTGGGATCCTAACCCGTACACCAAACTCCAGCTTAAGCTCAAAGCCACTAAAGCGGCATTGCAAACCTGGAACAAAATTTCCTTTGGAAACTTAGATGCTTCTATCAAAGCTGCTGAAGAATCCCTGCGCCTCAAACAACAGGTTTTTGATGACAACCCTACGGATGCTCACCGTATTGATCTGAACGCAGCGGATGCTGAGCTTCGGAGAGCCCTTCACCGACAGGAAATCTTCTGGTCCCAAAAAGCTAGGACGTAGTGGATTGACGATGGCGATCGGAATATGGCCTTTTATCATGCAGTAGTTCAAGGAAGGCGTCAGAGGAATTATATTCATAGATTGAAGATTGACGGCACCTGGTGTGAGGATCAACCGACCCTCAGGCAAGAAGCGATACGATTTTTCTCTACTCTCTTCTCTTCTGAGAGCCACTGCCTGGATGATGGCATGCTTCAGGTGATCCCAACTATTATCTTAGAGCAGCAAAATCAGGCGCTTATTTCCATTCCCACTGCGCAAGAAATCAAAGATGCTGTATGGAGCATGAACGGTGAAAGTGCCCCTAGCCCGGACGGTTTCACAGGATTCTTCTACACTACCTGTTGGGATATCACCAGCAATGACGTTGAGGATGCGGTGCGCGGGTTCTTCCAGGGCTTCCCTCTCCCAAAGGGCATCTCTTCCAGCATTATAGCTCTGATTCCTAAAGTGAAGCAACCCACTCACTTTGGCGAATTTCGCCCAATCAGCCTGTGCAACTTTAGCTATAAGATTATATCCCGCATCTTCTGCGCCAGGCTCACAAATATATTGCCGCAGATTATCTCGGAACAACAGGGCACCTTTGTGAAGGGAAGATACATCCTGGATAACATGTCTTTGTCTAGATAGCTCTTTTCCGATCTTGGCAGGAAGGTGCGGGGTCACAATCTCATCTTTAAGTTGGACATGATGAAAGCCTATGATCGTGTTGAATGGGACTTCCTGCTGGATGTTCTTCGTAAATTTGGCTTCTGTAGCAGATTCACCTCTTATATTGCTATGATGATCTCCAACTGCTGGTTCTCCGTTCTCTTTAATGGTTATATTGTCGGCTACTTCCATTCCTCACGAGGTGTTAGACAAGGCGACCCTTTGGCACCGGCACTTTTTATTATCATGGAAGAGGTCCTTAGTAGGGGGATTTCTAATATGCTTCTACAGAGGACACTCAAACCTTTCGCTGGCCCAAAAGGATGCCCAGCCATCACCCATCTTCTGTATGCTGATGATACCCTTCTATTTCTTAATGGAGATGCTTCGAACATCCGCACTATGATGAAGTTCCTAAAGGCTTATGAACAATCGTCAGGCCAGAAACTCAACCCATCCAAGAGCAGCTTCATTCTTTCCCGGACGGCACCCAGAAGGGTGTCCTCAAAAATCACGGAGATTACTGGATTCCGGCAGCAGAGTGGTGCGACTAATTATCTTGGTGTTCCCATTCGCCATGGCAGAATGCTGATTTCGGATTCTAAAGATCTCATTGAGAAGGTTAATGCTCAGATTGGTTCCTAGAATTCTAAGATGCTATCTCAAGCTGGCAGAGTGACTCTTATTAATTCGGTTCTTAATTCTATCCCCATTTACCTTGCGGTGGCTTCTTCTGTCCCTAAAACTATTCTTACCACCATTGAGCATCTTTGCGCGTCTTTCTTTTGGGGCAGCTCGGAAGGGTGATATCGCATGCACTGGGTTCACTGGACTGACATACAACGGCCGATTGTTGAATGTGGCCTTGGTGTCCGTAGCCTTTGGCACCTTCAGCTCTCCCTTGCGGTTAAGCTGGTGTGGTCGTTGCAGCAAGGGACTTCTCTTTGGGCTACTTATGTGCGGCAAAGGTTCAGGATCTCCCACAGGTCTACCACACTCTCCTGCTACCCTCACGGTATCTCCAAAAAAGTCTTCACAGCTGCTCTTGAGGTAGCCAACAGCCAAACCCGCTGGATTATTGGTGATGGGAGCCGCACGAACTTCCTGGACGATGTTTGGATGGGCAATGGCACATTGCGGCAGCAACTCATAAACCTTATCAGGGCCCCATCGCCCCTGTCCGTGAGGTCGTGTCCAATGAGCAACATCCCATCAAGCTGCTTCTGCCAGACAACCTTCGCTTGGATGTCATATATCTTTCTGCTCATGAGGACCAGCGTATTTGGTCTGCCACTCCTTCTGGCACATTCTCTACTAAGTCAGCGTATGAATTGCTAAGACCAGTGGGTGTCAAGCGAAGCTACCTTAAATTCATTTGGAACCGGTTCTTTCAAAGGTGGGCTTCTATCTTTGCTTGGAAAGTACTATATCGAGCTATACCTGTGGACTCCAGAGTAGCTGAGTGCATCATTGCTATGGTATCTCATTGCAGCTGCTGCAGTACCCCCTGTTTGGAGGACTTAGACCACCTCTTCATCCGGAGTGATTTGGCTGTTGCTTTGTGGCACTAGGTGAACCCTTTACTGGATACTGGCCTCCACAGTCACACTCATATTACCCAACGCCTCTGGGAAATCCTGAGCCGGCATCATTCTTCTAATCCCCATGGCTTCGTTGTTATTTATGCCACCATCCTCATCGTCTGGGAAATTTGGAAGGCTAGATGCCTCATGCGCTTTCAGGGCAAGAATGTTTACAAGGACCACATCATCCACAACATTCACCTCAATATTGCTTCTGCCCTTGAGAAAAAGGTCTTCAAGCACCGCCCTCCTAACAGATATGTCCAACTCATCTCTGACTTTGGCTATATGCACTGTTCATCTCCTTCCATGACTAAGATGGTTAGGTGGATACCTCCCATTCACGGCCTGGTGCTTAATGTGGATGGAACAAGCAAAGGGAACCCGGGTCACAGTGGCGGTGGCGGCTACTTCAGGGATGGTAATGGGGGGCTTGTCTTAGCTTTTATGCACTACTATGGCATTGGCACTAGCTTGACTGCGGAGGCGCGCGCTATGTGTGACGAATCAGGCTTGCGATTGAGCGTGGTATCCCTATCTCAGAAATTTGCACGGACTCAGAAGTTTTGGTTTCTTCCCTATCCGCTGGGACTGGCCCAGCTTGGGAATGTTTGAGATGGTGGCCGGAGATTGTGCATTATGTCGATTCCCTTGGTATCAACATTTTGCATGTGTACCGTGAAGCTAACCATGTCGCGGATGCTTTGTTTTCCCAAGCTTGTATTCACCGTGTCAACACAGTTTTTTTATCCAGTATTGAGCTTCCTAGGCCTTGTCGTATCTTCCTGGAGGTTGATAGATTAGGCTTAGCATCCTTCCGGCAGCATTAGAATTCCTTCTATGGCCTCCAGTGTGTCTGTACTTCAAGGGTATTCCCCGTTAATTCTGTACTCCTTCTTTCTTGGAATAAAATAACTCATGGGTTATAGAGACCACCTGAAGGAGTTATCCCACTCCCCCCCCCCCCCGGGGGGGGTAGTGCACTCGACCGGCGCTGTTCCTATCGCCCCTTTTATTTAAAAAAAACACTCAACTATAAACCTCGGGTGCACTATAGCACATATGCGGTCTGATGAAAGACCGCTCAGGGAGTAGACGGCCCTGGGCAGGACTGCTAACAGACAAGGAGCAGTAAAATAAAAAACACTAAACGAAAATGAACGGAAACAAGAAAGGGGCAGGAGCGTACCTGAACAAGTTGGGCGGTCTAACAACCGACCGTGACACCTGTGAAACGGCCCTGACAGGACCGTGTGACAATAACAAATCGACAGAAATATGAATGGCAGAAACGTACCTGGGGCAGAAGTGGGTGGTCTATCGACTGATCGCCTGATAATGTAAACGGCCTTTCAGAAGACCGCGCACAATCCCAGGAATAGAAAACAGCAACAATCAAACTTGCAAACCCAAGTGGACTAACAACTTGTCAAGCCATACAAAGAAGAGCAGGTCAGCAAAATCAGAAGCACGATAGGCAATAGGTGTCCCACCGTGATCGCCAAAAAAGAGGTGTTGACAAGTTTTTCTTTCCCCTCTTCTTCCTTCTAACTCAAATGTAAATATGCCAAAATAAAGGAATGAACTAAAAGGGGGAAAGGGCTACCGATGAACTACTCATGCACGAAAGAATGTTGTACATAGCACAATGGGAGAGTACCATACACCTTGGAAAGGGGGAGAAAAGAGTGAAGACACTCGCCAATGGATGCGACGCTGGCATAGGAAACGGTCCTGTGGAGACCGCTTGCGGATATAGACGGCCGCTCGATTGGCCTCGCATAGCGCTGCAAAGGAACGCGGGAAGAATGATTGTTTGGAGCGTAGACGGTCCGAACTCGACCGCTAACAGGAGATGGACGGTCCACGGAAGACCGCCCACAACTGAAGACGGACGAAGACAAACCGCGTAAGACCGCCAGACCCCGAACTAAGGGACTTGACCCTCTACCCCTTCCAGCCGGCCAGAGGAGATGGGCCTCGTGCTAAGCTTCTATTGACCTGCAAAACAACGCAAAGAACAAAGAAACACAACCCAAATTAGCCCATGGATGTGTAGTATCTATAAAAGAATGAAAGAACACACATGTAATTGGAATGGGGAATACCTGGGGGTTGGGTTTTTAACCCCTATGGGCATGAAAAACAATAGGAGGAGTGATAGAATGAGAATGACAATGAAAAACGTGGTTGAAAAGAGGGATAATGGTGATGGAATGACAATCAAATTACTGAACAACCAACCTAAAGATGCTAAAAGAAAAAAAAACTACTCCCTGCATCGAAGGCTTAAACGGACGTAGAAAGCCTTCCTCCCTGACTGTGGTTCGCTCAAGAATTCGGCAGCACTTCATCGCGAACGCAAAATCTCCCCCCTTTTCAAGCTTGGACTAAGGGTACTATTTATAAACCCCTGAAAGTCCACTCGAAATCGAGGATTTTCTAGCGATAATTAGGCTGAGATTTTGAAGGATAAATCAAAGATAATACTCCCAGCTTTCACCGAGATCAAACGGAATCGAATTTGGTTGAGAATCCATGAATAAAAATGGGGATGAAAGAGCTCATTTGACCACGGATAGAGAGAGAAAAACCAACCAACCCAAGGATCTCGCCGCTATAAGCGGTCTATCGATGGGCCGCTTACCTATTTACATGGTGCAATGCTGGACCGCTTACATGTGTCAGTGATAAATAAATAAAAAGATAAATTATCCATTTATCCTCCAGAACAGACCGGTTGACCCGGCGTAGAACCCTCAGAAAAAACATGGTCTACTGTGCACCGTCCAATGATATACACAGGCCATTTCTAGATCGTGTATCATGTGTCGGTGATAAATCAATAAAATTAGGATAATTAGATAATTATTTGAACAACTAACCGGTTTAGGACTCTGGGAGATACACGGTCTAATAGTGCACCGTTCAACTTAAGTAAACGGCCCAACGATAGACCGTGTGTAAGGTTGTCAGTGGAAATTCAGAAAAAAATCCAACTAATCCAAAGATAAGTCTCACGCGGTCTTCAAAACAACCGTCCAAGAGATACATGGTCTTTCTCTAGACCGTGTATGTGCTGGGCGGTGGAAATTAACAAATTGGGATAAATAAGCCCATCTACCCTAAAGACCAAATGATATCAAGGTCCATTAAGCGCGAATTCAAGAGCAAACTTAGCCAGGGAGGAAGATACCCATAAAATAAGCCCAAAGACATGCCTAAAAATGTCCCAATGAGTAATGGACAACTTGAGGCATCAAGAATAGCTGTAAGAAGATTGACTCAACTCATAGGCAAAAAATAGGTGTCAACAGATGTTTAATTATACATGACTCAATGCTTGAGCATATAGGGCCCGATCTGGTCCTGGGAGGAGCACCCGAAAGTATTTGTGCCCATGGGAGCTATATTGATCACGGTGTGGCATTGCACCGAAGTACTTGACTTGCTTGATTGTTGACATTCCACGACTCGTACTTGACTTGACTTGACTTTACATGACTTGCGTGGCCCGGAATGGATATTTACTTGCTTGATATTATAATAGCCAATTCACATGACATGACTTGATATATTTACATGCTTGACCATCTTGATACATTTTACCTCAATATCCTGAAATCTTGCTAGTTCATTAACTCTTGCTACTCTCTCTCGTCATTGTCATGCGTACATGCATAACTATACATGCATTCATGTAACATGTAATTTACTTAAAGTAAGCTTGTACTTGAGATATAATTCCTACTGAGTGTTCGCTCACCTAGTGTTTTCCCCATATTTTTCAGGTAACTCCGATGACGAGAATCAATCGGATGGGAACGGGAACGAGTAAAGAGCGTAGAGCTACCTAGTCATGGAAGCGTCTATCTAGCCGTGTCTTTTTCCTATTTCTTGAGTCTATCATTATAATTTTCCTTCTTATTGAGTCGAAAGTTTGTCATTTGTTATTCCCCTACTTGAAGGTCATGTAAGACTATTTGGTAGTTTCAATGAATAAAGGATTTGGTTTATATCTATACTCTTGCGCGCTCTGTCTATAAGGATGAATTCCTTATGCTCTGATTGACATGAATGATATAAACTCGTTACGCGTACCATGTTCCTTCCATGCTCGGGGCGTGGCATGGCCATTCTGGCAAGACCATCCTTGTCGATGATCTGCGGATTCGTCTCAATGGAGGTGAACCAATCATACCTCGGGAGCAGACCATCCCTACTACCCCACCACCAATCACTTTAGTCTCCTGCGGCGGATGCGAGAGGATAAAGCGGAGCTCAGAGAAGCCGACGCCCCGACAGCAGTTCAGGGGCACCCGCACCAGCCCGATACCCAGGCTCCCAAGTCTCGTCGAAGGAACAACGAAAAGGGAGATCAAAAACTTAGCCTGAGAAGAATCTGGGTTACCCCAGAAACGGCTCAAGCTGTTCAGAGGGCGCGTACCAAGAACCCCTTCCGAGCGCTCATGCGTGGCATCGGGGGAGACGTAGCTGAGTCTACATCGGCACAGCTCGACGACCCCCAGCCACTCAAAGTCTCCCGCTTGAATATGCGGAAACAAAGATGGGCTTGTTTCGGGCCCCACCAGCACTCAGCCCTAGTTCTCCTCCAGTCGACACCATGATGGAGTCTCCACCACCACGGACCTCAGTCTTTGACAAGCTGGGGACGCCTGTCCGCTCTAAGAAGCACTCCCAGAAAAAGTGGACGGTTCGGCTCATCACCAATGCAGTTTGGGTGTTCGTGTGTTATACAACCGGACACCATCCCGATACTCAGTCCGATGACCTGAACCAGCCTATTATCAAGTTCAGGAGGCCTCACCATCAAACTCAACCTCTGGTGCCGTCTGGCCACATCAGCATTTCCGCTGGACCTCAGGCATCAGAACGTGCAGAAGAAGTTCCAGCCAAAGACCATGGCGCACCTATCAACGTACACCCAGCCAACAATGATCTCTGGCAAATGAAGTTCAAGAGGTGACCCTCGAGACTCTCGTGAAGGAGAACCAACATTTGAAGGCCCTCCTGTAAGACCTCCTTCAGGAACAGGACCTTCACCCTCAGCAACCTGCTAGGCCTCCGGTCGAAGCACCGACACAGCCAGTGGGGCACAATGGTGCCAACACTTCAGCGGCAGCTACCCGAACCCCGACAATAGCTGGGTTTGGCATGCCCTCAGTCGAATCTCATCCGCGATCATCAAATACGCTAGTACCCGAAAACCTTATGGTGCAACGCCAGATGATCAAGCGGATTGTCGAGACGAAGCTTGCCCAGTATGGGGAAGGGGTCCCAACTATAGACCTCTATAGTGTGCCCTACCTGCTCCATCACCAGTTGAAAAAGCTCCCTCCAGAGTACGCCAAGTCCTCGAAGCTACAAAAGTTTAACGTGCAAGCATCTCCGCATGAGCACTTGGCCTACTACATTATGGCCATGGGCGAGCTAGCGTTAGATGAGTCATATCTCCTCCGCTACTTTGCCACTTCTCTCATGGGAATGGCCTTCCAATGGTATTCCCGCCTGAAGCCTAACTCAGCCATCGACTGGGAAGATCTCTAGAAGAAATTACTTGACCGTTTCCAGACGGCCGAGCGAAAGATCTCCATAGCCGAGCTCTGTTCTCTCTGGCAGAAGAAGGGCGAGAGCACCCTCGACTTTATCAAGAAATGGAGAGATCTCAGCATGAGGTGTATCCATCTGCCAGTTCATAAGGATGCCATCACCATATGCCACCGAGGCTTGGCAGTCGAGGTCAGCGAAAAGCTCCTCGGCACCAATATCAAAGGCTTCGACTAGCTCAACTCGACAGTTGCCGAAATAGAGATGTTCTTCGCCGACAACCCGAGCTACATTTTAGCAAAGGGTAAACGGGCACGAGAACGCCAGCCCGGTAAGGAGGTGAACATCATTGAATTCACCCCCACTGCTAAAGCCAGTAAGGAGGCTGAGCCAAGCGGCTCTGACAAAAAGCCAGCGGACAAGCCGGCCGCTCCTTCCTTTTCAGAGCGTATGAAGACACCCTTCTCCTTTAAAAAGGAACATACAGAGATGCTCTTCGACCTCTGCATGGCCCAGAAGATTATCAAGTTGCCAGAAGCTCGCAAGTCGGACGAGGCCTAGAAAACAGATGACCCTAGCTATTGCTCATATCATCGCATGCTAGACCTTCCGCTTGAAGATTGCCACGTCTTCAAGACTCAGGCACAGAAGCTAATCCGAGATGGCCTCATAAAAATGAAGAGTGGTCTCATCGATCCCCCACAGCCACATGCATGGTCCAGGCCAGCCAAGGCAGCGCGTGTGATTCACTACATAGATAACGTGATTCACATGATGGTTCCATTCTCTCTCTCTGACAACGAAACAGAGGAGCCCAGTACCAGCCAAGGTGAGCGTTCACTGTGGTATACAGGGTGGAGACGCTGGCATGACCGCATACCCCTCTCTTTCCCAAGAGAGAGAACCCGGTGACTCTTCGATGTCCTTGTCGAGAGAGGGCAAATCATGCCCCGCGATCCACCGGTAGACTACACCCAATGGGACTTCAGTCATCCCCAGTACTGCCCTTTTCACGCTAGAATTTGCCACCCGATCAAATGCTGCGAGGAAGCTCAGCACCTAATCCATGAACAGATCTAATGGGAGCAAATCGATGCTGAGAGGAACTCTATGGCAGTTCTGAGACTTCGACAAGTTGTTGAAGAGACCATGAGCATCGCCAGAAATGCACCCGAGCAACCAGACCCTCCTAAAGAAAATGGGCACGGGTTGCCTTATCAACAGACTCCAGAATGGCTCGAGTTTCAAATCGATAATCGAGAAGCTCTCGAGCGATTGGGAAGGTGCTGGGAGCAGGATGCCAGTCAAGAGACATGGGTGAGCGATTTCTTAGTTAATGTCATCCATCCTCCTACCACCCCAACTCCTCCAGATGCCTAGACATTGACAACCAGCCAGCCAGCCCATGTCGCGTCGGCCGTGTAATGGCGGCCCTAGCAAGAGCTGGAATCTCTTCCGTTCTCCAAGGAGGATAACGCCAGGCTACTCCGAGTCCTTCTCGGCCGAGAGGATGTCCTAATGGGCGAGGCGACGATGGGCGTCCTAAGTTTCTCTGCTCTCCTCCTACCCTACCTCTATCTTTGGCATCGGGAGATAGGAAGGGGAAGCAAAAGCAGGGTGAGGTTCCGGCGCGATCGTGTCATGTTTCTTCAGCCGGCGAGCCATTGGGTCCTCTTCGCATGCCCTGCAACCCAACCCAGACTACGAAGAAGACATCTTCGGAGCCTTCAGTGATTCCGGCCAGCAAGTTGGGCCCTCCATTTCGAGGCCCGCTCGACACATGAAGCTAGAGTAATTGGCCGGAGCGGTAGTGCCCCGCTACATCTCCAGTTGTCACCAGACCCTGTTCCCAGCCAGATCGCAAAGGCACGGCTAATTAGCAAGATGCTAAGCACATCTCCCAGTTCGTCTCTCAACAAAAGACTTCACCATCGCGGGTAAGGCTTCAAACCGCACATACGTCTTCGGATGTCAGCCCCAGCACACCAGCCTATCAAAGGCTACTTTCTTCGCCAGCGCGGGTAAGGCATCAAACTACGGATACGTCTTCAGATGCCAGCACCAGTATGCCGACCTACCACAGGCCTTCTTCGCCACCGCGGGTAAGGCTTCAAACCGCGCATACGTCTTCGGACGCCAGCCCCAGCACACCATCCTATCAAAGGCTACCTTCTTTGCCACCGCGGGTAGGACTTCAAACCACGCATACGTCTTCGGACGTCAGCCCCGACACACCAGCCTATCAAAGGCTACCTTATTCACCACCGCGGGTAAGGCATCGAACCACACACACGTCTTCGGACGCCAGTCCCAGTATCCCAGCATACCAGGAGCTACCACCTGAGGTAATCGAGCAGGTGATCAACGCCACTTTCCAAATACAACAAGTGGAAGGTACCTAGATTGAAATCTGGGTAAAGAAAAGTCGATGACCTCACCCTACCAAGACATCAGCTCGGAGATATTCCCACGGGGATTTATCAACTCTGGCCCCAACAGCTCTCCCTCCTACTCCTCTGGAGGTGGCCATCGCCAAGAAATAGGAGGAAGAACCTCAAAAGGTGGCTCAAGAAACAAGCTGAGCAAGCAGCCACCTTATAGGCTCCAACCAAGCCAACGCCTCTTCAGAGGCTCCAACGGCTTATCGACGACCTGGAGGAATACATTCCTCCTCATCCTACAGGAGCCCTCCCGCTCAATAGCTACATCCGTGGGAAGACATGCGGAAGCGAGTTTGCCTCAGAAGTTGGGTCCAAGAGATGATCCACAAGATCAAGAACGACGAAAGGCTCCTCATCGCAGAAGAACTCTCCTTGTCCTATAAAGACAAGGAGATCACAACGGAGCAACTGGAAGAAATGCTTAATGGCTGCACCTGCAACATGGTGGCCATTCCACCCCCTGATAACATGAATGCCTCCCCGCAAGGCGAGCTAGTGGCCTCCCAAACCAGACAAAGAACCATCACCCCGCTTGGGCTACAGCCACCTCCAGAACACACCGACCGCGGCCGAGGTCGTGGCCGGGGATGCAGTAGAGGCCGTGGGAGGATTGCTGAGCTCCCCCTCCACCCGTCTACCTTTGACCCAGAGCGAATTATCTTCTTTCGAGGGGAGGAACCTGCCCCCATTCCGGAGGTAGAAATTTGGAAAGGGGCCAGCATCTTCAACCCCTCCGGCACGGAGGGGATAGCTGCCAGCACTTCAGTCCCTGCACCAATTTTGTTCTCTTCACAGAACAAGCAGGACTATCCGGTAAGGACAAGCCAGCTCACCAGTCACTCTCAGAAGAGCCATCATTGGCACCCTTATTCCAGAATCCACAGGTAATCAGAGTCAGTCTGATCCCAGTGGCAAAGGCAAGGTAGTGCAACTCCCTGACGGGGAGCAGCGCGACAGCCCGTGGAAGGCCCAGCCTGACATACTATCATCATTGGAGGATGTTCGAGCTCGAGCCGATCGAAAGGTCCTCCACCAGATGAAACGGTTTCCCGCCAGCATTACAATCTGGGAAGCCATCGCTTGGAGTAAAGAGCTAATGGAAACTCTGTTCAAAATACTCCGAGAGCCAGAAGCACATGTCGCGGAGATGAAGGTGACTTCCTATCAAGCCTTCACAGCCACTGTCTCCTTCATGGAGAAGGACATGCTGCTCTCCCCTCCGTGCCACAACCGTTCTCTCTACATGAAGGGGAAGGTCAATGGGCATGAAGTAAACTGGCTCCTAGTGGACGCCGGTGCCGCTGTCAACATGATGCCACTCAAAACATTCAAGACTTTATATCTGACCCCATACCTCCAGAAGGTTCAAGCGGTCAAGATATTCAGCTTCAACCAGGACACCGAGGATGTTCTCAACTGGGTGGATGTTGATCTAGTGCTCGATCATTTCTCCTCCAAGGTGACATTCTACATCATCGATGCCAACACATCCTACAAGGTGCTACTGGGCAGACCCTGGCTGCATGAAAACTGGGTCATCCCATCAACTCTCCACCAATGCATCAAGTATGCCAAGGGCGGGGAACAACACACAGTCTTTACAGACCTGTCACCACTCACTCCAGTAGAATGCAATCTCGCCGATGCTGCGCTCTACTTCGGGGAATTAGTCCTTACCCCATAATCAAGAGCAAAAGCAACGGCTGGCTCTCAGAGGAAGATGATGATGATCTCTTCTCTGTTGATGAAGAAAAGGCCAAGCTTCATCGGCTACGCCTTAGATCCAAGTCAACCCCAGACGGCCCTGAGAGGCGCCAAATTGACTTCGAGGCTAATCTTATCAGCCGAGGCATTGACAAAAGCATATGCCTACCACCAGACTGTATGCAGATCCCATGAGCATCAGAAGAGCACAGGGTTGAGTCACTAACAACATTTGTCATTACCTTCAAGCGACAACGCAGAAACAAGAAAGAGGCTAACAGGGACAAATCCATTATCTTCTATAAGGGAGACATGGTCCCTCAAGCCCCACCAGACGATGACTTCGGTTGGTCTAAACGAGCCGATGATACCCCTGAAGCAGTCCAAGTACTGGATGACCTGCCGCCGCACATTCGGGTTACCATCCAAACAATCATCGATTTTAGAGAACCTTCTTCAAGGTTGCTTCATTGAAACTCCTGAAAGATTCCAACTGTGTAATGTTAATAGCGTGTCTCATCACACCTTGACATCTACTTTTCAGTCCACTCCCACTTCGTTTCAATACATTTCATTTGCTCCATTCCACTACGTGTCACTCCCCTACAAAGCATACGCCAAGGCGGGGCAACTGTAGACATCCCATTTTTGACATTACATGAAGTAAATATCATATTACACCATGATGTCCCAACGTGGCTCTCACATTTGAGTTATTTGAGTAATTTTCCTATTTTTATGATAATTTCCCATTTTTAAAATTTTTCTCGTGAAAAATCTTAAACGCGGTGGGCCAGGCAGACGCCTTCTTCAAATCATGGCAGCTTGACCAGACGCGTCTTCAGTTAAATAAAAATCAAGCCTTCATTTGACGCGTCTGCCTCATGGACGCGTTCTTTAACAAGTGTCATCCTCCTAAGACACGTTCTTTAGTCAACATTCGGCGCCAACTCCATTGTTTTGTCTGACAATTTAGAAAGAAAACGTCTTGCTCACTAGACGTGGCTTTAAAAGTCAAGGTTAGGCACCGAAACCACTTGCTCTTGACACTTTCGGTGCCTTTCGGTGTCATATTTATGGAAAAAGAAGGCGCGTCCACCACCCCGGATGCGTTTAAATAACGCGTCCTGGATAGTGGACGTGACTTCCTCAAAGAAAACAATTTTAAATTGTTGAACGCGCCTGGTAAGTGGGATTCGTTCACATGAACGCTTCCCCTAGACTGGACGCGTTCTTCTCAGTTTTCTCTATAAATAGAGGACCCCCTCCCTTCGAATCAGGGGCTTCAAAAATCTTCAAAGAGGAGGGGATACTCTGCTCAATTTGTTTTCGAGTTTGTGCATTTTTAAGGGGAGGTTCTGCCGATTTTCCAAGTGCCCGCGCACTCAAAAGAAGAAGGCCCTCTTCCCACCGCGCGTCCACGCCATCCTCACACTGCCAAAGCCCTCCTCGAAGCCCGCCATCGGTGCCCCAATAAGCTTTTCTCCCCCTTGTTCTTCTTTGTTTTTAGTTGCATGCATCATCTCATATTTTCACTCGTGTCATATCTCTTTTCTTGAGAGCTTCCTCGTTCGTGTATTTCTGCACAAATCTTCATTCATCATATCATTTTCTTATCTTTTGCGTCCAAAATGGGTTTAGAACAACACCAACCAGGTATGTGTCTATTTATGATTTCATCATTTTCATCACAAGGGATTGATACTACACTATGTTTGTTCTGATCCATTTAGTGTTTGTTCCATCTTTGCAAGGGTAACCAAAAGAAAGCCATCTTCATGAGCCGGCCGAGGGAAGTGGAAGAAGGAATCCACACAATCTCCCGCTTTTGAGGTATAATCGCGATCACATATCTTTTATTTTTTGGGTCCTTGACCTCTGGCGATCACACATCATCAACATACACGCACTCACGCGTGCTTTCAATTTCCTTTCCGCATATTTCCTGTTTAAACCCGCGGAGAGTAACTTCCCGCAACGGTCACTTATTGCATAATTTTGCATATTTCCATTTCCTTTATTTCCATTTCCTGTTTAAACCCACAGAGAGTAACTTCCCGCAGCAGTCTCTTATGGCGTAATTCCACATATTTCCTGTTAAAACCCACGGAGAGTAACTTCTCGCAGCGGTCTTTTCCGTGTGTTTTCTTCCTTTCCCGTGACGTCATTCACAATGCCCTTTAGAAGTAGATGGATTAGTCGAAGGAAAGGGAAGAAGTCCAGGGATTCTGGAAGGAAATGAGCAGGGGTGCGACGCCCTAGGAGAAGAGATAGAGAATAAAATAGAGAATCTGGAGGTTCCAGAGGGATAAAATGTGGAGGGATGTGATGCCCTTGGAAAAGGTGCGGATTAAGATTGTTCCGGAGGAAGGAAAGGACAAAGGACGCGAGGTCCTTTAAAAGTAGAAAGATAAATTGAAAGAAAGGGGAGAAGTCCAGGGGCTTCGGAGAAAAATAGTATGAAGAGACGTGATGCCCTAGGAAAATTGATAGGCGAAAGAGAGTGAAATCCGGGGGTTCCGGAAGGAGAGAATAAAAAGGGGTGTGATGCCCAGGAAGGATAGGGCAATGAAATAAAGAATCCAAAATTTTTGGGGACAAAGGTGAATTAGAAGTAGCATGGAGAGGATCCAGAGCTTCCGGAAGACGGGGAAGATGAGGGTCAAGAGACCCGAGAGAGAACGAATGCAAATGCATGAGATGAGAGGAATGCAAGGGATGCAAGGAGGATAGCCTCCTTCTCACCCAGTGGGTAGCCGATAAGGAGAAATTAACGATTAGTAAGAGCATGGATGGAATGGGATGGGGTGTGAATGGATTGGTGGAAGGTCCCTCAACATAAGAATGCCCACTCCTCAACGACCAATGGCGTGTCCGGTCAGATGGCTCAATTGGTGGAATCAATTCCCATGAGCTCTCATTCGGCGAAGCTTCAATAATTACATAATCCAAAGTAAGCGGCAACTCTCTTGGCAAGTAGTCATAATGAAAGCTCGGGAGTTCCGCTTGCAGCGTGGGAACCTTGGCAAGAACTAGCTTCGGCTTCTTCAAAGGTAACTCCCTTGAGAGGTGGGGAACATTAACACGGGGGAGTTGGAACTTGGGCATTGGAAGCTTAATAATGCCCAGGGCTCTTGGAATATCTTCGTGAAAAATGTTTGGTAACTCGGGCACTTGCCCCTTGCATGGAAGTAAGGATGGAGTGAACATGATGTCGAGAGCTTCTTGCAAAGGATGCCCTGACCTGCCCTTAAGCATGGGCTTCATCATCTCCTGTGTCATGACAATGCTTGAGGAGAACGCCTTCTCTTGACTAGGTATTTGCACCGTGATGGATTGAGGGGTAATGAGAGCTTCAAAAGTATCTTTACCAAAGAGCAACGTGACTTTGATAATCTTGGCCTTGGGCCGACATGGCATCAACTCTTGACATTTTTATTTAGTGAGCGCCAATAGAGACTTGGCCTTCTCAACAATGCCTGGCACAAGAACACGGATCGGCATCCGGCAAATATAATCTTGAATTTTAAAAGGCATAGCTACGACCAAATTCTTCTTACCCGGCTCTTGGACATCGTCTTTGGCACATATATTTATGGAGGTGCACCCACTCCGAGGAGGGGTGGAGGAAGATGAGATGGAGGCGGTAGGCCCAATGGGTGATGAAGGTTTAATAGAAGGTGTTGTTGGAAGGATAGGTAGAGGTGGAGGTTCAAACATGGTGAGCTTCTCCCTTTGCTTGGAAGCAGACGGGGTCGGCTCGGGTGCAAAAATAGGTGGACCCTTCTCAAAGTTAGCCACGGGTTCAGGTAAGGGATTAAGTGGAGGGTTGGGAATGATAGGTTGGGGAATCACGGGGATAGTAGAGGGTTTAGGTAGCAATAATGGAGAGCTAATTGGTTAGGAAAAAGAGGAATCAATGGAGGGCTCGGAAGGCTTGGTGGGTGAGTGGCTAATGGAGGCTGATAGTACGATAGTTGGAGGTATAGATGAAGGATGAATGGTGGTAGGTTTGGTACGGATAAAATGTCTAATTTTGGTGGGGCAAGAAGTTTTAAGGATAGGGGAAGGTTAATGATGCATTGATGTGGGTTGTTGGAATATTGACCCATCATCAAAACACCAAGTGGTTTCATAAATGGGGGTAGGGATGGTGGCATCATCCTGAGCAGGGAGTTCTTGCGGTAGTGGTGGAAGAGGAAAGCGAAGGAAACTCAGAGTATGTGTATCTTAAAGAGTTTCATCTTGTGCCGTCTCCAATTCTTCGTAATCCAGCTCATATTCCTCATGATCGTGTTCAAGTGGATGCTGTGGAGGAGGTGTATTGCCAGGTGGAGGTGTATAATGACATGGAGAGTTTTGCGGATATGAATGTGAAGGCGGTGGGCCATATGAATGAACGGGATGAATGGGTGGTGGGAGGACGTCATCCACTTGATCATTAAAAGCTGGCAAGTCATCTTGCTTACTCATGTTGTTAATGCCATCTTCGGTTCTTCTCTCCTTCTGGCCTTTCTCCATTTTGGTTATTTCATTCATGAAAGCATGAAGGGGATCGACTTGAGGAGGAGGAGGAGGAGGCCGCGGACTTGTGACCCTCTTTAATTGTTCCTCCATCTTAGCAATTTTATCAATGAGGATTTGTTGCAGGGGTATGACTTGTGAAGCAGAGGGTTGGCCATGGGACCTTGGAGGGGCTTCATGTAAAGGCCGTAGAGCATGGATGGGTTGACCCTTGAAAGGACCCGGTTGGACCGGGGTGAAAGGAATACGTGTGCCTTGGGGCCGGGAAGGAGGATGAATAGAAGGCGGTGGGTGATGGGCCACCCGAGGGGGAGGATGTGTGGAAGGAAACGGGTGATGGGCCACCCGAGGAGGAACAGAAGGAAGATGAGAGGAAGGAAGTGGGTGATGGGCCACCCAAGGAGAAGCGGAAGGAAGATGAGAGGAAGGTACTACACCCCCAACAATAGCCTTAAGGGCTTGGATTTGTTGAGGGGTGAGATGTAAAACTTGGGAAACCTTCTCGCCATGTGGAGTAGTAGGATCTGGGGAAATAGTGGCTCGCGATTGATGCGAGGGATTATGAGATTAAGAATTGCCCACGGGGTGAACAAAACCATGATAATTAGGATGTAATCCCTTAAGAAAATTGTGGTGAGAATCATAAATTTGAGGGTTGTATGATGTGCTTGGTTGATCATCCTCATAGTTATAGATATGATTAGACATATTGATTTTGTTATCAAAGTGAAACATTATGCAAAGCAATCAATAATTCAATCAAAGCAAGTTGCAAATATATCAAGCAATGGATGTTACGCTTGGTTTTAGTTAAACCTTGATGAATTAAATGATTTTGACAAGTTTTATATAATTCACTCAAGGTAGGAACCCAGTTTCAATGTAGTTCAACTCCGGTGCCAACTAGGTTGATTCTCTCACCGCATATAGGCCAACTATCCCAGGGAACTTCAAAGGTACAACTAGTCTAGTGATCGAAGAGGGAATCCTTCGATGTCGGGGACGTATGGAGGCCTTGGTTAAAGAGATTCCGGTCCAATGAGAGGAGTTCTCAATTGAAGGGTCCTTCCTTCACCAAGAGAGGGGTAAAAATATCCTAAAAAGTGTAGGGAAAGGAGGTCTCCCGAGCCAAAATGCCCTAAGTGCAAGACTAATGCAAAGGAAATTAAAAATAGTGCAGATATGAACAATAGATGCAAAAGGAAAAACAAAGCAGATAGAAGAATAGGATTATGCGAAAACAAGAGACATTTGTGTCTGGGATAGTGGGCGCCAATTCCAGGAATTGGCATCCATTGTAGAGACGCTAAATTTTATTTTTTGGGGGGCATAAGCTGAACGCGGTCTGCTGGAGCACCGCGTTCAGAAGAACGCTGTTCCCTACGTAACCGCATTCAGATGCCCTGTGCAGCGGCCATAAAACTATGACACTGAGAAATATCCGATGGAAAAACAAGGTAAAACATACTCACAAAATCCCAATATAAATCAAGGCAATCAACAGAATATAAAGCATGGTATCCCCATTTTTTTTAAAGAAAAGAATGGAATTTCCCAAAATCTATCAAATTATTAATCACGTAGGGAGGGGGTTGTGCACGTGGTGCACGAGGGATAAAAATAAAAGAGAAAAAGGGAGAGTGCTACGTGGAGCACAGGGGGAAATGCACCGTGGGTGCAAAAGGGAGACGGCACACGTGGGTGCCAAATGGAGAGGGTAATCAAAAGAAAGCAAAAAATGTCCCACTGTGATCGCCAATTTGTAGATTTATGAAAACTCCACAAAGATTTTTAAAAGAAAATAATTATATAATGAAGAATTAATTAGGGAGATGGAATACAAGGGGAAAGGGGAGCATGTGAGATGCTAATATGGAGTTGTAATCGCCAGAGACATGCGGGCCTCAAAGGAATTTAACAATAGATAAAGGGAGGTCATCGCGATATAAATACCTTTTAAAAGAGCGGGAGAGCTTGTGAGGTTTGACCTTCTCTTCCAAACGGTTGGCCGATGAAGAGAGCTTTTCTTCAAGATTACCCTTGCAAAATAAATAAACAACCAACAAAGAAATATGATTAGAAATGTAAGGTGTGTAGCATCAAATTCTTAATGTAAATAAACAATAAAGCATGAGCATGAACACACATTGTTGGTGTTTAGCCTTTAAACCCCTATGCAAAGGGTAGGATAAAAAATGATGTGATGAAAGAGGGTGCAAGTGTTGTACAAGTAGGAGGATCTCAATGTTGAGATAAAAAGAATAAATAGAAGAGAGAGATATGATGTATGCAATGCTAAATAAAAATAAAGGGATACAAGATATAAAAGGTAAAGAAAGCTTATTGATTTTCTCCAAAGGGGGGCTCCAAAGATCTTCAAGGGAGGAAGAACTCCAATGGATGTAGCTTTAAACACATGGGAGGCTCCTCCTTTGGCACTTCAATTCAGCAGGGCTTCCCCATGAACAATAGAATTCAGCCTTAAACATATGGGAGAGGGGGGTCCTATTTATAGAGTGAAAATTCACATGTTTAATTCCCTTAAAAATATAAAACCATGCCTTAATGGCATTTGGAGAGAGACATCCACCCTCCAAGTGTCCTCACAATCTTAGAAGGTCATAGGAACCTTTTCCCAAGTGAAAAAAGAGGTTAAAATGAGAAGGAAAGAGCCAGTTTTGAAATCAGAATTCTGTAAGAATTGGCGTCTGACCCTGTAGCACCCCGGACAAGAATAAGCAATGAATTGTTTTAAATAATAATTTAACCCGTATAATTATATGAGAAGGCCAAACGAAGGAGTACACAATAGCCCACATACATCTTTAACAGTCCTTAACCCACACCCATTGTACGAGCTTTACACCCCATGTGCTTAACGTAAAACCAAACTCACAGAACAGCCAACCCCTGATATTCCAAAGCCCATATACATTCACCTGGCCTGAAACTCATGACCAAGCCACCCCCAAAACCCACGAATGTGGGCTTTCACCCAACAGCAGCCCAAACCCACATGTGACCACCCAACCCAATAAGCTTCGACGTGGCTTGCATGGGAGGGGAAAGTTTAGGGTTTTCTATATTAAAAATGGCAGGCGGTGACTGTAATAGTAGGAGAATTAATGCATGGAAGGTTTTAAAACCCTTCCTTTGAAATCGATCGAACCCTCACAATGACTCCTTCTCCTCTATATAATCAACTCACCATCGAATGGGCTAAAGGCTGTTGATACTGCTGCCGTTCGTTGATCTTGTTGTTGCCTGCAACAAGGAGCATTCTTCGTCGTCCTATTACGTGAAGAAGATGGTGGCCTTTTTCTTCCCTGTCATCCTCTGCTTCCATTCTTCTTCCTCCTGCAACGTGAAGGAGCGTGGAGTTTCTCCTTCCCTGCTACTTCCTTGACTTCTGTACCTTGTCATCAACCTCCAAGGTAGGTGTTCTCAAGTCACGAAGCCCAATATAATAATCACTATAACTTCAAGCATATAGATTATATAGCATGATACCATGTTTTTAGTTTCAGTACCGTAGTTTTTACTGCATTTCAGTAAATAGCGACCTTGTCCTGGGCGCTGATGTAATGAACGACCACGCGCACGGTCGCTAATTCTTCTTGAATAGCGATAGTGGTCAGGGCGCCTTTTAATGAACGACCCTTTATAAATCCGCTATTTCTTTGAGCATTTAATAAATATTACATGTTTAAAAATTTATATCTACAAAACCTGACGTTAAAATTAATGCATGGATATAGTTCTGGATTCCTGATAATTTTCTCTATCGGATCATGTATGAAATTTCCTGATTCTGTGAACTTTCAATCTGTGAATAGTAACATGTGTCTATGAACGTATCTGCCCGATGCGTATTAGAAGATAAAGAATGCACGACACCTCTATAGTCGCTATTTTAATAATGAATGCCCTCATGCAAGGGCGCTAATATGTAAATAACCAGTAAAAGTAGAAGATATTGAGAATTTATGAATTTACGACTGAGGTCAGGGCGCCATTCAAGAATGAACACCACTGCATAACGTCACTATTTGAAATCATGATTATTAAATTTTGACATAAATTCTAGAATTAACGCCCTTACACGGTGTCGTTAATTAATATTAGTTTCTTAAAATCCTGTGGTAAATTGTGATTGAACGACCTTTCAGAAGGTTGCTATTTCATGAAATAGAGACCTCTGTTGAGCTGATGTTTTCCTATCTCACTGATTTATCGGTTTTCTCAACCCATATCGTGGGTTACTTGGCACTCTCATCTCACATCCGTAGATGGAGTCCCTGTTTTGATTTCATCAATTACACACTCAATTCTTGGTGATGTTTGAACCCTCTGCGGGATATTCCTTCCTTCAGACTGGTGATTTCATCATAGAGACCTCCATAAGTCTACGCGAAGTCTTGGATTCCTTCAAGGTCGTCGAGCAGGTTGTACCCTAAAAACCCAAGAATCCATGTCTTGTCATGTCACTCTGAAGAAACGTGATGTTTTAGCCCTCTTAGAGCGTTGTTTCTAGCCTCTATGAGAAGTCTGTTCTCTGTCAGTAATTGGCGACATGGACTTAGGTGCCAGAAGGAATTGGTGACCCCTCTAGTGCCGTTATTTCCCTGAATCTGTGACCTGAACTTGGACGCCAGAAGGAATTGGCGCCCAGTCAAGGGGCGCAGTTTACTGTTATAGCGATCGTGACATGGACGCTATTCATGAATGAGCGACTGCTTGAGAAGTCGCTAATTCTTCGTGCCTGTACTCTTCTCAGGAATAGGCGACCACACATGTGGGCGCTATTTCTGTAATTCTTGGCGACTGAGTGGGTGCCATTTACCTAGTTTCACGACATGTCTTGGTTCTCGTGAGGATTTAATGATGTGTCATACTTGTTCAAAGTTCAGCCCTTGAACTACTTCGTTCGTAAAAATCTACCTTATCATCCTACATGAGCTTATTCCATGAAATTCTTTTGCTATAACTAGTGGATGTCTAGAAACTTTACACGACTCAATGCCTGCGCATTTAGGGCCCGGTCTGGTCCTGGGAGGGGCACTCGAAAGTACTTGTGCCCATGGGAGTTAAATTGACCACGGTGTGCCATTTCACCAAAGTACTTGTCTGTCTAGAACTATTCTATGGCTTTCCACACTCTGTCATGCTTGACTTGACTTGTCGTGACATTACTTGCGTGACCCAGAATGGGCGAGTACTTGCTTGCTTTAAATAGCCAAATTTTGTGACAAGACTTGCTATTACATGCTTGAAATACTTGACACGATCTCCCCTTGAAAATTAGTGTAAACTTTTGATGGTTCTTTATTATTACCTTGACATCATGAGTGATTCATCTTTAAAGTTCCTGCCATCATGATCGTTCATCCTGCATAGCTTTACCTGCATTGCACGTAACTTGTAACTACTTAAAGCATTGCTAGTTCTTGAGATATAAATCCTACTGAGCGTTTGCTTACCTAGTTTTTTCCAACTTTTCAGGTAACTCGGATACCGACTCACAATCGGATGGGGATGACAATGAGTGAAGAGCATAGAACCTCCAAGCGTCATGCCGTTATCATATCGAGTTTTGTCACGTCGTGTCTTTTCCTTTTGAGTCCTTGTCGTTAAACTTCCTTTGCTATTTGGGGTCATGATGTAAACTTATCAAGGCTTGAAGCCTTGTGATGATAGTGGATTATCAACTTCATGGTTATTGGGATTACCACTTTTATGGAGTTTGGTTAAGTCGTGAAATTTCATTTATGGTTGTTAATTATTCTTATTATTTAGCGCACTCTATCATTATGTCAAAATTATTATCGCTCTGATTGACATGAATTCTATAAATTGGTCACGTCTCCGGGTTCCTTCCGCGCTCGGGGCATGATAGTTTTTGTGGTATCAGAGCCTAGGATTTCAAATTCCTAGGAAAACCCAAGTCCAAGGATAGGTCAACTCTTAAACCCGTGAGATTGGGTAGAGCCATGAGATTAAGTCAATATAGGACGTTCAAAATATGAAACTAACAAAGATTTAAATCTCTTGTAGGGTCATGGCCGCTGAACGTGCACAATGGCGCGAAATGCAGCACACCATACAAGGCCTTACCCAGGCACTACAACAAGTGGCGCAGGGCAGAGCAAACCATGGAGTAGGAGATCTCCATAGAGGCTTCTGAAACATGAACCCACCCAAGTTCGTTGGCTCTTCCAACCCTGAGGATGTGGAAAACTAGCTGAAGGAGATTGAGAGGATATTCCGTGTCATGCAGTGCACGGATGACGAGAAGGTCATGTTAGCCACGTTCCAACTAGAGCGGGACGCGAGATGTTGGTGGGAATCTATTGAAGCCACTTTACCGAAAGACCATGCTACTTGGGCTTACTTTGTTGAACATTTTAACAACAAATATTTCTCCGACCGCGTCCAAGAGAAGAAGGCTGCGGAGTTCGTCGCATTGAAGCAAAGGACCCTGACGGTGGCCGAGTATGAGGCCCAATTCTCCAGACTGTATAGGTACGCACCCCACTTGGTGGGTACAGAGAAGATGAGAGTGAGGTGATTTGTCAAGGGCTTCGGCCCCAATTTATCACCCAGCTAGCACCGATGGATATTCAAGTTTACCCGGAGATGGTTCGACGTGCGCAATCACTGGAAGATGCCACAGAGCTAGCCGATAAGATCCACGAGAGGGACAAAAGGGAAAATGTTACAAGCCCTAGTAATTCCAAACCTTCTTTTAACAAGAAGCGGCCCAATAATGGAGGAGAGTCCTCCAAAGAGAAGAAGCCCAAGCAAAATAATAAGCCTTTCTCTATCACCGCGCCAACCAAGGAGAATTGTAAGTATTGTAATAAGGCTGGCCACAAGGCCGTTGAATGCTGGAGGAGATTGGGAGTGTGCCTTCGATGTAGGAGTCAAGAACACCGGATTCCAGATTGTCCGATGTTAAATGAACAAACGACTAAGGAGGAAAAGCACCCAGAGAAGAAACAAGGTCATCTCCAAGCTCTTCAGGAGACGGAGCCGACAGAAGGGGGTCTGGTGAAAGGTATTTTAACTATTTTTTCTAAGTCTGCTTAAGTTCTATTTGATACCGACGTAACCCATTCTTTTGTTTCAAAGAAATTTGCTGCTTCATTCTCTATGGAGCCTGAATGGATGGACTTAGTAATTTCCACTCCTCTAGGAAATGAGTTCGATATCACACACCATTACCCAAATTGTAAGGTCATGGTTAAAGGCCACAATCTACCTGCCAACCTGGTATGCCTAGATATAAAGGAATACGATGTGATTCTAGGTGCCGATTGGCTATCCACCCATCGGGCAACTGTAGACTGCTGGAATGGTAAAATAACTTTTGTAGATTACCCAGAGCTGACTTACATTAGTCCTCGGAATAGATCACCAGTTATCTCGACTCTCCGAGCCAATAAACTTATCAACAAAGGTTGTGTTGCATTCCTAGCATTTGTGACTGTCACAGAAGCTAAGGTGGCCAGATTAGAAGACATCCGAGTAGCTCGGAAATTTCTCGATATTTTTTCAGAAGATTTACCCGGTTTACCACCGGAGAGGGAAGTCTCATTCACTATAGACCTTGTTCTTGGTGTTGGACCTATTTCAAAAGCACCCTACAGAATGTCCCCCGTTGAACTGAAAGAGTTGAAGGAGCAGCTAATGGAGTTATTAAAGAAGGGTTTCATCAGGCCGAGTACTTCCCCATGGGGAGCACCCGTA